>JAPVLO010000783.1:0-454142 GCA_027257055.1 Cephalopachus bancanus
TACACATGGATTAAATGCTTTTCCTAGGGGAGAGAAAGCATCACTGATGAAGAGGGATCTGGATGGCTGGTAGCAAGTAGAACTGACAAAACATTGCAAAAATTCATGAAAGTGTGTGTCAAAAATCACTGGCTGACTGTGAGAAGCATAGCAGACCAAATAAACATCAACAGAGAAACAGGAAAATCTTAACTGAAAATCTTGGCATGAGAAAGGTGTGTGCAAACATGGTCCCCAAGGACCTCTTGTATCACAACAATGCATCAGCTCACACAGCACTGTCTGTGAAGGAGTTTTTAGCCAGTCAACAAATAACTGAATTGGAACACCCTCCCTACTCACCATCTGGCCCTGAATGATTTTTTTTCTCTACCCAAAGGTAAAGGAAATATTGACAGGAAGACATTTTGATGACTTTCAGAACATCAAGGGTAATATAATGACAGCTCAGACAGCCATTCCAGAAAAGAGTTCCAAAATTGCTTTGATGGGTGGATGAGGTGCTGACATCAGAGCATAGCTTCCCAAGGAGAGTACTTTGAAGGTGACCATGGTGATATGAGGCATGAGGCACTTTCTCTAGGGCAAGTTTACAAACTTAACTGTCAGACCCTGTGGATTAGCAAGCTGCTCCACAAATTAAAATAATACCCAGATGTTAGTTGAAACTATTTTAAATTGTTCAACCAGCAAAAGTCACTAAAAGTGTTCTCTAGGCAACCCCTTCGGGTCCCCTCCCACTGTGGGAACTTTTCTGTCCTCTCAATAAATCCTGCTTTCCAAAAAAAAAGTATTCTCCATCTTCCATTTAGGTTTCATTGTGGAGATGGTGGGATTTAAAAATAACAGCTTTAGGCCGGGCGTGGTGGCTAATGCCTGTAACCCCAGCACTTTGGGAGGCTGAGGCAAGAGGATTGCCTGAGTCCAGGAGTTTGAGACCAGCCTGGGCAAGTTGGCGAGACTTTGTCTCTACAATAAGCCAAAAAATTAGCCATGCGTGGTGGTGCACGCCTGTGGTTCCAGCTACGCAGAAGGATCACCTGGGCCCAGCAGGTCGAGACTGTGGTGGCTGTGAGCGTGCCACTGCACTCCAACCTGGGCGATAGAGTGAGACTCCTACCTCAAAAATTTTTTAAAAATTTTAAAAAAGAATATTCAGTGTTTTACAGCCATCACCACCAACCACTTCCAGAACTTTTCATCACCCCCTTCAGAAACTTTGTACCCATTATACAATACCTGCCCATCCTCTTCCCGAGCCCTGGGAGCCACCCATTTTAGATATTTTGTAGAAGTGGAATCATATGCTATCTCTCTTTCTGTGTCTAGCTGTCGGGCTGCTTTCACTTGGCGCCATGTTTTCAAGGTTGGTCCAAGAACTTCATGACTCATATGGCTGAGGAATACCCTACCATGTGGATGTCTCACATGTTCCCCTACAGATGGACTCTAGGGCTGTGTCTGCCCTGGCTGTGAGGAAAATTACCCCTCATTGTGGGTGTCCCACATGTTATTAACCTGCCTGTCCACTGATGAACCCTTGGTGGTGTCCGCCTCTTGGCTGTTAGGAATAATAGTTTACCATGTGGGTGTACCATGTGTTGTTCACCCCCTCATCTACTGATGGACTCTTGGGTTGTGTCTGCCTCATGGCTGTTAGGAATAATGTTGTGATACATATTCACAAGCAGGTGTCTGCTGGAGTCCCTGCTTTCCATTTTTTGGGGTATGTGTCTAGAATCACTGTGTAACTGTGTCTTTGTTTTGTTTTTGAGTTGGGCTCTTGCTCTGTGTTTCAGGCTTGAGGGCAGTGGCACCCTCGCAGCTCGCCACAGCCTTGATCAACCCTGGACTTGGGTGATTCCCCCCAGGCTCCTGAGTAGCTGGAACAATAAGCACGGACCACCAGACCTGGCTAACTTTTCTATTTTCTGTAGATCGGGGTCTTGCTATGTTGCCCAGACTGGCCTCAAACTCCTGGGTTCAAGTGATCCTCCCACCTTGGCCTCCCAAAGTACTGGGATTACAGGCAAGACCCACCACACTTGGCCTGTTTTTCTTTTTCTTTTTTTTCCTAGTGTAACGCAATACACATAGCATAAAGTTGACCATCTTCACAATTTTTAATTTAATTTTATTTGTCGTTGTTGTGTGTGTGTGTGTGTGTGTGTGTGTGTGTGTGTGTGTGTGTGTGTGAAAGTCTTGCTGTGTTGCCCAGGCTGGCCTTGAACTCCTGGATTCGTGATTCTCCTGCTTCAGCCTCCTAAAACTGCTAAGATTATAAGCATGAGCCATCACCACTGGCTCTTGAATGTGTCTTATGTTTTAACTTGATGAGTTATGGCAGACACGACTGATCCACATTCAGGCCTCAAGCAGGCAAAGGCTGCTGGAGTCCCCCAGCCATGGTGGCCCCTCCAGTTCAAGGGTTTAGAGGCCTCCTTCTAGAGACCAGGACCTAGACCAGCCAGATTCTTCATTTCACAGATGCGAATCTCATGGTGCTCATGTAAGCATGGCCCAGAAGCATGGGCAGCCTCACGCCCATCACGTTACTCTTCACCAACAGGGGCTGGGCACGGAGGGTTAGATGTTTCCCTTCTTGTCCCCTGGGTGGACATTCCAAGAGGCACTTCGTACAGTGGCTTGTAGTGCCCAATGATGCCAAGCACTGGTCACGTGGCAGCTGCCAACCTGACACAAAGCTTCCATGTCCCCTATGGAGTTCCTGTTGGCTGTACCTGCCGCCTCTTCCAAGTCCTCTGCCCTCACTCCTGCTCTCTTCCCGAATGACCCCCTGCCCCTGAACCCTTGTCCCAAGCTTCACTCTAGCAAGCGAGCCTTCGAATGTTCCTTACTGTGTTACACTTGGCGTGGTTTTCAGAATCTTTTCTCCCTCTCTGATATGGAAATTGAGTGGTTAAAATATGGGACAAATTTTTGCAATATATGAGGAAGGACCCCAAAACCCAGAATTTGTTTATAAAAAACTGTGTATTAATTCTTACATGTTTAAACTTCAGTCATCTTCAAAGTCCTCTCCGCTGGATGCACTACACCTATGCAGATGATTTTCCCACTGCTCAGTTTTTGAACTTGTCCATTTTGATGCTTTTTAGTGCTTCTGCTGTTTTTTGTTTCACCTACCTCCCCACTGGCAAAACATTTCCCTCTGAGGAATTTTTTCATCTGGGGAAGCAAAAAAAAGTTGCTCAGGGCAAGATCTGGTGAGTAGGGAGGGTGGGGCATGGGGGGGTCTTGCCTTTTTTGGCCAAAAACTGCTGAACACTCAGCACGGTGTGGGCAGGTGCACTCGTGACTCCCCCCTCATGAAATGGGCAAACGTGTTGAACGAATCTCCAAAAAAATTCCCTGAAGTTAAATGTAGCCTCTCAAGACAATGCTAGCGGGTCCATGGATCCCGACAGGTTCCTAGAACACTCACCTAGGAGGGGAAGCCTGTGCTACGAGGGGCCCGCCTTCCGAAAGATAATTCCGGGGTTTTGGGGCCTCCCCCCATACATATTTGTAATAACTAAAATAGAAAGCTTATATAAGAAATAATATTCTACAGAGCTGAACCTGGACTTCAAGAGGCCCACCCTCTAAAAGGTAATTCCAGGTTTTTTGGGTCCCCCTGGTATATTGTTGCCGCTGTTGTTAATCTAGCGAAGGGCTGTGATACTTCTGTGAAGGTTGGGCAAGGTGAGTCCACAGCAGGCGTCCCGGTCGGGAGATTCAGTATCATCTCGCGCCGGTTGCTTTCAGGGAGGCCACACAGGCAGGGAGAATCTGTAGCGATGTCTAGACAGCATCTCTTTCCAGGTTCAGATGATGAACGGGCTGGGATTTTTTAGGTCTGATGTTCTTGGTGGACAGCGATGACAGGCCTGGGAAGTACCAGCCCAGTTGTTGGCAGAAGCCGAGCTCAGAGATGCAGTCTTGTTGGTGTTTGCAAATAAACAGTATGTTGTTGAGTTTATGAATATTGGAACTGAAATTGACTGCCAGATATCTTGCTTAACAATATAAATATTTAGTTCGGGCGTGGTGGCTCACACCTATAGTCTCAGCACTCTGGGAGGCAGAGAGGATTGCCTTAGCCCAGTGGGTTTGAGACCAGCCTGGGCAACTTGGCAAGACCTCATCTCTGACTCAAAAAAAAAAAAAATATATATATATATATATATATATATATAAGAGAGAGAGAGAGAGAGAGAGATATTTACACTTGGGCCTGGGAGTCTGAGACCAGTCTGGGCCACAGAGTGAGACCTCATCTCTACAAAAAATGCTAAAATTAACCAGGCATGGTGGTGTGCACCTGTAGTACCAGATACTTGGGAGGCTGAGGCAGGAGGATCACCTGAGCCCAGAAGGTTGAGGCTATGGTGAGCCATGTTTGTGCCACTACATTCTAGCCTGGGTGAAAAACAAACAAACAAAAATTTTATTATTATTATTATTTTGAATCAGTGTTTCACTGTCACCCAGGCTGGAGAGCAGTGGCACACTCACAGCCACTGCAGCCTCAACCTGCTGGACTCAGACGATCCTTCCACATCAGCCTTCCCAGTAGCTGGAACCACAGGCATGTGCCACTACGACAGGCTAATTTTTTAATTTATTGTAGCGATGAGGTTTCACCATGTTGCTCAGGTTGGTCTCGAACTCCAAGCTCAGGCAGTCCTCTTGCCTCTGCCTCCCAAAGTGTTGGGATGATAGGCATGAGCCACCATGCCCAGCAAAAAAATGACATTTAAGTTAGATGTCCATCTTCCTCTCTCCGGTTCTAACTGTAACTTCTTCCACTATCTCCTTTTTTTTTTTTTTTTTGAGTCAGGGTCTCACTCTGTTGCCCAGGCTGGAGTGCAGTGGCCTGACCACAGCTCACTGCAGCCTTGACCTCCTGGGCTCTGGTGATCCTTCTACCTCTGCCTCCTGAGTAGCTGGGACTACAGATGCACTCCACCACACCCAGCTTATTTATTTATTTATTTTGTAGAGATGAGGTCTCTCTATGTTGCCAGGCAGGTCTGGAACTCCTGGGCTCAAGTGATCTTCCTGCTTTGGCCTCTCAAAGTGCTGGGATCACAGGCATGAGTACCCATACCCAGCCCACTGTCTCCTTTTTAGAATGTCTTGCATTCATTTGCTCACTCAAGATATATGAATTGAGTCTCCAGTGAGTTCCAGGCATGGTGTTAGGTGCTGTTTATTCAGGAGTGAACAAGACAGATGAAAAAAATCCTGTGTTCATGGAGTTTGTACACTCATGAGAGGAGGGGGAGTTAATGTGTAATGTGTCAGGTGGCAAGTATCATGGAGGTGGGGACGGGAGGGGTGTTGGGAGGGGCTAGGCATGCCACCCTGATGAGGTGACCAGTGAGCACGAGGCAGACACCATCTAGAAGCAGCTGGGTGGTTTTCTTTGGCAAGTCCCACTTAGATGATGAGGAACAAGCAAGCATTCAGACATCTTCTACCCATGCATGGCCTTCTCCCACTGAGCAGGCACATCAGATCCGACCTCCCTGTGGGTTGGAATATGGAATGACCAGTGCAGCAAATCACAGAAGCAAACACAGACAGGATGTTCTAAAAGAGAGAGAGATAAGTCCACATCTGTTCAGGCAGGAACTTCCATTATTTAAAAGTTTCTTGTGACCTTAATGCTTGAGAGCCAGTTATCAAAACTTGTGACCAGACACCTGCAGCCCTCCACGCTTGGCACATGGACTGGTTTGCTTAATCATTGTTGTCAATGTATCTAAAGCTTCTTGTCAAAGGCAACTGTGTGTCCTTTTCTTTTTTTTTTTTTTTTTTGAGTTGGAGTCTCACTCTGTCGCCCAGACTGGAGAGCAGTGGCCGCTCCCGGCCACCGCAGCTTCGACCTGCTGAGCTCCAGCGATCTTCTGCCTCAGCCTTCCAAGTAGCTGGAACTACAGGCACGCAGTACCACACCCGGCTATTTATAATCCATGTGTGGAGTGATCTGAGGGGAAAGCTTAATCCAGGGAGACCAAATAGAAAGCTCTCAAAGTCTAGGAGTGAGAGAGAAGGGGCCAAGCCAGATGGGTTGTGATGGGAGTGGGAAGCACCGCAGAAGAAGCCCAGACAGGGTTTAGTGATGGTTTAGGAGTGGGGATGGGGGTGCCTCATGGTGCGGTGGCCTCGCCTTAGGTCTTGATTAATGGTGCCAACTGGGCAGCTGAAACTAGAAATCAGAAAACAGGCATTATTTTCAGCATTTTCTTATCCCCCACATGGTGGCCATAATTCTTTTACTTGTTCTGTTCCATCATTCCTTTCCTACTTCTTAAAGGATATGAACTCTGTTTCTTCACAGAAATTTCCGAGGAGATGCTATCTCCTCCATTGAAAAAAATGCATGGAGAGCATACCCCTGGACTGAGAAACTGTGAGTATATTCTCTGCAAATAAGAATACAAAAAATGAGCTGCATTTTATCCCTCTTGGTCCAGAATTTTTGAGGCTAATACTTCGAAGGAAAGGTATTTCCTTCTCCACATCCCAAATCAACCTCTGTTGATGCAGTTCTATGGTTACTTTAAAATTAAGTTTAGCTGGGCTCGGTGGCTCAGCCTGTAATCCCAGCGCTTTGGGAGGCTGAGGTGAGTGGACTGCCTGAGATCGCGGGTTCAAGACCCACCTGGGCAACTTGGCAAGACCTCATCTCTACAATAAAATCAAAAATTCCACCTGGGCAACTTGGCGAGACCTCATCTCTACAATAAAATAAAAAATTCCACCTGGACAACTTGGCAAGACCTCATCTCTACAATAAAATCAAAAATTCCACCTGGGCAACTTGGTGAGACCTCATCTCTACAATAAATCAAAAAATCAGCCGGGCGTGGTAGTGCGTGCCTGTAATTCCTGCTACTTGGAAGGCTGAGGCGAAGGATCACCAGAGCCCAGCAGGTCGTGGCTGCGATGACCGGGAGCGGCCACTGCACTCCAGTCTGGGCAACAGAGTGAGACTCCAACTCAAGAATTAAAAAATAAAAAATAAATAAAATAAAATAAAAAAAAAATTAACCGGGCATGGTAGCATATACCTGTAGTTTCGGCTACTTGGAAGGCTGAGGTGGAAAGATCGCCGGAGCCCAGCAGGTCAAGGGTGCGGTGGCCGGGAGTGTGCCACTGCACTCCAGTCTGCAATTCGGGAGGACATGAATTTGGAGAGGAGCAACGTGCTCTTTTATGTTATTTTCCTTCGCTAGGCTCAGCAGTCGAAGATCTGAATGACTGGGTTGGTCAAATGCTGGCAGCTTTCTACAGCAGGGATGACAGGGAGAGGAGTTGGACAGTGAAAGAAGTTAGAAAACAGTTTATGCTATGCAAGAAAATAGAGAAATCCAGGTACTAGTATTTTTGATGAGTTTGAGGGATACATTTCTTGGGAATAAGAGTAGAGACCTGGAAGCCTGTTTTTCTTAAATTTTTTTGAGTTGGAGTCTCACTTTATCACCCAGCTTGAAATGCAGTGACATATCCCTGGTCACCATAGCCTTGCACTGCTGGGCTCAGGCAATCTTTCCACCTCAGCCTTCCAAGTAGCTGGAACCACAGGTGTGCACCACCACGCCAGGCTCATTTTTTGATTTACTGTAGAGACAAGGTCTCACCAAGTTGCCCAGGCTGGTCTCCAACTCCTCTCGCCTCCACCTCCCAAAGTGCTGGGATGACAGGCATGAGCTACCGTGCCCTGCTTGGAAGGCTTTTTAAAGAGGAGGTAAAATATTGTTGTCTAAGAGTCCTAAGGCAGAGCAGAGACAAGACTGGGAAGCAATGGCATGAGCCAGTGCCAAGACAACATGCCGAGGGGGCAGGAAGTTGGCATCTCACAATGGTGTCAAGGATGCTGGACGACACAGCCTTTAAAAGGGACAGAAATGATGTCACCTGAAATTAGTGTCCTCTTCTCTGTGGGTAATGTGTTCCCTCCCTGGGTTTCTCTCAAGGAAAGACTTAATACCTATGAGTCACTCTAGCACACACGCCACACACCCTGCAAGTAATGAAAATATACTAAGTTAAGGTGTGCTCCTATGTTACGACCAAATTCTTTTCTAAAATGCAAAAAGTCATATTAGCACCCAAACAGATTTAGCTCCAGGAATTCTCATGCATAAACCTGGATATCAGGTTTTCCCCAAATGTCTAATACTATCTGTGATGCTCACCATTAACTGGTAGGTTTTGTAACAAATCTTTAAGTTTCTTATCTGGGAGCTTGATCTGGGAGTTTTCCAAAATGTTTTCTAGGTTACTGACATCAACCTTCCGACTTAAGGAAAGAATCAGGAATACAAGGGAAATGTGATGACCTCCCTGAACAAGAATTTTCAATTAATCCCCATGTACTATGGCTATCAGCAGAAAATATTAATGACCCCAAATGTTCAAGTATTTGCAGTGGACAAAATGGAATCAGAACTGTAACTTCTCGCTCGGTCTTGAAGAAAATCCTACCAAGTACAAATTTATTCTCCAATGAATCACAGTGGTGGAGACAAATGAAAAACTTCTTTCTGGTAGGTAGGGGCTGAATGCTCAGTTGAGTTATTTCCTGAAATGCCTTGAACAACTGCCAATTCTTTGTTTCACATTTTCTATGTAGAACCAGATTTAAATCTGTTTTTCAACTAGATTAGGCAAAAGTCAAAAATGAAAAGCTATTTGGAAAATGCAGCTATATTTGAAAACAGCAGAATAAATATAGAATTCGTTAATATGAGAAATGGTAAGATCCACAAGAGCATAACTAGACAACAACACGCACTTGAGGCAGGGGCATCTTATTCATATTTCTTCTCATCGTGCTTCTTACCTTTGAAAGATTTCACATTATCCAGCAATCTACTTTCATATATATTTCCCTCATCTGTAAGAAAAGACACAGTGTACAGCACAGATAAAGTGAGACAAAAACTAAGGAAAACACAACAAAAGTATCATGTCGTACACATATTTTAAAATGATTTGCCTTAGAAATAATTTTGATTTTTGCTGTCCTATGAGCTTGAAACCACAGAATGAAGAAAATTCTCAGAGTGTTATATCTAAGTGTCAGTAATTATGTAACCATTTAATAACTAGTGGCAAATACCACAAAGGAATGTGAACTCGTCTTTTGCTTCTCTTCTATGATTTTTTCTTCTTTCTTCTACTCTTCTATTCATTCCACCTTCACTTTTTTCTTGTATCTCTCAGCTTAACTTCTAGCTGTCAGGGTACAATCAAAAATAATAGTAGAAATTTGAGTTGAAAGAAAGAACTAAATTACCCTTTCCAAGGAAGAACAAAGTCATGCTGAAATTCTAGCCATTCTTCTTATTTTAAGCTACGATACCTAATAGATATATTTTTTTTTTTTTTTTTTTGAGTCAGGATCTCACTGTTCCCCGGGCTGGAGTGCAATGGCATGATTGGCAATCACGGCTGACTGCATCCTTATCCTCCTGGGCTCAGGTGATCCTTCAACCTCAGCCTCCAAGGTAACTGGGACTACAAGAGGTATGTGATACCACGCCTGGCTAATTTTTTGATTTTTTTTTTTTTTGTAGGGATGACATTTCACTACATTGCTCAGGCTGGTCTCAAACTCCTGCATTCAAATGATCCTCTTGGCTGGACCTCCCAAAGTGCTGGGATTATAGGCATGAGCCACCAGGCCCAGGCAAAAAGGTATAGTTTTGTTTTGGTTTGTTTTTTAAAAATTGTCTTAAGGATACAAGGCTAACTTTCCTCAAATGCTCTAATAGTATTGGAAATGCTCACCATCAACTTGCAGGGTTTTCACCAGTTCTAAGTATTCTTTAGGTGTGAATTCTATCCCAGTGCCTTCCAGGACATTTTTCAGATCTTTGACATTAAATTTTTCTCCTTCAAAAAACAGAAATGACAAATATAATTGACTATACTAAGTATTCAAACTATCTGTCTTCAAAAATATGAAAGGAAATTGTTCATGTTTATCAATCACCATCCCCAACATCTAGATGAAAAGCAAAGGCTTAAAAAACAGTCAGACCTACCCAGTGGAGTAAGAGCAGGCTGGGAATTAGAACTTGCTCCCTTGACCCGGGAGAAAGAAGCACTTTTATACGAATGGGGATAAAAAAGCACTGTTCTCTATAAATTGGTGACAGCTTCTTGTCTAGAAAACGTGAGTGTTGTAAAGGTTGGCTCTCCGATTTTCCCAACATTATTAAATTATTTGGCCATTATCCTAATCTTTACTTCAATAATTATTGTGGTGACTTAGATCAGGGATCAGTGTACTTTTTCTGTAAAGGACCAGATAGTAAATATTTTAGAGTCTGCAGGCTGTATAGTCTCTGTTGCGGCTATACAACTCTGCTGTTGAAGCACAAAAACAGCTATTAATAATATAGAAATAAAAAATGTGACTGTGTTCCAATAAAACTTTACTTGCAACAACAGGGAAAGGGCTTGGTTTGACTGATGGTCAGTAGTTTGCTTATCCCTGATTAACATATTTTGACTTTTTTTTAGTGGTGAAGATCTGAAGTTACTATGATTGGCAAATATTTTAGAGGCTACCAGACTTGCTATTAAGAGATGAAAAAAAATTAATTTAGATAATCCAAAGACACATGTTGAACAATCACACACAAGACCTTGTAGCAGCACCCTTGCAGCCACCATCCAGGTGAAGAAATAGAACATTGGTAGTACTCTGGAGGTCCTTCTCATGCTCATTCTATCCATATCTATGACCTTTCCCTAGAGATAACCCCATCCTGAATTTTTGGACAATCGTTGATTGCTTTTTGTTACACATTTATCACCCAAGTTGCTATGCTTAATCATTATAGTTCAGTTTTGCCCTTTTTCCAAGCCTATGGAAGTGGTATTATATATATATATATATAATTTTTATTATATATATATATATATTTTTTTTTTTTTTTTTTTTGAGTTGGAGTCTCACTCTGTCGCCCAGACTGGAGTGCAGTGGCCGCTCTGGCCACTGCAGCCTCGACCTGCTGGGCTCCGGTGATCCTTCCACCTCAGCCTTCCAAGTAGCTGGAATTACAGGCATGCGCTACCATGCCCAGTGATTTTTTGATTTATTGTAGAGATGACATCTCGCCAAGTTTCCCAGGCGGTTCTCGAACCCGCGTGCTCAGGCAGTCCACTCACCTCAGCCTCCCAAAGCACGGGATGACAGGCTGAGCCACTGACCCCGTCTATATATATAATTTTTAATATTAAATTATCTGATGAGCCGGGCTCGGTGGCTCAGCCTGTAATCCCACGCCTTTGGGAGGCTGAGGTGAGTGGATTGCCTGAGCCCGCGGGTTCGAGACCCGCCTGGGCAGCGAGACCTCATCTCTACAATAAATCAAAAAATCAGCCGGGCGTGGTAACACATGCCTGTAATTCCGGCTACTCGGAAGGCTGAGGTGGAAGGATCACTGGAGCCCAGCAGGTGAGGCTACGGTGGCCGGGAGCGGCCACTGCACTCCAGTCGGGTGACAGAGTGAGACTCCAACTCAAAAAAAAAAATTATCTGATGGTTTATTTTTAGAATTGGTATTCTTTTTATTTATCTTTAAAATTTTTTATTTTAAACATGTGGGGTGCAATTCAGGTTTAGGTATACAAATGTTCACTATGCAGGTACCCTTGTTGATGAGGTGTGCCCTCACTCACCCCTCAGAAGTTTCCCACTACTGCCAATTCCTTTCTTATGGTATTACGATCATTTTTCAAGGTCTGCTTATGAGTGAGAACATATGATACTCGGTTGAAGTGATATTATATTTTGTGTCATTTTCAGTGATTTGCTGAAAGGATGGTGGCTATAGGAGTGGTCCACTCTGGTTGTGGACCATGAGGGGGTATTTTATTTGCAGAGAATGTTAAAAAAAAAAAAACATTAAAACTAGTCCTTCTTTTGGCTATCACCATATGTGGCTGCTTCAAATAATGTCATTGATAAATATTTTTCCCTAACAGGGAGGATTGTTGTTGCTGCATCTTCCCAACTTTGCATGCTGATTTTTTTTAAATGGAGGTAAAACTCACATAAGATAAAATCAACCATTTAAAGACATGCAATTTCATAGCACTTACTACAATTTCAGTAATCACTTCTATTTAGTTTCAAATATTTTTAATCACCCCAAAAGGAAACACCAGACTTATGAAACGGTCATCCCCATTGTCCCTCCCTCTCAGACCAACAACCATAACTTGGATTTGCCTACTTTTTGAGGTTGGTCCATATTGTAGTCTATATCAGTATTTCATTCCTTTTTATGGCTGAGTAATGTTGATTTTAATGGTATCATGGGCTGAAGCGTGTCCCCTCCCCACTCTCAAATTTATATGGTGATGTCTTAACTCTTAGTACCTTATAGTATAATTGTATTTGGAGTTAGGGCCTTTAGAAAATGTAATTAAGACACAATGAGGCTGTGCAAGAGAACCTTAACCCAATATGACTGATCTTATAAGAAGAGAAGATGAGGACACAGACAACACAGAGAAATGACCATGTGAGCATACAGTGAGAAGGTGGCCATTTGTAAGTGAAAGATAGTGGCCTCAGAAGAAACTAAACCTGCCAACACTGTGGTGTTGGAATTGTAGAATGCTAACACAGTTCTATGGTGTGCATTTGTTCAACTTCAGCAGATAATGTCAAACCTTTTTCCAAAGTGGTTGTGCCAGTTTACATTCCTATTAGTAGCGTACGAGAATTCTGTTATTCCACATTCTTACTAATGCTTGGTGTTGTCAGCCTTTTTAATTTTTACCATTCTGCTGGGGGTGTAGTGGTGTCTTACTGTGCTTTTCATTTGAGTTATCAAAAATAAAATATTTAGAGGTAAGATATGTGTAACTGTTAAGAATCAATAAGTGAATAGCAAATTAGAGCTGAAGAGAAAACTAAGCCCAAACTTAGCAAAAGGAAAGAAGGAAATAGCAAAGATCAGAGCAGAAATAAATAAGAGACCAGAAAAGCAAACAAAACTAGAAGCTGGTTTTTTAAAAAGATAAAAGCAACAAACCTTTAGCTAGACTAAGAAAAAAGAAGATACAAATACAATCAGAGGGGAAAGAGACAACATTACAACTGATACTACAAAAATACAAAGGATCACAGGAGACTACTGTGAATAATTATATGCTGACAAATCAGACAACCTAGATAAAATAAATAAATTCCTAAAAATATATAACCTACTAAGATGGAATAATGAAGAAGAAACAAAAAATCTGACAGACTAATAAAGAGCAAGGAGATTGAGTCAGTAACAACAACAACAAAAAAAACTCTCATCAAAGAAAAGTCCAGGATCTGGTGCCTTCACTACTAAATTCTACCAAACATTTAAAAAAGAACTACTAGCAATCCTTCTCAAACTCTTCCAAACAACAGAAGAGAAGGAAATACTTCCAAATTCATTTTATAATGCCAGAAATACCCTGATACCAAGGCCACATAGTGACACTATAAGAAAAACTACAGGTCAATGTCTCTGATGTGCACAGACAGCAAAATCCTCAAAGAAATACTAGCAAACTAGCAAACCAAATTCAACAGCACATTAAAAGGACCATTCACCATGATCAACTGGAATTTATCCCTAGGAAGCAAGGATGGTTCAGCATATGCAAATCAATAAGTATGATACACCATATAATTAAAATAAAGGACATAAATCACATAACCATCTCAATAAATGGAGGAAAAGCACTGACAAAATTCAATGTCCTTTCATGATAAAAATTCTCAACAATTTATGCACAGAAAGAGTTTACCTCCACACAGTAAAGGTCATATATGACAAGCCCATAGATAACATCATTCTCAACAGTGAAAAGTTGAAGACTTTTCCTTTTATATCCAGAACAAGACAAGGATGTCCCTTCACATGAATGCTTCTATTCAACATAGACTGGAAGGCCTAGCCAGAACAATTAGGCAAAAGGAAGAAATAAAAGGCATCTCAATCAGAAAGGAAGCAGTTAAGTCATTCCTGTTTGAAGATGACATGATCTTATATAGAGAAAACCCAAAAGTCTCTACCAAAAAACCATTAAACTGACCAACACATTCAGTAAGTTTCAGGATACAAAGTCAACAAAAATTAGTAGTGTTTCTATACTTGATCAATGAATTATATGAGAAAGAAATGAAGAAAAGCATCCCATTTACAATAACATTAAAAAATACAAAATTAGGAGTAAATTTAACCATAGAGCTGAAAGGTCTGTGTATTAAAAACTGTAAAACACTGATGGAATAAACTAAAGGAGACACAGGCCAGACTCGGTGGCTCAACCTGTAATCCAGTGCTTTGGGAGGCCGAGGTGAGTGGATTGTCTGAGCCCGCGGGTCCCAGACCTGCCTGGGCAACTTGACGAGACCTCATCTCTACAATAAACCCAAAATTAGCTGGGCGTGGTGGCATGCACCTGTAGTTCCGGCTACTTGGAAGCCTGAGGCGGAAGGATCGCCGGAGCCCAGCAGGTCGAGGCTGCGGTGGCCGGGAGTGTTCCACTGCACTCCAGTCTGGGTGACAGAGTGAGACTCCAACTCAAATAAATAAATTAATTAATTAATTAAAATAAAATAAAATAAAGGAGACACAAAGACATTTCTTGTTCATGAACTGGAAGAATTAAGATTGTTAAAATATTTATACTAACCAAAGTGATCTATATATTCAGTGCAATCCCTATCAAAATTCCAATGTCATTTTCCACATAGAAAAACAATCCTAAAAACGATATGGGACTACGAAAGACCCCACATAGCCAAAGCAATCTTGAGCACAAGGAACAAAGCTGGAGGTGTCACACTTTCTGATTCACAATACGTTTTGAAGCTATAGAAATTAATACAGCTTTGTACTGGCATAAAAAACATACTGACCAATGAAACTGGATAGAAATAATATTTCAGGAATAAACTCATGCTGCCTTTCAACAAAGGTGCCAAGAACATACAGTTTCTTCAATAAGTGATGCTGGGAAAACTGGATATCTACATGCAGAACAAAGAATTTGGACCTTTATGTCATGCACATACAAATAATCAACTCAAAATGGACTAGAGACTTAAAATAAGTCCTAAAATGGTAAAACTACTAGAAGGGGGAACATAAGGGGAAGTCTTCATGACTTAGGTCTGAGCAATGATTTCTTAGATAAGAGCTCAAAAGTACAGGCAAAAAAAGCATAATAGACAAATGGGAGTGCATCAAACTAAAAAACTTCTGCTCAGCAAAGGAAACATCAGAGCGAAGAGACAACTCACAGACTGGGAGAAAATATTTGCAAACCATGCATCTGATAAGGAGCTAATATCTAAAATATATAAGGAACTCAAACAACTCAGTAGCAAAAAACCAAATGACCCAGTTTAATCATGGGCAAAGGACCCAAATGGATATTCAAAAGAAGACACATGAATGGCAAACGGATAAGTGAAAAAATACTCAACATCTTTAATAATTAGAAAATACAATTAAACCCACAGTGAGATATCACCTTATACCTGTTAAAATGGTTATTATCAAAATACAAAAGACCACAAGTGTTGATGATAATATGAATAATAGGGGACACTTGCACACTGTTGGTGGGAACATACATTTGTGCAGCCACCATGGAAAACAGTATGGAGGTTCCTCAAAATGTAAAAACAGAATTGCTGTGTGATTCAGAAACCCCACCTCTCGGTATATATCCAAAGGAAATGCAGTCAATGTGTTGAAGAAATGTCTTCTCTCTATGTTCATCACGGCGTTATTCACAGTCAGCCAAGATACCGAATCAACTAAAGTGTGCTTCGCCGGATGAATGGATAAAGACAATGAGGCATACAGATGCACAGTGAACTGCTGGATGGCCTTTAAAAAAAGAAGGAACTCTGTCATTTGTGACAACATGGATAAGCCTGGAAGATGGAGGCCATTATGTGTTTTTGTTTGTTTGTTTGTTTGTTTTTGAGTTGGAGTCTCACTCTGCTGCCCAGGCTGGAGTGCAGTGGCACAATCGTGGCTACCACAGGCTTAGCCAGCTTGGTTCAGGCAACCCTTCCACCTCAGCCTCCCAAGTAGCTGGAGCTACAGGTGCTGGGACAACACCAGATCTGGCTAATTTTTAAAAATTTATTGTAAAGACAAGGTCTCACCGTGTTGCCCAGGCTGGTCTCAAACTTCTGGGCTCAGGCAATCTTCTCGCCTCAGCCTCCCAAAGTGTAGGGATTACAAGTGTGAGCCACTGTGCTCTGCCCCAAGGGCATTATGTGTTTGGGGTTTTTTTTCCTTCAAATTTTGTTTTTATTTTAAAGATGTGGGGTACAATTTAGGGTTAGGCATACAAATGTTTATTATGCAGGTACCCTTGTTGAGGTGTGCGCCCCCCCTTCCCCAGGCAGATTCCCTACTGAAGGGCATTATGTTAAATGAAATAAGCCAAGCACAGAAAAATAAATACCACATGGTTAATTTATATATGAAATTTAAAATAATTGAACTCATAGAATGGTGGTTGGGGCTATGTTGGTCAAAAGGTACAAGCTTCAGTTAGACAGGAAGTGTATGTTTTAATGATCTAATGTACTGCATGGTGAGCACAGGTAATAAAAATGTTTCAAAGTTGCTAAGGGTGGATTATAAATATTCTCACCATAAAAAAGTGGCAAGTAGGTGAGGGAATGAATAGATTAATTAGTTTGACTTAATCCACAATATATAATATATTAAAAAGTCACATTGTACCCTATAACCATACAATTATCATTTGTCAATGAAAAGAAATGATTACTTGGAGAAAAACTTAAGAGGCTTAAATGGCTACATCAAAAACGAAGAAAAACTATAAATTAATCAGTCAACCATCCAACTTAAGAAATTAGAAAAAAAGGCAGTAGAACAAATCCAAAAGTAGTAGAAAATGGAAATAATTCTCTCTATTGTTTCACTACGTATGAAAATGAATGTACAGTAGTGAAACAACAGAGAGAATTAAGAAAGTCAAAAGCAGTTTTTTTAAAAAAGAGTAATAACACAGATGAACATTTGGCCTGACTGAATAAACAAAAGAAAAGAGAGAGGTAGAAATAACTATTTTTATGAACGGAAAAAGAGAAACTGTATGTTTCTTTTGGATATATACTCAGAAATGGGATTGCTGAATCATCTGATAATTATACTTTTACATTTTTGAGGAAACTCCATACTGTTTCTCGTAGTAGCTGTACCAACAGTGTGGTAGGAACAGTGACATAAGTGGGTCTTAAGTCATATCTAGCAGAAATTAAAATAAGAGAATACTGCAATTTATGAATAAATTTGAAAACTTACACCAAAATGACAAACATATAGACGATATAACTTACTGAAACTGACTCAAGAAAAACAAACACTACAAACCCCTAGAGAATTCTATTATCATTAAGAAACTTAAATTAATTGTTAACACTCTATCTACCTAAAAACACAAGACCCAGATGGTGATCATAGCTCACTGTATCCTCAAACTCCTGAACTCAAGTGATCCTCCTGCCTCAGCCAGCCACCCAAGTAGCTGGAACTACAGGAGTGTACCACGATGTTCAGTTAATTTTTGTAAAGGTTTTATTTGTTTGTTTTAGAGGTAGAGGTCTTGCTATGTTGCTATGTTGGCCTCAAACTCGTGGCCTCAAGTGATCCTCTTATCTCAGCCTCTCAAACTGTTAGATCACAGGTGTGAGCCATCATGCCCAATCAATTCCAATTTTACACAAACTCTTTCAGAAACCAGAGAAAGGGGATATTTCCTCAACTAATTATATATGGCCAATGTACCCTTGATGTCAAAACCAGGCAAGATAGCACAAGAAAGAAAATTATCAAATAATTTCATTCATGAAAATAGATTTTAAAATCTGAAACAAAACATCAGTAAGCCTAATTCAGCAATGTACAAAAATGGTAATATATTATGACTAAATTCAGTATATCCCAGTAACACAAGATTGATTTAAATGGAAAAAAAAAAACTATGCATTCCATTTTCTACATCAAAGATTACAGAAGAAAAACCATAACTCAATAAACAAATTAATTCAGCAAATAATATTGATCAAGTACAATAGTCTAGGCATTGCTCCAGATATTGAGGGTTATAGTAATGAAAAAAAAAAACAACAACAAAAAGACAAAAGCATTGCCCTCATAGCCTAGCCAAAAGAGTGAGAATTCCTTAGTCTGATAAAGGGTATTACCCAGAAACTTCACAACATCCTCAAAGAAGAAATGTTAAAATGTTTCCTTTAAAATCAGGAAAGAGAGTCATTGTTTTGTTAAGCACTGGCCAGACCATGTTTTCTTAGCTTTGGCCCCCTCCCCTACCTTGGGGAGGTGAATCTCCCCGCTCCCCTCGCCCTCTCTAATTTACTTTCTAAATAAACTTTGTTTGAAAACTTACAAAATAAAATAAAATCAGAAAAAAGACAAGAATGTCCATGAACATTGTACTCAGTAGTGTAGTGGAGGTCCCAGCTATTGCAGGAAGGCAAGGAGAAAACACATACATTAGAACAACTGAAAAGTAAGATGCAGAAACAGTCCTCATTTGCAGTTAATTATAAATAAAAACTCTACACAAAGTATTTATGTATCCATGTGTGAAACACAATAATTTTTGTATCTGCATATGATACATAAGAATTAATGTAGTTGCCAGGCTCGGTGACTCAGCCTGTAATCCCACGCCTTTGGGAGGCTGAGGTGAGTGGATTGCCTGAGCCTGCGGGTTCGAGACCCACCTGGGCAGCGAGACCTCATCTCTACAATAAATCAAAAAATCAGCCGGGCGTGGTAGCGCATGCCAGTAATTCCGGCTACTTGGAAGCCTGAGGCGGAAAGATCGCCGGAGCCCAGCAGGTCGAGGCTGCGGTGGCCGAAAGCGGCCACTGCACTCCAGTCTGGGCAACAGAGTGAGACTCCAACTCAAAAAAAATAATAATAATTAATCAGCATCTACAGGCAGACTGTTGGAATTAATAACAAGGTTTTGCAAAAAGCTAGATTTAAGATCAATAAAGAAAAAACAGTTGCATTGCTACACATTAACAACAAAAAAAGAGAATGCAATTTTAAAAAATAGGGTTCTCATTAGTGGAATATCAAGATACCTAGAAACAAAGCTAGCAAGATTTAAATTTTTATTTTTAGAGACAGAGTCTCACTCTGTCAGCCAGGTTGGAGTGCAGTGGAGTGGTTACTGTAGCTTCAAACTCCTAAATTCAAGCAATCCTCCTGACTCAGCCTTCGAGTAGCTGAGACTACAGCAGCCACCACCACACCAATTTTTTTTTTTTCTTTTTTGGAGGAACAGAATCTTGCCATGTTGCCTTGGCCTCCCAAAGTGTTTGGGTTAGAGAGCCACTACGCCTGGCCATAAGATGTTTATTGGGAGATATTAGGACAAATTAATGTCCTAAGTGTAGAGCCATAACATAAACTTGGAAAAAGAATCTATCATAGATCTGCTCTCGCCCAACTGAGAACAGATTCAATGCAATTCCAATATTAAAATCCCAATAAAGTTTTTTTAAAGAAAAACTGATTCTGAAATGTATCTGAAAAAATAGAAGAGCAGAGAGTCACAAGACACCCCTAAAAGAAAAGTGAGACTTCTTAACTCAACTGATACAAAGACTTATTATAAAGCCAGAGTAATTAGTAGTTAAATGGCTAGCCCAGAAACACTCAAGCATATATGAGAATTGATTTATGACAAAGTGAATGTTACAAATCACTGAGGAAAGGAAGGATCATTTAATAAAAGATGCTGAAACAACTGTTTAACCATAAAGAAAAGATTAAAATTAGATCCCATCTCATTTTAAGAAATCAATTCCAGGTAAATTAAAGACTTAAATCTGCAAGTCACAAGTTTCAGTTTTAAGAAGGAAGTATGGAATACTGTTCATGTCCTTGGGGCAAGGAAAGATTTCTTAGACAAGACCCAAAATATGTTAACCTTGAGAGGAAAGAGGAGTGGGAAAATTTACTACATTAAAATTATGAACATCTTTTCAACAAAAGGTGTTCTAGAGAAAGTGAAAAGGTAAGACACGCAGGGAGAAAATATTCACAACACATATAATTGACAGATGATTAACAACCAGTAGTACATATAAAGAGCTACTAAAAAAAAAAAGATAACCAAACAGGAAAACAGCCAAAAGGCATGAACTGGCATTTTATTGAAGATAAAACACAAATGAGCAATAAATATATAGAAAGATGTTCAACCTCATTAGTAATCAAGAAAATATAAGCTGGGCTCAGTGGCTCAGCCTGTAATCCCGCGCCTTTGGAAGGCTGAGGTGAGTGGATTGCCTGAGCCCACGGGTTTGAGACCCGCCTGGTCAGCGAGACCTCATCGCTACAATAAATCAAAACATCAGCCAGGCATTGTAGCACATGCCTGTAATTCCAGCTACTTGGAAGGCTGAGGCAGAAGGATCGCCAGAGCTCAGCAGGTCGAGGCTGTGGTGGCTGGGAGCAGCCACTGCACTCCAGTCTGGGTAACAGAGTGAGACTCCAACTCAAAAAAAAAAAAAAGAAAATATAAATTGAAACCTCAATAAGATACCCTTTTATATCTGCTAGACAGGCAAACAAACTTTGATAATAACATGTATAAGCATAGGTGTAGAACAATAAAAATTTTGTTAGTTTGCTGGAGGGATAATTAATATTATAATTACTTTTGGTACAAGTTGGAAGTTGGTATACATTAGATATTCATACAAACTGTGATGAAGACATTCCATTATTAAATTATACGCTAGTCTTCAAATGTAGTCGTGGAACAGTTGCAAATGTAAACCATTTGCAAATGTAAAACAGGGATTGTTTGTAATATTTAAATTATAATAATTACATATTAAACAATATTTAAGGGCCAGACGCAGTGGCTCAAACCTGTAATCCCAGCACTTTGGAAGGCCAAGGCTAGAGGATTGTCTGAGTTCAGGGTTTGAGACCAGGCTGGGCAACTTGGTGAGATCTCGTCTCTCCAATAAATCCAAAAATTAGCTGGGTAGGTAGCACACACCTGTAGTTCCAGCTACTTGAAAGGCTGAGGTGGAAGGATTACTGGAGCTAAGCAGGTCGACACTTGGGGTGGCCATGAGTGCGCCACTGCACTCCAGCCTGGGTGACAAAGTGAGATTCCAACTCAAAAAAAAAAAAATTTAAGAAACGGAACCAATGTAAATATACATATGTAGGCAATTAGATGAATAAATTATGGCATATTTGAATAACAGAATGCTTATATATAAGCATATAGTAATGAAAAGGAATAAACCAAGACAATAAACTACAAAATCTGAAATGACATAATTATCTTAAAAAGCAAGTTACAGAAAACTATTTATGATAGCAGTTTTATACAGTCAAACTAAGCAAACTGAAAGACTTACATAGTTATCACATAGGTGACAAAACTATTCTTTTTCTTTTCGTTTTTTGTGGGTTTTTTTGTTTGTTTGTCTGTTTTGAGTTGGAGTCTCATTCTGTCGCCCAGACTAGAGTGCAGTGGCTGCTCCCGGCCACCGCAGCCTCGACCTGCTGGGCTCTGGCATTCCTTCCGCCTCAGCCTTCCATGTAGCTGGAACTACAGGAATGCACTACCACATCCGGCTAATTTTTTGATTTATTGGAGAGATGAGGTCTCACCAAGTTGCCCAGGCGGGTCTCAGACCCGCAGGCTCAGGCAATCCACTCACCTCAGCCTCCCAAGGCATGGGATTACAGGCTGAGCCACCGAGCCGGCTTATTTTTTTTTAAAGAAGAATAAGCAATATGAAACCCAGGGCAGAGTCATCTCAAGGAGTGAAGAGGCGGGGCTTGGGGCAGGGGAGTAACCATGGGTTGATTCGATAATTTTGGAGATATTTGTTATTTCTGCTGATTATTGGATTCATGGATACTAGTGCTTCGTTCATAAATATACGTATTAAATGAAAAGATGGGAAAACATCATTAAAGAATTAGGATTTTAATCTTTACCCCAGCTTTTAACTTGCCTACAGCTGCTCTCTCATCCTCCATCCCCTTCTTCAGAGGAGTGTTTCCGTTTGCTGTAACACAAAGCACACAAAGTTTGGACAATGACACAGAACTTAGGAAAGTCATAAGTGAGGGCCCAGTGGAAGACTATGTGTTTCAGTAAATTGCTCGTGTTCACCTAAAATTTTCCTGGTTTGAGTGCTTGATTTTTCATTAGTAAGAAGGATCATGGCATCCAGCCTGTGTTCCTTAACACAGGAATTGGCCATGACAAACATACCATATGCCCTCAGTTCTTGGGTCTGCAGACATTTGTTAATATGCGAGGGGAAAGATACTGTTCATAAAGACCTTTGTGTGTGTGAGTGAGCATGTGAACCTTACATCTAACACAGACTGAGCTTCTTTCACCTATTCCCAGCATGGTTTCCTTCCAATGTTTTCAACTTCTGTGTCTATTTCAAAGTGGTGGTGACATGTGGTTAGATACTTGAGGAAATATTGATGATGTTCTGGCTCTCCATATTATAAATGTTTTTCTCTCAATCATTATATTTTTATTTATTTTTGAGGCAGGTCTCACCCTGTCACCCAGGCTGGAGTGCAGTGGCACAATCACAGTTCTCCATAGCCTCGACCTCCTGGGCTCCTCGACTCAGGCAATCCTTCCACTTCAGCCCCCCAAGTAACTGGGACTACAGGCACACACTGCCAAGCCCAGCTAATTTATTTTTTCTTTCTTTCTTTCTTTCTTTTATTTATTTTTTTTTTGTAGAGATGGGGTCTCACTATGTTGCCTAGGCTGGTCTTGAACTCCTGAGTCCTGTCTCAGCTTCCCAACGTGCTGGGATTACAGGCAAGAGCCACCACACTTGGCCTCAGGCTCTTTCATTTACTTATTCATTTCCCCTGCTCCCATGTTCATTTTCTCTCTACTACTCTCTGGACTGACCACAGTCATGAATGTCCTCTCTGCATTGCTTACAGTTGAGGAGGATGATCATTTCAGATGAATAAAAATGACAAAAGACATGATTTCTTCTTATTTCCACACCTCAAATCAATCTAGTTTCAGAAATTCTTATACATGATCCCAAAACTCTAAGCTTCCCCTAAAAAGCAAATAGTTATTTACAATGCTCATCGTCAGTAGGTTGATTTTGTATCACACTTTTAAGTTCCTTGTTTTTGAGCTTGATCCCCACGTTCCTCAGATCTGTGTTCAGTTTACTGATGTCAGTCTTTGCTCCTTAAGAAAAGGACAGAAATGTGAGAAAAACCCAATGTCGAGTTACATTAACTGTTAATAGGCCAGCTGCCGGTGAGAGTTCACTGGAATCACCTAACTGGAAAGTGGTTTGGCAACAACAGTCATAATCCTTCAAAATGTTGATGCCACTTAGCCCAATAATTCCACTTTTGAGAACACTTTTGCCAAAAATGGGGGCAAGAGTTCTTTATAGTCTTTTCTATTTATTATTAAAACAAACAAACAAACCTGAATTTAAATATCTAACAACAGGGTATTTTCATGTAAACCAATGTATTTTCATTCCACAGAAAATTATGTAGCTATAACCATTATAAAAGATGTCTGCCACAGGAAAAAATGTCTTTCTTATAGGACAGAGTTATATGATTATTTAACTTATATGAATTAAAATCATTATCCTATTAAAAATAAATATAAAATGAACAATGTAAGTAATGCATGTGATTTTTCCTGCCATTCCACAGACAACAAGCAAGTTGAGTAAATCTCAATGTCAATTTATTACTCCATCAGATGGACTAATTTTCCTACACGTGTCCTGTGGCATCTTAACTCAGTGTGATCCTAGTATTAGGTATATTTTGTATGTCATGACTCTTATTCAAGTCAACTACTTTATCTCATTGCTCAATTATAGAAATCTGTTCCATCATTGGAGGAAAAAATGGCTGTGTTGGACTTACCAAGACTAGTGTATTGGTGTCTTTTAGGTTATCTTCCAATAGGAATTCAGAGCAATTATGACCATGTGAGATTTTTTTTATATTTTAATTATCTAGGCTTCAAAATATTAAGAATCATTATGATTGGATAGTAAGACCATGAATGGTTGGGGTTTTTTTTAATCTAGATATTTTATTTTATGGGCATGTGACATCTTTTATATTGAAAAAATTTTCTTCAGCACTGTGAAGGCCAAAATGTTCATTAGATCTAAGATTACACAGAAAGACAAATGTGGAGATACTAGGACTGACTCCTTTGCATCTGATCCTGGGATCACGCTTACATAGCACACATACATAAAGAACTGTATGACTGGCCAGTCTCTGTGGCTCAGCCTGTAATCCCAGCACTTTGGGACGCCAAGGCGAGTGGATTGCCTGAGCCCGTGGGTTTGAGACCAGCCCAGGTAACTTGGCGAGACCTCATCTCTACAATAAATAAAAAAAATAACTGGACATGGTAGCACACGCCTGTAGTTGTGGCTACTTGGAAGGCTGAGGCGGAAGGATCGCTGGAGCTCAGCAGGTTGACACTGGAGTGGCCATGAGCATGCCACTGCAGTCCAACCTGGGCAACAGAGTGAGACTCCAACTCAAAAAAAAAAAAAGCAACTGTAAGATCAATATGTAACCAACACATAGAAGAGATGGCAGAGAAATCTGCCAGGTTGACATGCCCTAATAACTAGAAAAAAGGCAAACAGAAAGATTGAGAATCTCAGTCTCACACTTTCTCATCACATTTGTTATCCACCTTGGAAAGACTTCAAACCTGCTAGCAATCTATTCAGAAAAACTTTCTTTTCACCTGTAAGAAAAGCCACAGTTCAGGGCAGAGAATGACTCACAAAGAGAACATAAGGGTCAGACTTTTCTTTGTGTAACTGACCTTCGAAATTGATCCACTTTCACCTTCAAATCGTGATGAAATTAAGCAGCAACGCTCCCATTATGGTATGGAGTGGTAGTCTAGCGTAGAGGGCTCTGCTACTGACTGGCTTTGTGTCCTTAAGCAAATTACTTACCCTTTCTGTCTCTGCTTCCTCCACTGTAAAATGGGGATAATGTGTCATTGTTGTGTGTGATGAGGATGGTACCTGTGCGTCATTAGGACTTAATAAATGCTAGATGTTATTTATTTTATTTTATTTTTGAGAAAGTAGGGTTTATTAAGAAGACAGAAAAGCTTCCATAGCAGGAAGGGACCTGAAAGAGGTTTCCCTAGGTGTTATTCTTGATAGATCTACTTACTCTTTGACACTCAAGGCAACTGCTGGTTTATATACTACAGAGCTGGAACTCTTCTTTTTTTGTTTTATTTTTGATTCCTCTTATCTCTTATTTCTGTCACAATAACCTTCTGTTTCCTTTCCTTCCTCTTACTCCTAAAGGTTGACATGTCGGTGACCAATGGATAGTTGCAGGGATTGGCTTAGTCCTTGAGAGCAAAGCTCATGCTCAAAGGTTTTGATAACTTCCAAGCTGGTTTAACAGTATAGAAAAACTTAATTTCCTAGTACCTGGTATAAGAATTACTTGCAAGAGGTGGGCTCGGTGGCTCAGCCTGTAATCCCGCACCTTTGGGAGGCTGAGGTGAGTGGACTGCCTGAGCCCGCGGGTTCGAGACCCGCCTGGGCAGCGAGACCTCATCTCTACAATAAATCAAAAAATCAGCCGGGCGTGGTAGCACGCGCCTGTAATTCCGGCTACTCGGAAGACTGAGGCGGAAGGATCGCCGGAGCCCAGCAGGTCGAGGCTGCGGTGGCCGGGAGCGGCCACTGCACTCCAGTCTGGGCGACAGAGTGAGACTCCAACTCAAAAAAAAAAAGAATTGCAGGGATAGTCACATCTAGGCTTAAACTTACTTTGAGAAGATGTTGAACTTTTGTGTTTAAGGGCAGAAACAACATTCATAATAGGGAGAGGAGAGAGACTCGGTATCCTCCCTGAAATTGGGAGCAGAGGGAAAAGTTTTCAGGGCATAGCTCTGTGAGGGATCGAAATCATCAGTGACATCTGTGCTCCTCAACAGTGGCTTTGTGGAAGAGGAGTCTTTGGGGTCTGAATTCTGCACCTGAGTTGACACAGAGTAATAGAGAGACTTCATATGGAAACAGGAGCTATAGGATGGGTACAGGTAACATCTGAACATACTCCACTTTAAAAGGCACATTTCAAAAGTGGAAGCATAAATGAATCTGGGGGTCACAGTAATAGCCAGGCAGCTCACTGTCTATCGGCAGTGATTTGAGCAGTTCCACACATTCCTTATCATTGACTTCTATCCCCATGTCTCCAAGAACAGTTTTCAGATCACTGGCATTAACCTTTTCTGCTTTGAAAACACAGAGTATTTATAGGGAAAATTTTATGAATTAATAACTTTTTAAAATAATAATTTTAAAGACATTCATATGAACCTACATGGTCTATAATGACTTTTAAATACTTGGAATAGCTTATATGGCATCATTCTCAATTTGGGGTTAAAAAGCAGAGGTAAAATGAGACATCCAAATGCAGCATGTCAGCAGAAGTCAAAGCAAATTTGGGCCTATGGCATTAACATCATGAAGGCTCTCAATGCTGGAGACAACGTGCAGAGTGAACTCTAGTCAACAAACTGGATAATCAACTGCTAACAGAATTCTGGCAGGTGCCATTATACTGACGTATATCTGACTGTTCACCAAGCCACATATATCTCGAGCTTTCCATAACTCTACCTGATCTATTAATGTGCTTACCTGAAGTTGAGTTATTTACATTTGACCAAAAAAAACCCTATATATAAGTGAAAAATATCTCCTCAGTACATTGAACTCATTACCAAGACTAAGTCCTGTGGTTTATCTTTAAAAAACACATTATCTGTCTAACATCCAGGATCTACAAGGAACTCAAATGCACCAAAAAAGAAAAAAACAAACAGCCCCATTAAAAAGTGGGCAAAAGACATGAATAGACACTTCTCAAAAGCCGCCGACACATGAAAAAGTGTTCAGCCTCACTAATCATCAGAGAAATGCAAATCAAAACCACACTGAGATACCCCACCTAATCCCAGTAAGAATGGCCATCATTAATAAAACAAACAGCATGCGCGCGAGGATGCAGAGAAAAAGGAACGCTTCTACACTGCTGGTGGGAATACAAACTAGTGCAATCTCTTTGGAAGACAGTGTGGCAATTTCTAAAAGAACTAGAAATTGACCTTCCATATGAGCCAGCAACCCCCCTATTGGAAATATACCCAGAGGAACTTAAATCATTCTACAAAAAAGATACCTGCACATGCATGTTTATTGCAGCACTGTTCACAAGAGCAAAAACATGGAATCAGCCAGGCTGCCCACTGAAGCTGGTCTGGATTTTAAAAATGTGGTACATATACACAATGGAATATTATGCAGCTGTAAAGAAGGACAAACATGGACTTTGCAGCAACTTGAATGGAGTTAGGGTCAATCATACTCAGTGATCTATCACAGAAACAACAGAGTACCATATGTTCTCACTCATAAGCATGCCTTGAACAATTATCCTAACACTATTGACAGTAGTGGAAAACTGCCAGGGGAGGGGGGATGGGAATAGCAATTGAGGGAAACTGCCCGGGGAGGGAAGGGCAACCTCATCAATAAGGGTACCTGCATGATGAATATTTGTATACCTAACCCCGTATTGTACCCCACATCTTTAAAATAAATAAATAAAACTTACATTATCCAAGGTCAAATGAATTTTATCAGGCAAAAATGTTTTACAATAACTGGGTTAAATGGCAAAATTAGTATCAGCAATAGACCACTGGAGAAATAACATTTACAGTATAATTTATTGTAAAGCTTTAGGGCTTCATGTTATAGAAACTCACCTGTAAAATCTTTCGTTCTCAGCAGCACATTTTTCAGATCTCAGCAGCACATTTTTCAGATCAACCTTTCCATCCACTGTAAAACACAGAACAGTCATGAGCATCAGCAGTGAGACAGTTCTTTTGGCTTTCCCGCCTGTGACACCTGCCCCCACTAGAATGTCGGTCTCCTCTTCAATTTTAGTTTCTAGACTATACCATTAAATTTTTGTGCATTCAATATTTAGACTTAAGAGTAAGTTCTGAGTTGGGCTTGGTGGCTCAGCCTGTTATCCCAGCACTTTGGCCGAGACAAGTGGATTGCCTGAGCCTGAGGGCTCGAGATCTGCCCGGGGAACTTGGCGAGACCTCAACTCTACAATAAATCAAAAATTAGCTGGGCATGGTAGCATGTGCTTGTAGTTTCAGCTACTTAAGGCTGAGGCAGAAGGATCACCGGAGCCCAGCAGGTCGAGGCTACGGTGGCCGGGAGCGTGCCACCGCACCCCAGTTGGGCAACAGAGTGAGGCTCCAACTCCAAAAAAAAAAAAAAAAGTAAGTTCTGTCCTTCACTTTTTCTCTTGCACCTCACTACTTCCTCTTGTATCCGTTTTTCTTTTTATTAGAATACATATTTTAGTACTTTGTTTAGAGAACAAACAATGGCAAAACTTCTGTGTTCTTGTATGTCTGAAAATGCCTACTTTATTTGTTTGTTTATTTGTTTGTTTTAGAGTTGGAGTCTCACTCCATCGCCCAGGCTGGAGTGCCATTGCTCACGGCCACCACAGCGTCCACCTGCTGGGCTCAGGCAACCCTTTCGCCCCAGTCTTCCAAGTAGCTGGAACTACAGGTGCGTGCTGCCATGCTCAGCTAATTTTTTATTTATCGTAGAGACGAGGCCTCACCAAGTTGCCTAGGCTGGTCTCGAACCCACGGGCTCAGGCAATCCACTCACCTCAGCCTCCCAAAGTGCTGGGATTACAGGCTTGGCCACTGAGCCCAGCCCCTACTTTACTTTAATCCTTGAACATTAGGTGTCAACTTTATTTTTTCCCTAGAACTTTGAAGACAATATTTTCCCATTTCTTCCTAAATCCAACGTTGTTTATATGAATCATTCTCATTTATTCTTTTGTGTGTAGTCTGGTTTTTCTACTGTTAGCAATGTATAAATTTATCTTTGCCCTTGATGCTGTGAAATTTTACAAAAATATGTAGGCATAGACTTAAGCAAAGGTTGAAACAACATGCAGTGGCCCCTTTGAATCTAAATCTGAGGAAAGAGTGAGGAGGAATGAAATGATAATATGTGAGTAATTCTAAAGGAACCCTGATTGTACAAAACAAAAACAATAAGTTGGGAAGGGAATAAGTGAAGTTAAAATAGTCTAAGAAACCTGCATTGTCTTGGACAAGAAATAAAAATCCAACTATGATAAATAACGAATGCATGCTGAAAGTTTTAGAGTAACCTTTAAAACTTGTAAACTAACAGAAAAGTAATAAAAAATAATCAACATAAATAATCAATTGGAAAAAAAGCAAGAATAGAAAGAAACAGAATACTGATCAGGTAGTACAAGTAGGGGCGTTGAGTAAAAGCAGATTTTAAGCACAATTGTGCCAGTAATTTCATAATTATTAGCAATGGTATAATAATGTAAATGATGGATACAGGTTGTTAGTGTTTTGTTTAGGATTTGTGATTTTTATTTTGTGCGTGTGTGTGTGTGTGTGTGCACGTGTGCGTGTGTTTTCTTTTTTTTGAGTAGGGGATCTCACTCTCTCGCCCAGGCTAGAGTGCAGTGGCATGATCAAACTCACCGCAGCCTTGCAATCTTTACCTCCTGGGCTTAGGATATCCCTTTGCCTCCTCCCAAGTAGCTGGGATTACAGGCATGTGCCACTATTCCTGGCTAATTTTTTAATTCTTTTTTTGTTTTGTTTAGTTTTGTAGAAACAGTCTCTCGCTGTGTTGACAAGGCAGGTCTCAAACTCCTGGGCTCCAGCAATCCTTCTACCCTGTCCTCCCAAAGTGCTGGGATTGCCGGTGTGAACCATTGCACCCAGCCTTGGGTCATCTTTATCAAATTTTGACATCAAGGTTAGGTAGTTTAATAAAACCAGATTAGTATTTCTCTTTTTTTCTATTCTTTGAAGAGTTGAGTAAGATGAGCATTATTTCTAATCTAAATTCTGGGTAAAATTTATCAAGAGAGCCAGGCTTGGTGGCTCAGCCTGTAATCCCGTGCCTTTGGGAGGCTGAGGTAAGTGGATTGCCTGAGCCCGCAGGTTCGAGACCCGCCTGGGCAGCGAGACCTCATCTCTACAATAAATCAAAAAATCAGCCGGGCCTGGTAGCGCATGCCTGTAATTCCAGCTACTTGGGAGGCTGAGGCGGAAGGATCGCCGGAGCCCAGCAGGTCAAGGCTGCGGTGACCGGGAGCGGCCACTGCACTCCAGTCTGGGTGACAGAATGAGACTCCAACTCAAAAAAAAAAAAATTTATCAAGAAAGTGATAAATTAAGAATTTAGCATACTAGAAATAGAAGAATTCAGAGAAGGTGAAAGCAAAAAGATGAATGGATACATAATATGCAAACACTAAGCAAAATAAAGTAATATATTAACTTCAAACAAATTAGATTAAAAAAAATAATTTCTAGAAATAAGGAAGTTTAATTTACCAGGAAGATGCAATAATTATAAAATTGCATGCACCTATACATGGTCTTAAAATAACCAAAAACACAAAGAAACTTGCAAAGTTACAATGAGAAATAGAAAAATTCAAAATCATAGTGGGAGATTTTAATATATCTTTGTCAGTAGTTAAAAGAACAAACAGAGAAAAAACAACTAAGGCTATAGGAAATTTGAACAACAAACTTAATTAAACTTGATTTAACGGACATGTAGACAACACCATGCCCAGTAATTTCAGGATGCATACTTTTTTCAAGTGCATAGGGAATATTTATAGAAAATGACAACATACTGGATTATAAGGCCAAATCTCAATAAATTTAAAATAAATGGCAATAAGCAATCCAAAAAAAATTAAGAAAATGGTTTAAGTTATAATAGCATCAAAAAGAATAAATCATCTAAAAATCAATTTAATAAAAGAAATATAAAATCCATACTCAATAAACTACAAAAAACATTGTTGAAGGAAATCAAATAAGACCTGAATAAATGCAAGGAGAGCCCATGATCATGAATCTGAATACTTAATATTGTTAAAATAGTAATCACCACCCTTACTCCCAAATTGATATAGAAATTCAAGACAATCCATTATCAAAACCCCAGCTGGCATTTTTGCTGTTTTTGAAGAGCTGATCTATAAATTTATATGAAAATGCAAGGGATCCCGAATAGCCAAAACAATCTTGAAAAAGAACAAAGTTGAAGGGCTTACATTTTGCCATTTCAAAACTTACTACACAACTATAGTAATCAAGACAGTGGGGTATTAGCATAAATCTAGACATATATCAATGGAAATGAATTGAGAGTCTGTAAGTAACTCCTTACATTTATGTCAATTGATTTTTGATGAGAGTGTCATCACATTCATTGAGAACAGTCTTTTGAATAAATGGTGCTGAGGCAACTGTATATTCATATGCAAAAGAATGAAGATGGACCCTTTGTCACATCACATATGAAAAGTAACTCAAAATGAATAGTAGACCTAAATGTAAGAATCAAAACTCTAAAACCCTTAGACCAAAATATAGGAATAAATCCTGACCTTGGATTAGGCAAAACATTCTCAGATATGACAACAAAAGCACAGATGACAAACTAAGAAACAGATAAATTGAACTTCGTCAAAGTCAAACATTTTTGTGCTTCAAAGAACACCATCAAGAAAGTGAGAAAACTCATAGTATGAGAAAGATGTTTGCAAATCATAAATCATGCATCTGATAAAGGGTGACTTGTATCTAGAATACATAAAGAACACTTACAACTCAAGAATCAAAAGACAAATAACCCAGCTAAAAAATGGACAAAGGATTTGAATAGACATTTCTCTAAAGAAGACATGTAAATGGCCAATAACCACATCAAAAGATCTTAACTTCGCTAGTCATCAAGGAAAAGTAGATTAAATTAAAGTACACTGAGACATCACTTATTCATACAACTAGGATGGCTATAATAAATGAGATAAATAATTACAAGTGTTGGCAAAAACCTGGAACCTTCTTATGTTGCTGTTGAGGATATAAAATGGTACAGCTGCTTTTTTTTTTTTTACAATCAATATTTTTTATTTTGATGTTGTGGGGTACAGTTAAGGGTTAGGTATACAAATATGTTTCATTCAGGCACCCTATTGATAAGAGGTGCTTCCCCATCCCCAGACAGATATTTACTACAGTTAATCCCAACTCCCTACCCCCCATAGTTTCCCACTACTGTCAGTCATTTTCTTATAGTATTACATTGGATGTTCAATGTCCATTATATGAGTGAGAACATGTGATACTCGGATCTTTGTTTTTGTGAGAGGTCACTCAGTACTATAGACTCTAGTTCCATCCAGGTTGCTGCAAAATTCATGATTTTGTTCTTTTTTATGGCTGCGCAGTATTCCATTGTGTATATGTACCACATTTTTTAAATCCAGTCCTCTTTTGATGGGCAGCATGGTTGCTTCCAGGTTCTTGCTATTGTGAACAATGCTGTGATAAACATACATGTGCAGGTATCTTTTTTATAGAGTGATTTGAGTTCTTCAGGGTATATTCCCAGTCGGGGGATTGTGGGGTCATATGGGAGGTTGGTATTTAGAGCTTTTAGGAATCGCCACACTGCTTTCCACAGAGGTGCACTAGTTTACGCTCCCATCAACAGTGTAGAAGTGTTCCCTCTTCACCACACCCTCTCCAGCAGCTGTTATTTTTTGAGTTGTTGATAACTGCCATTCTGGCTGGAGTTAGGTGGTATCTCAGTGTGGTTTTGATTTGCATCTCCCTGATGATTAGTGAGGTTGAACATTTCTTCATGTCTGTTGGCTGCTCGGATGTCTTCCTTTGTGAAGTGTCTGTTCATATCTTTTGCCCATTTTATAATGGGGTTGTTTGTTTTTTTCTTTTCAGCACGTTTGAGTTCCTTGTAGATCAAAGATGTTAAGTCTTTGTCTGACCTGGTGTTGGCAAATACTTTTTCCCAATCTGTAGGCTGTCTCCCTGCTCTCTTGATGGTTTCTTTGGCTTTGCAGAAGCTTGTTAGTTTAATAAGGTCCCACTTGTCTATCTTCTCTCTTATGACCTGTGGGTTTTGGGTTTTGTTCAGGAATTGGAGGCCAGTTCTGATATCCATGAGAGTATGTCCTTCATTTTCTAGTGTTCTTATGGTTTGAGGTTTTACATTTAGGTCTCTGATCCATTTGGAGTTAACCTTTGTGCATGGGGATAGATAGGGGTCCTGTTTCAATCTTCTGCATGTGGTCAGCCAGTTTTCCCAGTACCATTTACTGAATAGGTTCTCCTCCCCCCAGTGGTAGGTGGTGGAGGCTTTGTCAAAGATGAGTTGGTTGAGAAATTGAGGTTTTGCTTCTGGAATCTCAATTCTATTCCATTGATCCTATATGCATATTCCTATACCAATACCAAGCTGTTTTGATGATTGTAGCTTTATAGTAAAGTTTGAAGTCTGGTAATGTGATACCTCCTGCTTTGTTTTTTTTGCTGAGGATTGTTCTGGATATTCTTGGACGTTTGTGTTTCCATATGAATTCCTGTGTTGTTTTTTCTGGGTATGAGAAGAATGTTGCTGGTAATTTGATGGGTATTGCATTGAATTTGTAGATTGCCTTAGGTAAGATGGACATCTTCACAATGTTGATTCTTCCAATCCATGAGCATGGGATATTTTTCCACTTGTTTGTGTCATCTTTGATTTCTTTGAGCAGTGTTTTGTAGTTTTCATTGTAAAGGTCTTTCACATCTCTGGTTAGGAAGATGCCACGGTATTTCATTTTTTTTGTGGCTATTGTGAATGGAATTGTGTTTTTTATTTGGGTTTCTGTTTGTTTGTTATTGGTGTAAAGAAATGCAATTGTCTTTTGCACATTTATTTTGTATCCTGAGATTTTGCCAAAGGCCTTTTTCAGTGTAAGGAGGTTTTTGACAGATTCTCTTGGGTTTTCAAGGTACACAATCATATCGTCTGCAAAGAGAGATAACTTGACTTCCTCTTTTCCTATTTGGATACCCCTGATTGCCTTCTCTTTTCTGATTGCTCGAACCAGGACTTCCAATACTATGTTGAACAGGAAGGGTGAGAGTGGACATCCTTGTCTTGTCCCAGTTTTCAGGGGAAATAGTTCCAATTTTTGTCCATTTAGGAGTATGCTGGCTGTGGGTTTCTCGTAGATGGCTTTTACTATTTTGAGGTATGTTCCCTGTATGCCTAGATGTTCGAGGGTTTTTATCAAGAAGGGGTACTGGATTTTATCAAAAGCTTTTTCTGCATCTAATGATATAATCATGTGGTTTTTGTTTTGACGTCTGTTGATGTATTTAATTACATTTATGGTTTTACAAATGTTGAACCAGCCTTGCATCCCAGGAATGAAGCCTACTTGGTCATGATGGATGATTTTTGAGATGAATTGTTGAATCTGGTTCGCTAGGATCTTGTTGAGAATTTTAGCATCTATGTTCATGAAAGATATTGGCCTATAGTTCTCTTTCTTTGTTGGATCTTTACCTGGCTTGGGTATCAATGTGATGTTGGCTTTGTAAAATGATTTGGGGAGAGTTCCATCTTTTTCAATTGCCTGGAATACCTTCAGTAGGATTGGAATCAGCTCCTCCTTAAATGTCTTGTAGAATTCTGCTGGAAAGCCATCTGGACCAGGGCTTTTTTTTGTAGGTAGTTTTCTTATTACGTAGTCAATTTCCTTGATTGTTATTGGTCTATTTAGGGTCTCAATTTCTTCTCGTTCCAATCTAGGTAGGTTGTGTGATGTCAGAAAGTCCTCCATTTCCTTAAGATTTTCAAGTTTGTTTTCATACAAGTGTACATAGTAGTCTCTAATGATCTTTTGTATTTCTTCAGGGTCAGATGTGACTTCATCTTTTGTGTTTCTGATTGTGCTTATTTGGGTTTTTTCTCGGTCAGTCTAGCTAGGGGACCATCAATCTTGTTTATCCTTTCAAAGAACCAGCTTTTTGTTTCATTGATTTTTTGTATTATCTTTTTGCCTTCTATGTCTTGGATTTGGGCTTTTATTTTGGTGATCTGGATTCTTCTGCTGAAATTAGGGTTTTTGTGGTCTTGCTTTTCCAGCTTCCTTAGGTGGCTTGTTAGGCTGTTAATTTGTGTTCCTTCCATTTTCTTCATGTGTGTTTGTAGGGATATAAATTCCCCTCTTACTACAGCTTTTAAGGCATCCCAGAGATTTTGGTAAGATGTTTCTTCATTTACATTTGTTTCCAGGTATCTTTTGATACCTGTTTTGATTTCATCATTGACCCAGGAGTTGTTTAGCATCATGCTGTTTAGTGTCCATGTCTTTGTGGGTTTTGGGGGAACCTTGTTGGTGTCAATGTTTATTTTTATTCCACTGTGATCCGAGAAGGTGCATGGTAGAATTTCGGTCCTTTTAAATTTGCTTATGCTTGATTTATAGACAATTATGTGGTTGATCTTAGAATACGTTCTGTGCGGTGATGAGTAGAATGTGTATTCTGTGGTCTTTGGATGGAGGGTTCTGTAGGTATCAATTAAGTCCATTTGATCCAGAGTCACATTGAGGTTCAAGATCTCCTTGCTGATTTTTTGTCCTGATGATCTGTCTAGGGTTGTGAGTGGGGTATTAAAGTCCCCAATTATGATGGTGTTAGAGTCAATATCTTTGTTTAGTTTTCCTAGAAGCTGCTTTATGAAAGTTGGTGCACCTATGTTGGGTGCATATATGTTTAGGAAATATTTCTTGTTGATGGAGTGAACCTTTTATCATTATGTAGTAGCCCTCTGTATCTTTTTAAATTTTTGATAGCTTAAATGGTATTTTTTCTGAAATTAGGATCGCGACTCCTCCTTTCTTTTGTGTTCTATTCGCCTGAAAATTTGTTTCCCATCCTCTTACTTTGAGTCTGTGTATGTCCTTTCTAGTGAGATGGGTCTCTTGAAGGCAGTATATTGTTGCCTGGTGATATTTTATCCATTTTGCCATTCTATGTCTTTTCAGTGGTGCGTTTAGTCCATTCACATTCAGGCTAATTATTGAAATGTGAGAGTTCATCCCTTAAAAAATTTTTATAGAGTTGTTGTTCTTCCACTTGGTTGTTTTTTTTTTTTTTGTCTTTCTTTTGGTTTTGGGGTTGGTTCATGTATATTTTATTCTTTTCCCTGTACTCTTTTGAAGAACGTTGTTCTTTTTTCCTTTTCTTCTGTGTTTAGTACTTTCTTAAGTGTTTCATGTAGAGGTGGTTTGGTGGCAGCATGAGTACTTAGGGACTGGATATCTGGGAAAGATTTTAATTCTCCCTCGCTGATGAAGCTTAGCTTGGCTGGGCAGGTTATTCTTGGTTGAAATTGTTTGTCTTTTAGGACTTTGAAGATAGGGTTCCAAGGTCTCCTAGCCTGCAGGGTTTCTGTAGATAAATCTGCTGCTATTCTGATTGGTCTTCCCTGGTAGGTGATCTAGCCTTTTTCTCTTGCTGCCTTTAGGATTTTTTCTTTTATGCCTACTTTGTTTAGGCGAATTATTATGTGTCTAGGAGTTGGTCTTCTCATTTGGTTGTCTTGCAGGGGTTCTCTGAATCTCTTGTGTTTGAATTTTTGCATTGCTGATTAGATAAGGGACGTTTTCTTGAATGATCTCATGGAAAGTTTGTTCCAGTGTGGTCTCTGTCTCTCTTTCTGCCTCAGGAATGCCAATTACTCTTAGGTTTGGTCTCTTGAGGTAATCGCTCATCTCTTGAAGGTTTTGTTTTGTCTTTTTGAGCTTGTTTTCTGTGTTTTTAAGAGTTTGGGTTAGTTCTATATTTTGGTCCTCAAACTCTGAGAGTCTTTCTTCTGCTTGGGTAATTCTGCTTTCCATGCTTATCAGTTTGTTATTTATTTCATTCACAGTATTCTTTATTACTGTTATCTCAGATATCAGCTCCTTCCTAGTTTCTTCTTGTGTCTCCTCAATTCTTTTTAATTTCTCCATTAATGTCTTGATATCTAGGTTTGTAGTTTTAGACCCTTCATTCTGGGGACTCTTCGTTGTTTGCATTCCGAAGTCAGTTTTCTCAGTGTCTGCCCTCCCAGGGGTCTGGGATAGACCCATACTCTTCTTTTGGTTTTTCTTCATTTGTGTAGATTTTTCTCTCTCCCTTTCCCTCCCCTTCTTTAATTCTGTTTTTGAGGGAAGGTGGGGTTGCTTTTATTTCTCTTCTGCAATATCCTGCTCTTCCTTATGAGGGTCTTCAGACTTTGTTCACTTTTTGGGTTGGAGTGTAGGCTGTAATCTGTACTTTTTGCAGTTTTGGGGTTTAATTGAGAGGGAAGCTGTGGTTCAGAGTGTATATGCTGATTCTAGCATCCACAAACAGGTGTATGAGCACACTGGAACCTATTTCCCTCTGCCTTACAATCTGTCCGTTCAGCAGTATGTAGTCTTGGTTCGTTTGGAGAATCTCACAAGTTCACCTATGCAGTCGCCATCTTGTTCCCTTGAGCACGGCTGCTTTTTAAAACAATCTATCAGTGCCCCATTATGTTAAACATAAAGTTACTGCATGATACAGAAATGCCACTCCTGGGTACATATCCAAGAACAATGAAAACATGTATCTTCATGAATGCTCTTGTTGTGACCGGAGTGCGAGGAAGAATTCATCAACATGCAGAGGGTCAGACTCTGAATCCTTTAATTAGCCGGCGACCAAGAGGGGGCTCGTGCCTCCAAAACTCTCGGCCCCAAATAAGGCAGGGAGAGGGTTTATAAAGGTAAAAACCACAAGTGGGTCACATGGCATGGGATACAAATATAAGGTACATTAGGCTACATAGCATGGGGCACAAACATAAGGAACATTAACATTGAGAGGAGAGCAAAATGTGCAAACATATACAAATAAATGTGGAACTTGTGGGTGGGGAGTTTCCAGTGTTTAGGAGAAATAAGGGTGTAAGTCCCTAGTTACAGAAAGGTTACAATTTATGATTACGGGAAGGTTATACAGGGGGTCATCTTTAGGGTATAACAGCTAAAATGGAGGATCTGTTACAAAAGAAAAGCACTTATATTAAACAAGCTATTATAGGCTATTATAGTTTTTACACAGGTATTTTACTCTCAGCATTACTCATAATACCAAAAAGTAAAAACAGCCCAAATGTTCCTAACTGATGAATAAACAAACAAAATGTGAAACATTGATACAATGGAATATTATTCAGCAATCAAAATGAATGAACCAATGGTATACAATAGATTATGGATGAGCCTTGAAAGCATCATGGTAAGTGAAAGAAGTCAGTCACTAACGACCACATATTATATGATTCCTTTTATAGGAAACCTTTTCCTTTATAAGCATATTTATTTATTTTTTTTGTTTTTCCAAAGACATTTTCAAGACTTTATTTTCTTGGAGAAGTTTTTAGATTCACAGCCAAAGTGAAAAGAAGGTTCAGAAGAGTTCCCTTATACCGCTACCCTCACACATTCATAGCCCCCCCCCCGCTATCAACACCCCTCACCAACGTGGCACATTCATTAGTTGATGAACCCAGGTTGGCACATCATCACCACTACAGTCCACAGTTTTCCTTGATACTGTATATTTGGTGGGTCTGGAACAAATGTGTAATGGCATGTATCTACCACTACAGTAGCATACAGAGTTTTCTTTCACTGTCCTAAACCCCCTCTGTACATTTATAAACATGGAAAGTAGATGTAAGGGGTGATGGTGATCTTCTAAAATTGACCATCTTTACATCTTTACATGTGAACTGCACATGTAAATACATGAAAAACCATGGAAGGCACACTTTGGGTGGATGAATTGCATGGCATATGAGTTACATCTCAATAAAACTGTAAAAATGAAATCAAATTTAAAGGGATTCGCATCACAAAAATAGTTTCTTTAATGCAGCTAAGCTACAAATGGAAACATATGGGAATATTTCCATTTTTTTCAAAGAAAAAAGATTTACTTAAGCAACTCAAAAGTCTGAAAAGAAACAAAACACAATTAGAGAATACCTAAAATTGAGTGATTAAAAATACACTATACATCAAAATTCCTGGGATAGTACAAAGCCACCATTTAGAGAGAAATGTCTAAACATAAAAACATATATTACAATTGTTTTGGATTAATAAACTATGCATGCACTTTAAGTTAGAAAAATAATAGCAATAATAAACTAAGGACAATTATAAAGAAAAGAGCAAAAACTAACAAAAATAAGTGCAAAAAAGCCGGGCTCGGTGGCTCAGCCTGTAATCCCGCGCCTTTGGGAGGCTGAGGTGAGTGGATTGCCTGAACCCACGGGTTCGAGACCCGCCTGGGCAGGCGAGACCTCATCTCTACAATAAATCAAAAAATCAGCCGGGCGTGGTAGTGCTTGCATGTAATTCCGGCTACTCGGAAGGCTGAGGCGGAAGGATCTCCGGAGCCCAGCAGGTTGAGGCTGCGGTGGCCGGGAGCAGCCACTGCACTCCAGTCTGGGTGACAGAGTGAGACTCCAATTCAAAAAAAATAAATAAGTGCAAAATACAGAAGTTCAACAAAACAAACAGTTGTGTGAAAGTGCTATTAAAATTGTTAGACTGTTGGCAAGACTTACCAAGAAAAAAGAGAAAAGGCATAAATAATCAGTTTTAGGAATGAAACAGGTATTCCACACAAATCCCGCAACATTAAAAAGATAATAAGCAAATATCTGTCTGGGGATGAGGAAACACCTCTTATCAACAGGGTGCCTGAATGAAACGTAATTGTATACCTAACCCTTAACTGTACCCCGCAACATCATAATAAAAAATATTGATTAAAAAAAAGATAATAAGGAAGATATTATGAGTCACTTTAAATAAACTTGAAGATTCACTTAAAATTCACAAATTCCAGCCGGGCTCGGTGGCTCAGCCTGTAATCCCGCACCTTTGGGAGGCTGAGGTGAGTGGATTGCCTGAGCCCGTGAGTTCGAGACCCGCCTGGGCAGGCGAGACCTCATCTCTACAATAAATAAAAAAATTAGCCGGGCATGGTAATGCGCACCTGTAGTTCCAGCTACTTGGAAGGCTGAGGCGGAAGGATGGCAGGAGCCCAGCAGGTCGAGGCTGCGGTGGCCGGGAGCGGCCACTGCACTCCAGTCTGGGTGACAGAGTGAGACTCCAACTCAAAAAAAAAAAAAAATTGACAAATTCCTAGAGAAACACAGTTTACCAAATAGACACAAGAGGAAGCTGTGTTATAATTTAGATGTTAAAAAATTTTCCAACAACAAAGCAATAACTTAGGACCAGCTGTCTTTATTGGTTAATTTACCTAACACTCAAGAAAGAAATAATGCCGCCTTACACAAACTGTCCTGTTGGGAGCCAGCCTTGGAGGCTCACCTGCTGACAAAGTACCAGGAGGGCTAAAGACCCCAGGCCGCAAAGCGAGCCTGGACAGCCGCGACCCTTCTGTCTTTCACTTTTGTTGTTGATACAGCCGAAGAATTCTGTATAGTCGAACATGAAGAAAACAACATGTTTGCCACCTTTATTCATTATTAACCCAGGAATGGTATTGCAAATTTTCCTATTTCTCCACTAGTATATTGTTTGGTTTCTTTAAAAACGTACTTTAGTTAAACTCTGAAAATGCATCCAAGGCATTTGTTTTTAATCCAGGGATGAATATTGTAGCACAAGGAATTTTCGTTTATGTTTAATCATTTAGTTAGAAAAATATATATAGTTGTAGTAGTTAGACATTCGAGTTGTTTAGTAATTTGGGGTCATAGAAAATTCATGGGAATAAGTCTAGATAACAGCACATATAATTAAATAGTTTGAGTTTAGGTCATGATTTAATGTTTTGATTTTTTAAAGAAATATAATTTAATTAGAATACTAGACATAAAGTTGATTAGTGTGGAATTAATTTTAGGATATATTATCTGGGAACGAAGATAGCCTTTTAAGTTTTGAAAACATCATTAAAAGCCTTTTTTTTGCGTTTTCTTAGGAATGAGTACCCTGAGACAAGAAAAGGCAATTATGAAACTTTGAAGATCACAGGACCCCTGAGAGAAACCCCTCCTATGTGAAGAAATGCACGTCTGAAAATCCTCCTAAAGCACTTCACACATAAACTGCCTCAAACATAGTAACCAGAAAACAACTTATGAGAAAATGCTACTTATAAGAAATTGCTACTAATCTGCCTGAGTTCCCTTTGAAATTGCCCCGCCCCTGACCTCCCAGTGCTAGTCCACGCTGTCGCCAATTAAACATTATGCTTGAGGAGCTCACAGTAGATAGGAGACACTTAATGAATACATTGGCTTCTCTAAAAAGAATTACAAGTAAAATAGGTCCCATATGTGAAAGCAAATAAGTACATGATGAATGATATTCTTGATTGAACTCAGAAATATTGCTTTAACCCTGTTAGTCGTGTTTTATAATGTTATACATTAACCTAGGTTTAAAAGTTCATAAGCAATCATACAGCCATAATGATTTTAGTTGTATTCGTTTTATTTCATTATGTTTATTTCATTTTGCATGTTAAAATCAGAGTAAAGAGCCAGGCTCGGTGGCTCAGCCTATAATCCCGCACCTTGGGAGGCTGAGGTGAGTGGATTGCCTGAGCCCGCGGGTTCGAGACCCTCCTGGACAACTTGGCAAGAACTCATCTCTACAATAAATCAAAAATTAGCCAGGTGTGGCAGCGTGCACCTGTAGTTCCAGCTACTTGGAAGGCTGAGGTGGAAGGATCACCAGAGTCCAACAGGTCGAGGCTGTGGTGACCGGGAGCAGCCACTGCACTCCAGTCTGGGCAACTGAGTGAGACTCCAACTCAAAAAAAAAAAAAAAAAATCAGAGTAAAGATTAGTGTGTGTATTTTCACCGTAAGTCATTTTCATAGTTATTTTCTAGATGTTAGCTACAGCTTTTAGTCAAGTTAATAGGCTTCATATTCCTACTATCATTAGGTATGATTTATAGTTTTGTTTTGGTGATTTTAAGGCCTTTTAATTAGACAAGTAATGTATAACAGAAATAATCAAAGTAAGCTTTGTAGGTTAAGTGATATATTACTTTAGTTTAAATAAAACTCCTTTTAAATTTATCTTAAGACTTACTAACTGAAAGTAGAAAGCTTCAAAGACCACAAGATGGTGATAACTTCTAAAGGATAATGTGAAAAATATCATGCATAAACTATCTGTTCTGTTTCTTATCTCAGGCAAGGTTATTGATTAAGTTACTGGCTACATCTGTTGTAGGGATTTTCTTTGTCCTTTCCTTTATACGAATAATATAAAAGCTCACTGTTAACTGGCAATAAACAGTACCTGTCCTGCTAACACCAGAGTCAGTTGTCCGAGTTTTCCTTCAACGCCAACTCTGTTTCTTCTTCGGGAAACCCTAGACCCAGCTGGAGCGGGACTCCGGCACTGTCCTGGAGAATTGAAGGGAAATATTCTCCAACTTCTATTATGATGCTAAAAGCGATAATATATCATGAACAACATATTTCAGTAAAGTTGGTTTAACATGTGAAAATCAGTCAACCAACCTAGATTAGCATATTAAAGAGAGAAATTATGTTAATCTCTTCTGTGATTATAGGCAATGATCTGGTGCAGAAAAAAAGAATAAATGTCAACATCCATAACAAAAGTTTTTAATCAAAAGAGGAATAAAAGGCAACGTCTTTGATCTGACAAAGGTTATTTACCTCCCCCTGGAAAAAATTTCAGCAAAGTCATACTTAATGGAGACATATGAAAATGTTTTCCTTTGAGATTAGAAATGAGACAAGGATGCCCACTATATAAACATTTATGGAATATTATACTGAAAATCCTAAGTGGTGCAGCAAGATAAGAATAAATGAAAGGCATGATTAAGGAACAGAAATAGACAGTCATGGTTTGGAGATACAATTATACATGTAGAAAATCCATGAGAATATTCAGATAAATCATTGTAACTTATAAAAGTATAGAAAGGTTGCTGGGTACAATGTCACTACATGAAAATCAATAATATTTTGATGCATCAGCAGCAAATACAAAAAAATTGAAAACAGATGCCATTTACAACAGCATAAAAATGTAAAGCATGTGTCAATAAATACATTGAAATAAGTACAACACTTTTACATAGAAAATTATAAAATATTAAAGATGGCTTAAGTAAATGCAGAAACATCCCTTGTTCACAAACTGAAGAACCCAAATTATAAAGATGTTTCTTCCATAATTGATCTGTAGATTCAATAAAATCCCAATAAACCCCCCAAAAGCTTTTCTTATTTTGAAAATGTATGGAAATGATTAAAAAACATTATGGAAACACAAAAGGCTAAGAATAATAGACACTCTTGACGAGGAATAAGGTAGAGGAGCGTGTTCTGCCACATGCCAAGTGCCATGATGAGTCTGAAGTAATTAAGTACGTACAGCAATGGTACAGAGATAGAAATCCAGCTTGATGGAACAGAATAGGGCAGCCAAAAACAGACCCATGCATACCATGACACTTGACCGTACAAAGTAAGCACCACAGAACAGTGGGAAAAGGACAATTTTGATGGTGTTTTCAATAAATGGTGCTGGAAAAAGCAGATACTCTTATGGAAAAAAACTTCATCTTATATCATCTCATACACAAGAATCTTTTCCAGGTAGATTGTAAACTAAATTTCAGAAGCAAAACAATCACATTTTTAGAATTCAGTACTGGGGAATACCATAATCCTGGGGAATACCTCAGGATAGGGAAAGATTTACTTAACAGAGGCCAAAAGACACTAGCCATAAAGGAAAAGATCGATAGGTTTGACTACAGTAAATTAAGATCTTCTGTCCATCAGAAGACATCACTGAAAGAACGAGAAAGCACACCAAAGAGAGAAGCTCTTTGCAACACAAATAACCCCCAAAGAGCCTATACTAAGCACATGTAAAGAGCTTCAAAAATCAGTAAGAAAAAGCACAGCAGAAAAACAGACAAGATAATTGTAAAGGTCATCCATTAAAGAGGCTACTCAAATGACGAATACATATATGAAAAGATCTCAACCTCGCCAATCATCAGGGAAATACAAACGAAACCCACAATAAGATGCCCACTTTCCAGCTAAAGAGAAGCTCACAAAAAGTTGCATGCTGTGTGATTCCATTCTTATAAAGTTCAGTAACAGGCAAACTATAATATTTAGAGATACAATTTATGTGGGAAGTATGAAGAATTCAAGGGAGTGATTGCCACAAGGTCATGTGATGATTAAATTTGGTGGACAGCGTTGAGAAGGGTGGTCTCTGGGGGTGTTGGTGGTGAGTATCCAGCTGTTTGCTTTATGATAATTAATGAAGCCATATGTTTCACGAGAAAAAAACATTACCCCAACCCAATCTTCCCCCAAAACAGCTGTCAATCTTTCCACAGATACTCATCTATGAAGTTGTACAGATAGAAGGGGCAGATATAGTTAAGTATTTTTTTAATACTTTTTTAAAAATGCATACACATATACATACTATTTTTAAAATAAGAATTTTTTACTTTCTAATTTTTCACTGCAAGAGGTATTTTTGAAGAGAACCCTTTAAGAGATATGAAAACATGAAGAGGTTGAATTACATATATATATATTTATTTATCCATATATAATTGAATTGGAGTCTCCTTCTGTCACCCAGGCTGGAGGGTAATGGCATAACCATAGCTCACAGCAGCCTTGACCTTCTGGACTCAGGCGATTCTTCCACTTCAGCCTCCCGAGTAGCTGGGACTATAGGCGCATGCCACCACATCCTGCTAATTTTTTGTAGTGATGGGGTCTTCTATGTTGCCCAGGCTGGTCTTGAACTCCTGACCTCAAGTAATCCTCCTGCCTTGGTTTCCCAAAATGCTGGGGTTGCAGGTGGGAGCCCCATGCCTGGTCAGTTTTTAAAATTTTATGTTTTGTTTTTTTTTTGAGTTGGAGTCTCACTCTGTCGCCCAGACTGGAGTGCAGTGGCCGCTGCCGGCCACCGCAGCCTCTACCTGCCGGGCTCCAGCGATCCTTCCACCTCAGCCTTCCGAGTAGCCGGAATTACAGGCATGCGCTACCACGCCCAGCTAATTTTTTTTTTTTGAGTTGGAGTCTCACTCTGTCGCCCAGACTGGAGTGCAGTGGCCGCTCCCGGCCACCACAGCCCCGCCTGCTGGGCTCCGGCGATCCTTCCACCTCAGCTTTCCAAGTAGCCGGAATTACAGGCGCGCGCTACCACGCCCAGCTGATTTTTTGATTTATTGTAGAGGTGAGGTCTTGCTGCCCAGGCGATCCACTCACCTCAGGCTCCCAAAGGCGTGGGATTACAGGCTGAGCCACCGAGCCTGGCTTATGTTCATTTTTTAAAACTCAATTAATTCCCTGCTATGAAAAGTATTCTTACGTTTCCTCCCGTTCCTTTCCCCTCACTTTCATATTTTTATTAATTATACTATCAGCTTTACACTGATACATATAAACATAATGTTTTATATCCACAGTCCCCACAATGGTCTAGCGTTTGCTCTATAGTTAAATAGATTCACAGGTCACTACCAGCCCCTTTATCTTGGTTCTTTTTTCTAAGTTTTAGTTATCTCTGAATTAACTGTATTTCATCAAAGTTTTTTTTCCAAGAGGTGCTGAATTCATTTTGTGTTTTCCGCATTTACGAAAGTCTGAATTATGTACAAGTCCCAGCTGTATATAATGTTCTTTGTCATCCTCCCTTTCAACTGTGTAATCATTCCTCTACTTTTCTGGAATTCAGTATTATGTTGGCAACCTAGTCATTCTATTCCGGATCTATTACATGCTTTCGATCACCTGTATGATGAGTGATTTACTGTACCTTAAAGTTCAATAAGTAAACTAAGCTGGGTGTAGTGGCGTGTGCCTGTAGTCCCAGCTACTCGGGAGGCTGAGGTGGGAGGATTGCTTGAGCCCAGGAGGTTGAGACCAGCCTGGTCGACATAAAGTGGTTCTGTCTTTGGGGAAAAAAAAAAGTAAACTAGAAAATATTTCGATGTAGAGCATTCTGAACCAGCATTTTTTGGAACCTGGAAGCTGGAGTCTTCTGGGTCAGTTTAGATAGCGTTAAATGAACAATTCCTTGAAGATTTGAAAGAACTTACTCTTCAGATTACCTGGGCCTGTCACCTTTTGTTGAAGTGATGGATGATGATGGATGAGTTTATAGGCATAATTGTTTAACAGTATTTTTTTTTTTTTGACTTGGAGTCTCACTCTGTCACCCAGGTTGGAGTGCACACTCATGGCTACCCCAGCATTGACCTGGAACTATAGGCGTGTGCTACCACGCCCAGCTCATTTTTTATTTATTGTAAAGACAAGGTCTCATCAAGTTGCCCTGTCTGGTCTCGAAACTGCGGGCTCAGGCAATTCACTGGCCTCGGCCTCCCAAAGTGCTGGGATTACAGGCTGAGCCATCAAGCCCGGCTGATAGTATTTTTCAACTATTGTTTTTGGCCTATCCACATTTTCACATCTTCTTGAATCAATATTGACAATTATTTTTTTCTCTGGAAAAATTTTCATTTTATTAATATATTTAAAATCCTAATCTCATGCGACACATAATATCATGTTGTAATAGTATTAACATGCTCACCATCCACAGTTACATCTTTTTAAAAATTTCTAATATGTTTCTATCTCATGTTAATCTGTTTCAGAATAGCTGGGGCCTAAGTACTAAAAATAAACACTCGTCAATTTGGGGTTTTGTTTGTTTGTTTGTTTGAGTCAGAGTCTCGCTCTGTCACTCAGGCTGGAGTGCAGTAGCACGCGCAGTCACCGCAGCCTCCACCTGCTGGGTTTAGGTGATCCTTCCTCCTCAACCTTCCAAGTAGCTAGAACCCCAGGCTCGCACCACCACGCCCAGCTAATTTTTAAATTTTTATCGTAGAGATGAGGTCCCACGTAGTTGCCAGACTGATCTTGAACCGCTGGATTCAGGCAATCCTCTTGCCTCCGCCTCCCAAAGTGGGGATGGCAGGCACAAGCAACTGCACCTGGCCATTCATCGGTTTTAATCATTCCTCACCACAGTCAGTTTCCTTTTCTCTCACATGTTGTTTAATGGTACTTTGAAATCTTTCTCATTCTATGTTCCTTTTCTTCATTCTTTGACCCGAGAATGGTCTGTTAGCACCCTCATCAATTTTCATTATCCAAAGTGGAAGACATGTACTGAAGTTGGATTAATAAAGAGAGAGAAAGTTTTCATTCGAGACCTAAATTCTGCTACAGGCTTTTCAAAAGGCAAATCATCAGAGAAATGCAAATCAAAAGTATGAGAAACCACCTAACACTGGTAAGGATGACTGTCAATAATTTTTTTTAAAAAGCAGATGCTAGTACAGCAGTGGAGAAAAGGGGACACTTCTATACTGTTAGTGAGATTGTAAGCTAGTTCAACCTCTGTGGAGGCTGGGTGTGGTGGCTCAGCCTGTAATCCCAGCACTTTGGGAGGCTAAGGTGAGAGGACTGCCTGAGCCCAGGGGTTTGAGACCAACCTGGGCAACTTGGCAAGACCTCGTCTCTACGATAAATCAAAAAATTAGCCAGGCATGGTGGCGTGCGCCTGTAGTTCCAGCTACTTGGAAGGCTGAGGCGGAAGGACTGCCTGAGCCCGGCAGGTCTAGGCTGTGGTGGCCATGAGTATGCCACTGCACTCCAGCCTGGGTGACAGAGTGAGTCTCCAACTCAAAAAACCAAAACCAAAAAAGGCTCTATGGAAGGCAGTGTGATGATTTCTCCAAGAACTGAATACTGAGCTTTTATATGGTCCAGCAATCCCTCTCCTGGGAATATGCCTAGAGAAATAGAAATCACTCTACCAAAAAGACACTTGCACACGCACGTTTATTGCAGCCCTATTCACCATAGCAAAGGCATGAAAACAACCCAGATGACCATCTAAAGTGGGCTGGATAAGGAAAATGTGTACCTTTATGTGATGGAATATTATGCAGCCATAAAGAGCAACAAAATCATGGCTTTCACAGCAACTTGGATGCAGCCGGCGACCATCACACTAAGTGAACTATCACAGAAACAAAGCATTGAATACTGCGTGTCCTCACGCATAAGCAGACCCCGAATGCTAGTCACACTAGCACAGCAGTGGGATAGGCAGTCGCTGAGCACGTCTAGGGGAGGGAGAGAGGTAAGAGGGAGGGAGGGGGCACGTGGCAGCACATTGGGTACCTGGTCCACTACCGAGGGGAGAGAGGACCGGCTAGAAGCCAAAACGTCACTATAAGAGGCCTACTTATGTAGCAAATTCTCACTTGTACCTCACAGCTCTCAAAGAAATCCAACTTAAAATAAACAAAAAACTCCCAAACGCCCTACTGATAGCAGATAAGAACTATTATAGGTATGGATGCTCTCGAACCCAAGCTGTCCTATAAGGCATATATTTTAATCTACCTTGCTCCCCATCAACCGGTAGGCTCTTTGAAAAATCTTCAAGTTCTTTTTGTGAGAGCTCAATTCCCATGTTTTCCAGAAACGTGTCAAGGTTATTTATATCCATCTTTCCTCCTTAGGAGAGAAAAAGTATCATTAAGAAAGATATCAAGTTGTGAAAACTCCTTATTAATTCACATTCATATGGTTATCACTTTAATCGTGAAGACACAACATCCAGTGAGATCTACTCCAGGGTACAAACAGGATCGACAGTAAGACTAGAGACAAAATCTCATCCTCTGAGTGTATCTCTTGTTCACAGCAATATAGTACAAGTCCTATGGGATGCTGGGTAATTCTCCAAAGAACTATGACGTAATATATCTAACACGTACAGACATACTGGAAAGAGAAATAGATGGGAGTTTTAATGTCACACAAATACATTTGTGTACATGAAATTTAGGAGAACATATCCATTTATCTGCTTTCTCATGATATTCGCACTTACTTTCGAGAGTCCTGATACCACCCAGCAACGTTTTGTGATATATGTTTTCTTCAGCTGGAGAAAAAGACATCATTCAGGTTAGAGAACAATAATGAGGGAGACTTGCCTAAACAGCAAAAATCTGGCAATCCCTCTCCTAATTCCATAATTCCAAAAGGAAGAACTTTTTAATGGTTTTCTCTGAAATGTACTTATACTTTGCTCTCGATTTGTAACGTAGATTGTTTGGAGAAGACAGTAATGAGACAGGTCTGTTCACTCTTACACAAGAGCAACAATTATTGGCTTAAGAATCTTGAAACATATATCCCATTTGACTTTCTTTTATCTAGGGTCTCTTCCCTTACACCAGGCATATTAGTGCCATCTATGATTGTTGGGAGCCAGCCTTGGAGGTCCACGATTGACAGGGTCCCGGTGGGCCGAAGACCCCGGGCCGCAGGGCGAGCCCAGGAAGCTGAGGCCCTTCTGTCTTCCACCTTTGCTGTTTGATATGGCTGAAGAAATTCTGTGCAGTCGTGGAAGAAGAAAATGGCATGTTTATGCGAAGTACTCACACCTAACCTGAGAATGTCATGGTTCATTTTCCCATTTTCCCACTATGCCGCTTGGCCTTTTCTAACATATGCAAGGGTTAAACTGTGAAGCACATCAAGAATGCTTTCTTTCACTTGGTTATAAGTTACTAGATATTGCTTGAATAAAAAGATATTAGTATATTCACTCCTTATTTGATTTAGAATTATGCAGTTTAGTGTTTAGACGTAAGGTTTTTTAGAAGCACAAGTTTATGGTAAGTTCATTGTGAGCTCATTATAAGTTCTAACACTTATCTAGGAGTTATGTAGGTGATTTATAACACTGTCTTCACAGACTTAGGATAAAGATTGATCGTTAAGGTTTTTACTTAATTCTATAGTTAAATTTTAAATAAACAGTTATAGACTGGGTTTTCACTGAATTCATAATATACTAATTAGATACTTTTATGATAATTAACTAAATACAGAAAGCAACCTTGGGGGCCTGGGAAATGTCATCAAAGCTTCTTTTGAGTTTTCTTTAGAAATAAACACTGCAGGATAAGAGAAAAGTAACGACGACACCGGGACAAGAAAGGCGATTACAAAAGCTTTGAAGGTTGTAAAAGCCCAAAAGAGAAAAATTGCTACATGAAGGACCGTGCACCTGGGAACTTTCTTGAAGCACTTCAAGGACTGTAATTTGGGACTCTTCTGAAGAGAGTTGCTGGCAGTGCTATTCTTGACATGATAATTGTTTTATCCATTTATTAATCATAATTGGTAAATGTAATATCATACAAGTTTATATAATCAATATACATATGTATGAGGGTTGACAAAAATTATTAGGCTCTGGTTATGTTTAACAAGGTTTTTACTTTGAGTCATTAACTAAGTTTTAGTGCTATAGTTTAGTGTTTTATAGCTACTTTGAAGATTGTTTTAAGTTCATAAGTTTAAGTTCACACAATGATAAAATTGGTGCCTCAAAGATAATAATAATTGCTCCAGTGCCTATCTTAAGACAAAGATGTTTTCCAGGAGGTTGCCAAACATAAGGGAAAACAGCCAAATCATCATTATCCTAAACTTAAAAGCTCATTAGCAAATATGCAACCATAATAATTTTAGTTGTGTTAGTTTCATTTCATTATGTTTAGTTCAATTTATATGTTTATTCAGAGTAAAGATTAGTGTATGTATTTTCACAGTAAGTGACTTTCATAGTTATTCTTTAAAGGCTAGCCACTGCTGTTTGGTCAAATTAATGGGCTTCATATTCCTACTATCACTAGGTACAATCTATAGTTTTGTCTTAGTGATTTTTTTTTTTTTTGAGTTGGAGTCTCACTCTGTCGCCCAGACTGGAGTGCAGTGGCCGCTTCCGGCCACCGCAGCCTCGACCTGCTGGGCTCCGGAGATCCTTCCGTCTCAGCCTTCCAAGTAGCCGGAACTACAGGCATGCACTACCACGCCCAGCTGATTTTTTTGATTTATTGTGGCGATGAGGTCTCGCTGCCCAGGCGGGTCTCGAACCCGCGGGCTCAGGCAATCCACTCACCTCAGCCTCCCAAAGGCACGGGATTACAGGCTGAGCCACCGAGCCCGGCTTGTCTTAGTGATTTTAAGGTTTTTTTAATTAGACAAGTGATGTGGAACCGAAGTCAAAGTAAACCTTGTATGCATTATGTTTAGTTTAAGTGAAACTCCTTTTACACTTATCTCAAGACTCATTAACTGAAAGTAGATAGTGTTTTTGGCTTATTCGTTTCTTCTAAAGACCGCTAGATGGTGGTAACTTTTAAAGCATATGTACGTGAAGGAATTTTCTTTGTCTTGCCCCTTTTACAAATGCTATAAAAGCTTTCTGTTAACTAATAAAGGTGTCATCTGTTCAGGAAGCAGGTGTCCGAGTATAAGATTTTCGTCTTTCGCCTACCCATCTCTCCTTCAGGAGATCTCACGACCCGGCAAAGGGACTGGACCCCTTCATATGATAATAATACATGTCTTATTGTCATGAATGAGTCAAAAATTTGTTGTTTATCATAATAAAAATCAAACGATCCAGAAATTTTTGGCAAAAATTTAGTAATTCTAAAGATTTTACAAAATGATTTTTAAAAAGCCTGACAATTTGGTACCATTTGAAAAATACATATATATTTTAAATTTTTATCATCAGGTGACAGGGTTTTTGCTAAATGCAAGTATTCTTTATCTGTGACTTCTACTTTCATAGCTTTTAGAGCATTTTCTAGGTCACTGAAATCTATCTGCTCTCCTAGAAAAAAAAACAGAAATTTATTCTCAAAAAAGAATTTGAGAATAACACAAAATTAGTGATTTCTTACAATCAAATACTGCTAACGATATTTGTACTTATGCACCATCAAGATCACTTGATGGGTACTTAAAAATCATGTCTTGTGCCACAAACAAAAAGTTCAAATTTATAATCACCTTAATTAATTATGTAAATAGGTGAAAATAAAAGAAAGAATAATTTGGTTCAATTCTTACAAAAGAGAAATTTAACTATCTCTCCTGTGGTTTTTTTTTTGTTTGCTGGTTTTCTAGTTGAAATCTCATTCTGTCACCCAGGTTAGAGTTCGGTGGCACAATCACAGCAACTTTGACTTCCTGGGCTCAAGTGATCCTTCTGCCTCAGCCTCAGGTAGCTGGGACTACAGGTGTGTACCATCAATGCTCAGCTAATTTTTTTTTTTTAAGATTTTTGTTTTTAGAGATGGTGTTTAGCTATGTTGCCCAGGTTGGTCTCAAACTCTTGGCCTCAAGTAATACTCTTGCTTCAGCCTTCCAAAGTGATGAGATTACAAGTGTAAGCCACTGCGCCCAGTCTCCTTTTTCATTTCAAAGTGTATTTATTTGGATTTTTTCTGTCCTCTTTTCTGATAATTGGATCAGGATCTGTTGATCTTGTTTATCTGTTCAAAGAGCCAGCTTTTCCACTTGTTGATACTTTCATTTTTTTGGTCTCAACTTCATTTATTTCTGCCCTCATTTTAGTTATTTATTTTCTTCTACTGGCTAAGGATTTAGTTTGTTCCTGTCTTTCTAGCTTCCTTAGAAGAGATGTTAGCTTGGTAATTTGAGATCTTTCTGATTTCATGATGCAGGCTTGCAGGGCAATAAAATTTGTTCTCAGCACTGTTTTGGCAGTGTCCTAGAGGTTTTGGTATATTGTGTCTTCATTTTCATTTGTTTCAAATAATTTTTAAATTTCTGTCTTGGTTTTACTATTTAGACCCAAATCATTCAGGAGCAAGTTATTTAATTTCCATGAATGTGTGTGTTTTTGAAGATTCCTCTTGGTGTTGATTTCTAGTTTTATTCTGCTGTGGTCAGGGAAGATGCTTGGTATGAATTCAGTCTTTAAAAATGTGTTCAAGGTTGATTTATGACCAAGTATGTGGGCAATCTTGGAGTACGGTCCATGTGTGGATGAGAAGAATGTATATTCTATAGATGCTTGGTTAAGTGTTCTGTATATGTCTGTTAGATCTAATTGGTTGAGCACTGAATTTAAATCCAGGATTTTTATTTGTTTGTTTTCTGCCTCAATGACCTGTCTAGAGCTATTAGTGAGGCGCGAGGTCTCTCAGTATTCTTGTATAGCTGTCTGTGTCCTCCCTCGGGTTAAGTAGCAATTATTTTGTACACACCTATGTTGGGTGTGTGATTATTTAAAACAGATAATTCTTGCTGCTGGATTGAGCCCCTCATTGTCCTTTTTTATTTCTATTGACTTAAAGTCTGTTTTATCTTAACTAAGAATAATGAACACTGCTCTTTTTGTGTTTACCATTTGCATAGTAGATCTTTGTCCATCCCTTGACATTGAACCTGTGGGTGTCATTGCAGGTGTGTTGTGTCCCCTGGAGACAGCAAAAGTATGGGTCTTGTTTTTTAATCAAGTTTGCTGTACTGTGTCATTTAAGTAAGGCATTAGTGGCATTCATTAACATTCAGGGTTACCACAGACATGTGAGTGTTTGTAGGTGGCTCTGTTGCACAATGGATAGTGCATTGGACTTCTAGATATGTAAAGGTTTGCTTCTATCACAGTGTTGTTGAGAACTTGCTTAGTGGTCTTTTGTGGGTAACTTATTGGTCTGTAAACTGAGCATTTGCTTGTGGTTTCATGATGGGTAGCATCTTTCTTTCTTTTTTTTTTTTTTCTATGAACAGACTCCTTCAGCATCTCTCATAAGGCTGGTCTCAAGGCAATGAATTCCCTTAGTGCTTGCTTGTCCGGGAAGGACTTAATTTCATCTTAATTTATGAAGCTTTATTATGGCAGGGTAGGTAATTCAGCTGGCATTTCTTTTTTCTTTTTTTTTTTTTTTTTTTGAGTTGAGGTCTCACTCTGTCACCCGGGCTGGAGTGTGCAAGTGGCACACTCATGGCTACTGCAGCCTCAACCTGCTGGGTTCAAGCAAGGTTTTCTACCTCAGCCTTCCAAGTAGCTGGATCTACAGGCATGTGCCACCACACCCAGCTAATTTTTTTGTTTGTTTATTTTTTGTTTTATTAAATAATTTTTTTTTGAGTTGGAGTCTCACTCTGTGCCCAATTGGTCAGTGGCCCTCCCGCCCGCAGCCTCACCTCTGGGTCCAGCATCTTCCGCCTCGCCTTCAAGTAGCCAGAAATTTCAGGCATGCTACACCCAGCTGTTTTTTTTATTGTGAGATGAGTCTCGCTCCCAGGGTCCGAACCGGCTCACTCATTCAGCTCCAAGGCGCGATTCGGCTGAGCCACAGCCCTGTTTAATTTGTAAAGATGAAGTCTCACCAAATTGTCCAGGCTGGTCTTGAACCCCTGGGCTCAGACAATCCTCTCACCTCTGCCTCCCAAAGTGCTGGGATTACAGGTGTGAGCCACCACACCTGGCTTCAGTCAGCATTTTTTCATTTTTTCTTTAGGAATATTGCAAATAGGCTCTCACTCTCTTCTGGCTTGTAAAGTTTCTGCTGAGAGGTCTGTTGTTATTTTAATGGGCCTCCCTTAGTAGGTGGTCTGACCCTTCTCTCTAGCTGCCTTTAATTTTTTTTCTTTCATGCTAATCTTTGATACTCTATTGACAATGTGCCTTGGGGGTGGTTGTCTCATATTGTATCTTGTAGGAGTTCTCTGGCTGTCTTATATCTGTGTATTGATGTCTCTAGGCAAGTTGGGAAAGTTTTTGTGGATAATGTCTGCAGCCACTGTCTCCAGGGTCTCCCATTTTCTCCTTCTCTTGCAGGATTGCTGATCAGAGGTAGATTTGGTCTCTTTGATAATCCCATACCTCTCAAAGGCTTTTTCCTTCTTTGATATTCTTTCTTCCTTATTTTTATCTGCCTGGGTCGTTTCTACAGATTGGTCTTCAAGATCTGAAATCCACTCCTCTCCATGACTACTTGGGAATTCTCTAAGAAGACTAAGGCTTTCTCTACTGCTCTATTTTTTCCTTTCTGAGCCTTCACCAGAACTACCTTTAAAGGTCTGTTTATGACAATGTAGGTTATTTCCAGCATGTGCCTCAGACACTCTTCTGGCCTCTACTACTTTTAGCTTCTAACTACTTTCAAAGCTACTTCTGTATTTTGAGGTATTTGTTACAGTTAGCATCCCTCCTGGCACCACCTTCTGGTTTCGTTGTTTAGACTGTTACAACAATGTGTCATATTTTGAGTAGCTCATAAAGACCGCCGGGCTCGGTGGCTCAGCCTGTAATCCCGCACCTTTGGGAGGCTGAGGTGAGTGGATTGCCTGAGCCCGCAGGTTTGAGACCCGCCTGGGCAGCGAGACCTCATCTCTACAATAAATCAAAAAATCAGACGGGCGTGGTAGCACATGTCTGTAATTCTGGCTACTTGGAAGGCTGAGGCGGAAGGATCGCCGGAGCCCAGCAAGTCAAGGCTGCAGAGTGGCCGGAGTGGCCACTGCACTCCAGTCTGGGCGACAGAGTGAGACTCCAACTCAAAAAAAAAAAATAATAATTTCTAGCTACGTTCTGAGGATCTAAATTCTAAGTGCATGACTTTCCAACAACCTTAATGGAGCTTGTTTCCTTACAAAGAGTCTCGGGGAATAGAAAACTTTCTGGGAAAATAAACAATAAATGGTGGGATAAATTCCCAAGTATAATGGATACCATCCACAGAAATTTTTAATTCAAGATTATCACAAAAATGTGTATCTCACTTTAACCAACCTAGTATATAATGCAATCCATGCCCTATTGAATACAACAAATAAGTTATCATTTCCTAGATAAATGACAGAACAGCTTGAATTTTCTTTTGGTCAATTAGGGGGAAATTTACTAATTCTTTATATTGTGCTTGGATTCACACTAGGCGAAATTTATATATCTAAGCTAAAAGAAAAGACAAATGGTTATTTAAGGTAGACTTAAGACATTGTTTGGACTAGTTTTCTTTCAGGTTTGATAAATATTTGTCCACAATTCCAGACTGCCTTCCAGCCCTTCTTATAACGTTTTCAGTTATTTTGTTGTCCCAAAGCTGTCTCAATTCTGCTTTTCAGAGTCTTAAATGCTTCTATGCTGCCACTGTACCAAGAGATAATTTAACAAAAGATCCAAACATGAAAATAGGATGAAATCATCCTGATGGACACTAAGACATCAGTGCATTTCAAGGAGAATCAGCAACAGTGGAGAAGTCTGGTCACTTCCTGATGGTTCCTCCTGTGGCTTTGGTTGGGGGCGGGGAGGGGAGCAAAAGATGGAATTAGAACTAAAAACATTTCCATGCTATTAAGAAAAGTCTGTTATCGTGGCTACAGAATAATATCAAATGAATCCAAATTATGAAAAACAAAACAAAACAGAACATGTCCTTGTGTAGCTCAGCATCTGCTATTGCTAGATAAACACCAAAGACATAAGGGTGCCTGCTGTCCTATACAGAGTAAAGACCAGGCTCATAAATGTAACTTATTTATTTCTTTCATTTATAATAAAAGCCATGTCCTCATAGCATAGGAGAGAAAAACTACATGTAATATGAAGCGGACATAACTTCCCAGAAAATTATGATGCCACTGCTGATTCATCCAAATAATTTTGTCTGCAAATAGTATCTCCATTATTATCCAAATTTTGAAGTATCCTATATTTTGTGCAAAGACCTAGTACCTCTGTTTGTTGTAAAAGCATAGGTGATTCAAAGCAGGCATATGAAAATGTTTAATTAATGAAAGTTTAAAATGAGAAATTAAAAAAAGAATGAAGAGATGATAGGAAATATCATTAAAATGGTGCAAAGAATCAAGTAATTTATCACTTACCTAAAACAGCACTCAATTCCTTCATCAACTTATTTAGTTTGACTTTTCTCTCAGCTATAAGACAAAGCAAACTTTAGACACTGATAAAACCAATCTCAGAAAAAAAGCATAGAACATTAAGTACTTAGATTATGAAGTAGAGCCTACATGAAGGTTATTCACTATATCTTGTGCTTTTAAAATTTATAATTCTTGGACTTTAATAAATAGCTCCATTATCTGCTGTTGGGACTAAGACTGCTTGGACCATAAAGTCTGTCTCAGGTAAAATGTCTTTTGGACACATTCTCTTTCTAATTCCATGTTTCTCCTGCAATGGATGTTAACACATACTGATACACATCAAAGGCCATTGTTTATGGCATTCTTTTACTTGCTGCCATTGGAGAAAGACAGAAAGACAGAGAAAGACGCCCAGGAAAGGGAGCAATGAAGAGCACAGTGAGTGGCAAAAGCAAACTAAAGCTTTTCAATTTTGCTTCAGGGAAAAATGCCACAAAGAGGGTAGAAAGATGAGTCTAAAGAGGCTGACTAGAGCCAAACTAATACCCTGTAACGGTTGGGATTCTGACTTTAGACTGCCTGGACCTGGAAATACAGCAGTGATAAAAAGAATCCTAACGCCCTGAATTTGTTTTATGCACGGCTGTATCCCTAAGATGGAGACCGAGGCTGATATATAGTCAGGAGTTTAATAGATAGCTGTTCAGTAGATATCTGTATCAATAGATATGGTGAATAAATCAATTAATCAAAGAAGTCACGGGGTTTTTTTGTTTTGTTTTGTTTGAGTTGGAGTCTCACTCTGTCGCCCAGACTGGAGTGCAGGGGCCGCTCCCGGCCACCGCAGCCTCCACCTGTTGGGCTCCGGCAATCCTTCCGCCTCAGCCTTCCAAGTAGCCAGAATTACAGGCATGCGCTACCACGCCTGGCTGATTTTTTGATTTATTGTAGAGATGAGGTCTCACCAAGTTGCCCAGGCGGGTCTTGAACCCACAGGCTCCAGCAATCCACTCACCTCAGCCTCCCAAAACACGGGTTTACAGGCTGAGCCACCGAGCCCAGCTTAAAGAAGTCACTTTCTAAAAATGCTTAGCACCATGCCCATCATATTGGAAGACTCGATGCATTTAAGCTTTGGAGGGTCATTGATGGGTTTTAATTTCAGGAATAATATGGTCAGATTTTCACCTTAGCTAAATCATCCTGGCTAGTTTATACAGAATGAATTTAAGGCAACAGAATGGCTGTCAGACCAGTCGGGAGGCTTTTGGAGTGGTCTCAGCCAGGGATCATGAAGATCTAAATTAAGGTTGGAGTAGACAAGACAGACAGAGATCTGGGACATTTTTAAGAAGAAAAAGAATGAAGGAGCAAGAGACGTCAAAGATAATTTGTGGAATATTGCATGGTGACTGTGGGTAGATACTGGTGAAATAGAAATCTAAAAAACCAAGAATTAGGAGTAGATTAGTTTACTTTTTATACGCTGAGTTTGGATTGTCAGTGGAAAATGACTATGTCTCAACAGAGATTTGTTAATGTAGGCGATCTCTTACTTAACCTCCATTTAACCAAGCTGATGGCTAAACTTCATTTTTCCTTCCTATGTGAGTTTCTCCATTCAGACTGATGCTGAGGTAGGCTAAGAACAGTTAGTATTACTAAGCCAGTGCATTTGTGTTCTTACCAGTCAGGTTGTGGAGTTTGTTTCCAGATTTGTTTACAAGTAGTTCTTTTTATTAAATTGATGATAATTCAATCATCATATAAACTGATGAACTATAAACAGAAAAGGGAGTTTTCCCCATAAAAACAAATTTGAATAATTTTCAAGAGTTCTGGTAGTCTGTTAAAAAAAATGGCTGTTGAATTTGGTGTGAATAAGAAAATTATAAAAAGATTGAGAAATAATTAAAATCTAGATAGATTCAGACTGATATTTCTGGTCAGCTTTTTAAAAAGCACTTTGTTCCTCTTAAAAGAAACTGAAATTGGGAGTATAGATGATAAGTAAATATGTTTATGCAAGAAAATCTCCAAAGAGCATGCCTATGTTAAACGAAATGACTTCGGGTCTATTTTTTTCATTCAAGTAAGATGTTTGTGGTATGTCTAGATCATTTTTATGATTCCTTACGTTAACTAGGTTTTTAATTGTCTGAATGACTACTTGTTCTAGTGATGTTAGATGGAAGGACCTTCCTATCCTAGACTGAAACTCATGGGCTAGCCTAGGTTTGAGATCAAATATTTGAAAAAAAAAATTTTTTTGAGTCAGAATCTCACTCTGTCATCCAGGCTGGAGTGCAGTGGCACGCTCATGGCCACTGCAGCACCGATCTGCTGGGCTCAGGCAATCCTTCCACCTCAGCTTTCCAAGTAGCCGGAACTACAGGTGTGTGCTACCACGCCCAGATAATTTTTTGATATGTTGCAGAGATGAGGTCTCACCAAGTTGCCCAGGCTGGTCTCGAACCCCTGGGCTCGGGCAGTCCTCTGCCTCGGCCTCCCAAAGTGCTGGGATTGCAGGCTTGAGCCACCACGCCAGTCAGATTTGAAACCTTAAACATATACAAGTAAGTAAAATCATGCAGGAAAAGTGTGGTTGTGGAAAGACCAATAGACTGAGAATAGAATGGTTATATTACCATCATTTAAGCCAGTGATTTTCAAAATTTTGGGTTGTAGGCCTCACAAAGAATTCTGAACACACCCCACCCCCAAAATACACAAACAGATCATAAGGTTTCATGAGATAGCATCTAACTTTAATGTGTGACATACGCTCTAATATTTTCTGTTCTACACTATACTATTTTATTTTAAAAAGAATTCAGCCCACTGGCTTGAGGGAGGAGGAGTATCCTTAGGAGAGACAGACAAGAAGATAATTCTGCAGAGTATGACTTTACAGTAGCTGAGACTATAGAGAATTGCAATAGAAATGAACATTATTAAAGGCATCAGAGAGGTCAAGTTAGAAAAAGATGAGTTGATATTGGATTTGTCTACTAGGATGCTGCAGTTGGTTAAGAGGATTTTTCAATAGAGTGGTAAATGTAGGAACCAGACACTTTGGGAAAATAAAATGTGAGGTGCTCTCTCTTTCTTTCAGATCCTTTTCTTCTTTTTGAATTCTCCTTCCTGATTATCACCTGGCTTAAAATCCTGACTTTATTTTATGCAGTACTCAGTATCCCTGGGGGAGAAGAAAATAGATTTTAGATGTGTGGAAATAAAGAAAAAGGGTTTTCCTCCTTAAATTTCAGACTAAGCTCTTTTCTAGGATTTTGGAAAAAATCATCAATATTTTGACAATCTGGTTGGAGAAATTCTTATTCAAGTCTAAAAGAAAAAGTGCCCCTTAAAAAGTACAGAGGCGATTACAGTGCTCACAGTCATCTGGCAGTCTTTCTGTGAGATCCACGAATTCTTACTCGGTGATCTTAATCCCCAGGCTTCCTAACAGGGTGTCCAGTTTATTGACATCAACATTACCTCCTAAGTAAGGAACAGGATAGGCATATGGCAAATGGAACAATTCTGAAGTTGGCCTATGCATCCATGGGGCTGTATTCTTCTTTTTTATTGAGCAAGTATTTTATTGCAATGAAAATAAATTGTTCCTTTCATAGTATTATTGTTAAGATTTTAAGACAAACACTAAAACTTCAGTCTTGTCCGGCTAATAGAAGAACAAAGCATTAGAACTGATTCCCTCAAATCTCGAATGGGAAGCAAACCCATAGGGCAACGTATCCTCAAGGAAGGTTGAAAGCCAGAGCTAAAGGTGACCAACGTCCTATTCTGCAAAGCAGGAGTTACTTGTGTTGCCTGTAATGGCACAGTTTTGTCTCTGCTTTTGACTGAAATCCTCACTGGACAGGTTTCACTTTTCACTTTTTGCCGTGTGTGGTAAATGTTTTTGTTTCTTTGGCTGTGAACGAGGAAAAATTCAAGAAAGTCTAATGCTTTCTGCCACATCATAGTGGCCAAGTGGCATAGTATCGCTTGGTAAACTGCAGCATACAAAAAGACTCAGTTATGTGGGATAGGAGGATTTATATTTTGACAAAGGAAGGCTTGACACAAACCTTTTTATTTTGCTTCTTTCTCACATTTGAGAGACTTTATGCTTTTCACCGTCCTTTTCTGATACACTCTGCCATCAATTATAAAAAATTGGACATTTTAGAAATAGAATTAGCAGACACAGCACATCTCTAGGCTTCAGAAAGAAAAAAATGTAAAAAACTTGGCCTAAGGAACATTTCAAACACAAATAAATAATACACTGACAAAACTCTCAGTGGTCCATGACACAAATGCAAATCGTAACAATTATATGTGCCCTTCCCCACTTTCCTGTATGGGGAATGGAGGGAAAATAACTTTCCAACTATACATGGGAATCCAAATTACAGTCACTTTTCTAAAAGGAACTTTGACAAAACAAATATCTTACATTTTGTAACTTCACTTAAAAACATCTAATCTTGGGAAACTTTAGGATGTTTGTCTAATTTTTGTCAGATTTATCTACAAGGTTGCCAAATTTTAAAAGGATGTATATTCTTAGATAGGGAACTGTATATGAAAATAAACTAGAAAATTTTAGGAAATGGAGGAATTCCTAGCATCACACAACTTCCTAAGGTTGAAACAAAAGGCAGTTGACTCAGTTTTAAGAAACCTTCTCACGAAAAAAAAACAACCCTGTACCAAATGGTTTCTTAGCTGAATTATACAAGACGTACAAGAAAGAGTTGACACCGATCCTATTGAAAGTATTCCAGGCCATTGAGAAGGAAGGAATCCTCCCTAGCTCATTCTACGAAGCTGATATTATCCTAATACTCCAAACTGGCAAAGACCCAACAAGGAAAGAGAATTGCAGGCCAGTTTCCCTGATGAACATAGATGCAAAAATTCTCAACAAGATTCCAGCAAATCAGATCCAACAACACATTTCAAGGATCATCCATCATGATTTGATGGGTATGAAGACTAGATCCTGTTGTCAAGGCTGGTCTCAAATTCTTGGGCTCAAACAATCCTCCCACCTAGGCTTCCCAAAGTGCTGGGATTTTAGGTGTGAGCCACTGTGCTTGGCCTTATTGTGGGTTCTTCTGACAGCTATATAAATGTCTTTTGGAAAACATGTAAATTAAGCTTTTGCAACTGTCATAATTAATCCTGCAAACTCAACCTCTGTTTAAAACCACAGTGTTTTCCACAATGCTCACCATCACTCGGATCTTTTATCAGATCAAGTTCCTCTTCTGAAAACTTGACCTCCAAGACTTCTATAATAGTATCCAGATTATTTACATTAACCTTTCCTCCTTGTAAACCTGAAAGGAAAGGAAGAAAAATAAAGTGTTGATAAAATATTAAATGCTTTAGAATCTAATATTCTAATACATGAAAAACATTCATACATGTATACTATCTTTAACTAACAGGTATTGTTTTTAAATGATACACACTGATAAAAAGGAACAACTTCATAACCTAGTGTAATTGCTAATGTTATCAAGAAAAGCACAGGCTGGGCTCAGTGGCTCAGTCTGTAATCCCAGCACTTTGGGAGGCCAAGGTGAGTGAATTGCCTGAGCCCACAAGTTCAATATCAGCCCAGGCAATTTGGCGAGACCTCTTCTCTGCAATAAAATTTTAAAAATAGCCAGGCATGGTAGCGTGCATCTGTAGTTCCAGCTACTTGGAAGGCTAAGGCAGAAGGATCACCGGAGCCCAGCAGGTTGAGGCTGTGGTGGCCACGAGTGTTCATGACACTGCACTCCAGCCTGGATGAAGGAGTGAGACTACACCTCAAAAAAAAAAAAAAAAAGAACAAAACTATAGTAGTAGATTTGTTTCACTTTCTAGAAGATTAAAAGCAGAGTTAAAATTAGAATGTGTTTCCTGAAACCTTAAACGTATGATCTACAAAAAGTTAGGTGGGGCAGGGCTTGGGCAACTGTAACTGGAGATGACCACTGACTAATCTCCATAGAGAAACAGAGAATGTACATGCTTCCTAAACTCTCACTCTCAAATGGTTTTCACAATTTCTGATCAAATTTTGGAATAAATTCCCAACCTTTTATCTCCCTTCCTTCTTCCCTTGTTTCCTATTTTCTGGCATGTCCTTCTTCCTGTCTATCCTTATGTCTTTCTTTTATTTATGTTCATATGAATGTTTTTTCAAAGAAAGTTTGAAAACTACAAGCCAGTAGAGAACTTCCTTCTAAGATGAAGTAAAGTTTATTACTAGGAAAAATGCAGATATGACACAGAAGTAAAATTAAGTATTATATTCTATTAATTTAAATTTAACACTTGAAGATATTTCATATGCCCTCTCATTGTGCTTACTCACTTTTATTATGCTTGACATCTTTCAGCAATCTGTTCCGAAACACATTTCCATTAGCTGTAAGAAAAAGTACAATTCAGGAAAGCTGACATGGAGATTCACCCAAGTGTTACAAATTATATGACTGCAGAAAGATACATTTTAATGATTTGTGTTAAAAATTCATCTATTTTAAAGTCATACAATATTGACATTTAAGAATGAAAATAAGCCGGGCTCGGTGGCTCAGCCTGTAATCCCGCGCTTTGGGAGGCTGAGGTGAGTGGATTGCCTGAGCCCGCGGGTTCGAGACCCGCCTGGGCAACTTGGCGAGACCTCATCTCTACAATAAATCAAAGAATTAGCTGGGTGCGGTAGTGCACGTCTGTAGTTCCAGCTACTTGGAAGGCTGAGGCGGAAGGATCGCCGGAGCCCTGCAGGTCGAGGCTGCGGTGGCCGGGAGCAGCCACTGCACTCCAGTCTGGGCGACAGAGTGAGACTCCAACTCAAAAAAAAAAAAAGAATGAAAATATTTGCTGTAGTGATAAACCTACCCATTCTTTGGTATTAGAAACATTTATTAGTTTGTCTCTTCCATGTTGCAATAATAACAAATGTAGCAAACTACTTCTTTTTATTCTTTTTTCAACTCTTCTCTTTTTCATTGCTCATCTCGTAAACCTACTACTAATCTGAGGGAGTAGCACTTATCACTTAGACAACTATAGGGACCTTAGTGATGACTCTCAAATTGCACTTGGAGAGGTAATGACAGAATTTCTTTTCAAGCCAGAAGTTCCTTTCTGCTAATTTGTAGACTTTTTTTTTTTAGATGAAACTGAGAACGTCATTAACTCAGGCTCCCTGGAAGGCAGTGGTATTCATGTGGCTCACTGTCAGTGGGCAACGTTTCTAGCAGTTGCTTGTGCTCTTTATCCGTAAGCTCAATCCCCATGTTTTTTAGGACATTTTGTAGATCACCAGTATCAGTCTTTTCTCCTTTAAAAAGATGAAATAGTCATAGGGAAAATATGAAGGAGCAATCTAATTACTTCAAATTATCTAAAAGTATACTTGTGCTGCTATAGTCTTTAACACAAGAAGAAGAGGATAAAGAATGTGAGATTTCCTGACAAAAATAGTCAAATGGTAGACTGAAAATGGAATTTGTTCCTTAATTTAATCAATGGGATGTTTTCCTAATATTGACAATAACACCAGACAGCACAGAAGAAAAGTGGGTCATATAATTATTTGGAGATTAGAATGGTTAATATAATAAAATACACAATTAACAAAGTATGATATATTTTCCTGTATTTTGTTAAAACCGTGTAGTTAGCTGTTATCAATGAATTTATTACTCTGATCCTTTTCATGGTTCACCCTGCTCTTATTGGGCCCATCTAGTTTTTAGGTCTGCAAATATAAGTGAAATAATTTTATTGGAAAAAAGCATCAAAGAATATGAGACTTGTTATCAAGAAATAGTTCTTTTTGCTGTGTACTGTGGCATGCCGGTAATCCCAGGACTTTGGAAGGCTGAGGTGGGAGGATTGCTTGAGCCCAGGAGTTTGAGACCAGCCTAGGAAATATAGCAAGACCTTATCTGTTAAAAAAAAAAAAAAAAAAAAAAAAAAGCAAAGAATTAGCTGGGTGTTGTGGCACATGCCTGTGGTCCCAGCTACTCAGGAGACTGAGGTGAGAGGATCACTTGAGCTCAGGAGGTTGACGCTGTGGTGAGCTGTGATCAGAAGAAATAACTTTTGTTTTACTGATAAAACCAAGATAATGCTAGACTAATCTGTTGCTCAGTGGATGAAAATATTGTATCAAAATAAATACTAAAAATATGTGAACTTCTAAGCCACTTTGAATGTTGGGAAAATACTATTAAAATTTTTAGTATAAATCCTGATTTCTTGCAAATCATTACAACAAATTCTTACCAGTTAAAGCTTTCACTTCATCCTCAAAGTTTTCAGAGCCACTTTATTATCAGCTGTAACACAGAAACATAAGTTGAGGCTCGTACAATGTTGCAACACAGTGTAAGAATACTCTTCCTCCTCCTGTGATGGTGACACCCAATAGCAGCACGTATTAAGTATATTGGGAATTTAGTTAAGCACTTTAAATAGTCAGTCAATAAATATTGACTCAGAATATGTTAAGAATGTGAAATATCAAAAATTATAACTATTGAAAATAAACTTATTTCAAAAATATGAATTTGTGAATAGCAGATCTTGTATTTGATAATGAAATAATGGGATTCAGAAATGGCTATTTTCCAGAGGACAGCTTCCTTGTCCTCAGAACTTGAAGACTTTTCTATTGACCATGCCCCTGGTGCCCAGAATACTACCTTCGCTACTTAGCCAACTTTACCGTCCTCCCTATAAGAGGTTCTCTTACTTCTTTCCTTCCAATGCTAAAGGTACATAAAACACAAAGCTCACAACCAATATCTAACATGCTCACCATTGCCTGGCAGGCTTTGTGTCAGGTCTTCAAGTTCCTTATCAATGAGCTTGATTCCCATGTTATCTAGAATGGTTTCCAAATTTTTTACCTCAATCTTCCCTAAAGAAGAAACAGGCCCTTGGGAAAAATTCAGTGACTCCCAAAAAGGATTTCTAATTTTGTTTGAGACACATGCCCATTAAGAACCCAAGAAAAATTATGGCCATTACAGCGCCACAAAGTGTACATATACATGTTTATACTGTACATTATGATTATGAGGATGTGACCACCCACGGACCTCGAAGTCCCCACACACAGACTTTGGAAGTGTTCATAAAACCCAGCTTTAAGATATCTGTTCCACATGGGAAAAAAGGCAATTCCTTCCATCAACATAAAGAGCAAAAATCCACTGAAACAAAACATATAAAGGAAATTGACAGTGGAATTGAAATAAGGATCCTTCTCTTTGTTTATTTTTTTGTTTGTTTGTTTTTTGAGTTGGAGTCTCACTCTGTCACCCGGACTAGAATGCAGTGGCCGCGCCCGGTCACCGCAGCCTCGACCTGCTGGGCTCTGGCGATCCTTCCGCCTCAGCCTTCCAAGTAACCGGAACTACAGGCGCGTGCTACCACGCCTGGCTAGTTTTTGATTTATTGTAGAGACGAGGTCTCGCCAAGTTGCCCGGGCGGGTCTTGAACCCGCGGGCTCAGACAATCCACTCACCTCAGCCTCCCAAAGTGCTGGGATTACAGGCTGAGTCACCGAGCCCGGCCAAGGATCCTTCTCTTTAGCCCAGTTCTGGAGAGGGAATCAGAGTAACTGATCACAGCGAATGCAAGATCCAGACAATAATTAACATATTTTTAACAGTAGACAGGATTAAAAAATAACCTGTCAATACTACCACTAATAATGATAATGACAGCTAATATTTATTGAGAGCATTTTTTTCAGTGCCAGGCATCCTACAAAACATTTTATTTACATATGGTCATTTAATCTCAAAGAGTCACCAGATAACAGCTAACTAAATTTCCTATATAAATAGCTTCTCTTTTCATTGACTTTTTTGCATGTCATTATCTTCCCCCCTCCAAGTTTGCAAACTCTGAGAGTATAGGATATATCTGTAGGCAACAACATGGTTGATTATCCGGTTAAATAAAGATAAAGCTGTTTTGAAAAATCACATGGAATCTACATGTAGCAGAATTCACAATGGAATTTTTAGACAATATGTAAAAACCAAATGAGGACCTTATATTCATCTGTCTTCTTGCATCTCACTCACATTTCAGGTAATTCACACTACCCAGCACGATATTTTCCAAATTTTATAATGAAAAATTTCAAGCATTCAGAAAAATTGAAAGACTAGTACAGTGAACCATCATCACTTACATGAAATAATCGTTAACATCTTGCCATAACTAGCTCTTTTTCTCTCTTAGACTCTTTCTATTTATATGTGTGAATACAAACATAAAAGCAGTTTTTTTTCCCTGAACCATTTGAACATAAGTTGTGGACATCATAATCCATTTCCCTTTTGCGGCATGCAAAGCATCTCCTAAGAACAGGGATATTCACCTACATAACATTATTGTAAATACCTAGCACAGCCACACCTAAGAGAATTAACAATAATCCCTTTGTCACCTAACTCACATTTCGTTCATGTTTAAATTTCCTTAACGTCCCCCAAATATCTATTATAGCTGTTTCTGTCAAAGGTTCACAAATTGCATTTAGTCATTCTCTTTAGTCTCTTTAAATCTAGAAGTCTCCCAACTTTTTGTTTTTTGACATTGAACACATTGACTTTTTAAAAACAAAAAAGCCAGTTTTCTAGTTGAATGCCTCACACTCTGGATTTGTCTGATTTCTTTCTTTGTGGTATTATTTAACCTGTTCCTTTATTCCTATGTTTCCAATAAACTAGAATCATTATAAAGTAGGAGAATTTTTTCAGTTTTTCTTTCTCCCTCTTTCCCTTCCTCCTTTCTTTCTTTGTTCCTTCCTTCCATCCTTTCTTTTGCTGCTTAAATTGTCCCAAATGTGACGAGCAGGTGTCTATCTAAGAGGATTTCTGTTTCCTTTCGATGTGCACCCTTTCATCTCTGAATGCTGCCCTGCTTTCTGAAACAAGATATCCAGACGCAATTTGTACTTTCCCTACCTCAGACCCAGAAGCAGTCTTTCTTCAAGGGGTTCTTTTCAGTGGGAGAGTTATTTAGAAACGATAATTTGAAGGCTAATTGTGCCATGGAAACTAAACTGTCATTGCTGCTAAGCCCTTTCTAGGAAAGTATAAGAAATTCATATGTATTTATTTTTTAAAAAATTTATTTTAAATAGGTACAATTCAGGGTTAGGTATACAAATATTTGTTATGCAGGTATCCTTGTTGATGAAGTGTGTCCCTCCCTTCCCCGGCAGTTTCCCATTACCGCCTATCCTGCCTCCACCCTCCGCTGGCAGTTTGCCACGACTGCTAATCCCTTTCTTATAGTATTATGATAGCTGCTCAAGGTCCACTTATCAGTGAGAACATGTGATACTCAGTTCTTTGTTTCTGTGATAGATCACTCAGTATTATAGCCTCTAAGTCCATCCAAGTTGCTGTGAAGTTCATAATGCTGTCCTTCTTTATGGCTTCATAATATTCCATCATGTATATGTACCACATCTTTTTTATCCAGTCCTCTTTTGATGGGCAGCATGGTTGGTTCCATGTTTTTGCTATTGTAAATAATGCTGCAATAAACATGCATGTGCAGGTATCTTTTTCATAGAGTGATTTGAGTTCCTCTGGGTATATTCCTAGTAGGGGGATTGCAGGGTCATATGGAAGGTCAATTTTTAGATCTTTTAGGAATCGCCAAACTGTTTTCCACAGAGGTAGTACTAGTTTACACTCCCACCAAGTGTAGAAGTGTTTTGTTGTTTTGGGGTTTTTTTAGTTGTTTTATTTTGAGTTATTTTCATGTATCTGTTGGCTGCTTATATGTCTTTTTTTTTTTTGAGAAATGCCTATTCATATCTTTTGCCCACTTTGTAATGAGACTGTTTGTTTTTTTCTTTTCAGCACGTTTGAGTTCCTTGGAGATCCTAGATGTTAGGTCTTTGTCAGATACACAGTTGGCAAATATTTTTTTCCACTCTGTGGGCTGTCTGTCCACTCTCTCAATTCTTTGGCTTTGCAGAAGCTTGTCAGTTTGATGAGGTCCCAATTGTCTATTTTATCTCTTATGGCATGGGTACTTGGGGCTGTGATCAGGAATTGGTTGTCAGTTTCAAATCCATAAAGGTGTCTCCTGCATTTTCTAAGGTTCATATAGTTTGAGGTTTTACATTTAAGTCTTTGATCCACTTAGAGTTGATTTTTGTATATGGTGACAGGTAAGGGTCTTGTTTTAATCTTCTGCAGGTGGTCAGCCAGTTTTCCCAGCACCATTTACTGAATAGGTTCTCTTCTTCCCAATGGTTGATGGTGGAGGCTTTGTTGAAGATGAGTTGGTTGAGAAATTGAGGATTTGCTTCTGGAATCTCTATCCTGTTCCATTGGTCTATATACCTGTTCTTGTACCAATACCAGGCTGTTTTGATCATTGTAGATTTATAATAAAACTTAAAGCCTGCGAGCGTGATGCCTCCCGCTTTGGTTTTTTTGCTGAGGGTTGTTTTGGCTATTTATGGTCATGTATGTTTCCATATACATTCCGGTATTATCATCTCCATGTCTGAGAAGAATGCTGCTGGTAATTTAATAGGGACTGTATTTAATCTGCAGACTGCCTTGGGTAGGTTAGACATCTTAACAATGTTGATTCTCCCAATCCATGAGCATGGGATATTATTTCATTTGTTTGTGTCATCTTTGATTTCTTTGAGCAGTATTTTGTAGTTTTCGTTGTAAAGTTCTTCCACATCTCTGGTTAGGAAGATGCCAAGGCAATTCATTTTTCTTGTGTCTATTGTGAATGGGACTGTGCTTTTTATTTGGGTTTCTGTTTGTTTATTGTTGGTATATAGGAATGTGACTGACTTTTGCACATTTATTTTATACTCTGAGACTTTGCCAGAGTTCTTTTTTTTTTTTTGAGTTGGAGTCTCACTCTGTCACCCAGACTGGAGTGCAGTAGCCGCTTCCGGCCACAGCAGCCTCAACCTGCTGGGCTCCGGCGATCCTTCCGCCTCAGCCTTCCACATAGCTGGAACTACAGGCGTGCACTACCACGCTCAGCTAATTTTTTGATTTATTGTAGAGATGAGATCTCGCCAAGTTGCCCAGGCGGGTCTCGAACCCGCGGGTTTAGGCAATCCACTCATCTCGGCCTCCCAAAACACGGGATTACAGGCTGAGCCACGGAGCCCGGCTTTGCCAAAGTTCTTTATCAGTGCAAGGAGGTTTCTGACAGATTCTCTTGGGTTTTTGAGGTGTAGAATCATGTCATCTGCAAAGAGGGATAACTTAAATTCATCTTTTCTATCGGATGCCCATGAAGGAAATTCATATTTAAACAAAGAGGCAAACATACAAACAACTGTGAGTTTGCAGTGATAGCTGTGGTGCAAATTTCACAATTACAAGATTTTTCTCACTCCTTTGATTTTATATTTGTACCTCTTTTGTTCAAAACTGAAATATCTTTTAAAAACAACATGAAATATCTTGCTTCCTAATACATTATTTTATTTATCAAATAGTTAATACTTATTTGTTTTATTCTGTAATTATTTATAATAGTCACAATATTGAATTCCAGTTTTATTACTATTGATGAGACAATTGTGTGAAGTTTAAGATTCCTTTAATTTTTTTTGTACTTAATACCATATATATTTCACCAAGTTTAATTAATCATGGTACTATATTCAAGTCTCTTGAATAATTATTTTCTCCATATGGCTATATTACCAATTTGGTATAAAATTGGATTCCTTTATTTCATTTTAATTTCATTTTTAGGGTTTGTTTTTCATACATACTTCATTTTTAAAAATTTAAGCATCTTCATGGTTCAAAAGGTAAGACTAGATAAGAAATATACTCAGAGATGTTTTGCTTCATCACTTTCATCCTGCTTCCCCTATTCCTTCTACAAGTACACTGTTTTTTAAAAATTAGTTTAAGCCAGGCTCGGTGGCTCAGCCTGTAATCCCAGCACTTTGGGAGGCTGAGGCAAATGGACTGCCTGAGCCCACGGGTTCGACACTCGCCCGGGCAACTTGTCAAGACCTTGTCTCTACAATAAATCAAAAACTAGCCGGGCATGGTAGCATACGCCGGTAGTTCCAGCTACTTGGAAGGCTGAGGTGGAAGGATACCGGAGCCCAGAAGGTCGAGGCTGTGGTGGCCGGGAGCATGCTACTGCACTCCAGTCTGTATGACAGAGTGAGACTCCAACTCAAAAAAAAAAAAAAACTGGTTTATCATTTAGCCTCCAGTTTGATTTTACAAAGCAAGCAACTACCTATCCATCTCCTATATACATATACCTACATTATTTTGCCTTCTTCCTTACATAAAATGTAATGTTCCATATTGGCGACGCTACATTTTGTTCTCATCACTTGACAACTTGTCTTGGAGACCACATGCATGTCAATATAAATCGCCAACAATGCACTCAACGTTTTGCCAAACTTTCTGCCAGTGTTAAGTCATGCCTCAATGCAGGTCATATATAAAAGAAAGTGAGGCTCCATGAAGGCAGCACTTTTAATAGGTTGTCCTAAAAATGTGTCCAATTTACTCTCAAGTTGGAAAAAGCTTTAGATTATATTGGAAAAGTTAATTATAGCAGTTCTATGCACAAGCTGGCACTCTGTCAACACGAAACACACTCACTTATTCCTTTCCCATTTTTCTCCCTGATTCTCCTTTTTCTTCCTTTCCTTACTACAAACCACTGCATTTTTAAAATCTCGTGTCTCCTGACTTAGCCCACAGGCTTCTCACTTGAATGCAGGGCAAATGGAAATCTTTCGTTTTTGGGATCCCTGCACTCTGCCCCTCAGATCCTAATCACCATTTCTGACAGCCCCAGCCTTGGGGTGGCTTTGACCCAACAGCTGTCACCTGTCACTTCATTTGAAAGACTGACCTCATGTCACTGAAGACTCTGCTCCGTACCCTGTGTGGAAAGCAGAGAAGGAGAGAGGGGTCAGCTGATGGCAACGGGCTGGGAGCATCACAGTGCTCAGCTCCTATGCTGCAAGTGGCACAGCTCTGAGGCGTGAGATGGAAGTGTCAGTAAGGTCAGGCTGGGATGTGGGGACGCTGTCTGAGACTGAACTTCTCCTTGGCTTCTGTCCCTTTCTCTTTCGCTTCTCTCATACCCATGCAAGTTTCCTTTGGTAGCACTTCTGTCCACCTTGCTGGACAGATAGTAACAAAGATCCCATCGGTGGTGAGTGACGTGGTAATGGCCCTTGGCACACTGTGTCGTTAAAATGGCCAAGATGCTCACCTGTGACAAATGAACTGTTAAGGAATACAGGTGGAAGGAGACACATGGACTCAGGTGACATTCTCCAATGATCAAGAAGTACGAGGAAATCGTCACTGCAACTGTGGAGCCGCATGGCTGTTGCTTAGCAATTCGAAGCCTGGTGTAGAGGTCAGAAGGCATCATGGCAGCATCCAAACGGGCTCTCACCTCCTGTCTGCTGAGGAGACGATGCTGAAGACCAGGATTGGGACCCGTGTCTTACAATCAGGAGGCACTTCAAAGAAAGTAAGCTTCTTCTACATCAAAGTCATGGTTCTCACAGGCTGTGGGGCCCTGAGACTTGAGGGGAGAATGCCTGGATAGAGGCATTTGTTGCCTTAGTCAAAGATAGCGTTCCACAGACCCTCTTGAGGAATGCGGTTATCTGGAGGGTTGTCTTATATAGTAGACCCATTCCAGCACACCTGATTTCTCTGAATTTTTTCTTTTCTCTTCGGCATTCTGCCAAGACAGCTCCAACATTTCCATCTAACTTAACATGGAACATCATTTCCAAGCTCCTAAGAGCCACTCAGCAGTACATTTGACCACCTAAGTACTTTTGGTCAAGATGTAAACCTAAGCTACAAGATAATGCTCCCACAATAGCAAACCCTTCCTATTGGACCTCGCAGTCCACACTCCACTCTGGCTCAGTACTCTTAAGTGCCTCCCCAGACATGCTTTCCTAGTTCTTGCCAGTATATGTTAGGCAGGCATTGAAGCTCCTTCATGAATAATCTAGTTCCTCCCTCAGCAGGGCCAGCACTTTCCCAGCTGGTTGATGTTGAGCTTGAATCTAGTTATGGGCCTAGTAGTGAGGAAAGGACATAGAGAGAGTACCGTCTTTCAAGGCATCTGCCTGAATGGAGGCTCCTAGGTAGTTTTTGGGAGAGGAATGAAGTGCCTCTCCTCTGATTTTATTACCAAGAGCCCGATTTTATTACAAAGTCCAAATCTAGATGGCTATTTACAGCAAAGAATAAGGTAACAGAATTACTAAGGCAATTAGGGCTAATGGTTAGATATAATTACTGGCCAATAAGAATTCAGTTTACAGCCGGGCTCGGTGGCTCAGCCTGTAATGCTGCGCCTTTGAGAGGCTGAGGTGAGTGGATTGCCTGAGCCCGCGGGTTCGAGACCCGCCTGGGCAGCGAGACCTCATCTGTACAATAAATCAAAAAATCAGCCGGGCGTGGTAGTGCATGCCTGTAATTTCGGCTACTTGGAAGGCTGAGGCGGAAGGATCGCCAGAGCCCAGCATGTCGAGGCTGCGGTCGCCGGGAGCGGCCACTGCACTCGAGTCTGGGTGACAGAGTGAGACTCCAACTCAAAAAAAAAAAAAAAAGAATTCAGTTTACAGTAACTTTGTACTCACCTGTAATAGCTTTCACTATTTTCATCACATTGTGCAGACCTGCATACCCATTGGCTATAAGCAAACAACCAGTAGAGACATATGTATGATTAATGGCATGAACTCAAAAAACAAATAAATTATTCATATAGTGTAATGAAGTCTAGCTAAATTTGACTCACATTCTAATGCTAATCGACACCCCTATAAATTTTTGGATTTCAAAGATTTACACCGTATTAACAAAAAGGTCTGTGGGTGACTGTGGACTCTGGGCTAGGGAAAATGTATTCAGACTATGCTTTCTGTTTCACAGTTATAATTGAAGTTTCCCCTGGTGTTGGCTAGATATTCTGGTATGCTAACGAGCTCAGAATGAGGTCCTGATTTAGTCTGGAGCATTCAATAAAGGCATCATGTCTGGGTCAGTATCCTAGATGAGGAAAAGAATTAGTAAGAACAGTTCAGAAGGAGGAGGAGGAAACAGAGTTTTCAACATGGAGAAGATGAGTTTGTTTTTGTTTTTGTTTTTTTTCTTGAGTAGGAGTCTCACTCTGTCACCCAGACTGGAGTGCAATGGCTGCTCCCGGCCACCACAGCCTCGACCTGCTGGGCTCTGGCGATCCTTTCACCTCAGCCTTCCGAGTAGGTGGAACTACAGGCGCGCGCTACCACACCCGGCTAATTTTTTGATTTATTGTAGAGATGAGGTCTCGCCAAGTTGCCCAGGTGGGTCTCGAACCCGCGGGCTCAGGCAATCCACTCACCTCAGCCTCCCAAAGCGCGGGATTACAGGCTGAGCCACCAAGCCTGGCTGAGAAGATGAGTTTGACAGTGATTTTCAAAGTGTGGTTCCGGGACCAGCTGCGTTGGTGTCTCTTGGCAACTTGGTAGAAATGAAAATTCTAGGGCCCCATCTCAGGCCTACTGAATTAGAAACTCTGGGAATGGAGCCTAACAGTTTGTGGTTTAACAAGGTCTCTGGGTGATTCTGATGTGCACTCAAGTTTGAGAAACACTAGACTTAGAAAAAAGAAAGTCTAGGGTGAACAGGCTAAGTATGAACAGTTTAGCATGACTGGATGATTAAATGCAAATGAAGAGAAGAGCTATCAGGTCACAGAGGCAGTTTGAGATTGAGAGTCTTGTAAACCACCATAAGGGTGTCACTATGCATCTTTTGGGGTTGTGAGAATAGAGTTCTAAAGGGTGAGTGACTGGTCAGAAATTAATTTGATAGACCATTTTACCAGCTAAATTGGGTATAAATTAATAAATACCGATAAAGACTGTAGGACAAGAGGCTAATTAGAGTGTTTCTGTAATCTCCAAGTTAGAGATGAAAATGGTCTGGACTCAGGGAGTAAAATTCCATGTTGAGGGACATGGGTGAATCTGAGAAGTCTTTAGCATCAGAAATTAACAAGTGTTACAATGGGAAGAAGAGGCCAAAAAAAAAGAAGACTTAAGGAAAGATGTATAAGCCGGGTTATAAGGAAACATGACTGGGTTGATGACACTGTAATATGAAATATAGAAGTATTTTAAATGATATATGTAATTACAGACCATGTGTTCATTTAAGTGATCATTTCAGGATTTATGGAAATGAGATTTGAGCCCAGATTCAGATTCAGATTCTGCCAGCAACAAAAAGTTTCTTTAACAGTAAACAAAATGACTCAGATGGTTTCAACTACTATTTTTATTGCTTTAGTGGGCCATTATCATTGCTTGAAATCATTCACTATTAGGCAGTTATTAAAGATACTTGTTCTTAGCAATCCAGGAAATAAAAAGATATGTAAAGGAATATAGAAATAGAGCTTAATTTATTGAGGAAGAAAATTTGTTCTGAAACATTTAGGTTTAAAAAAATTTCCTAGTCGGGCTCGGTGGCTCATCCTGTAATCCCCAGCCTTGGAGGCTGAGGTGAGTGGATTGCCTGAGCCTGCGGGTTCGAGACCCACCTGGGCAGCGAGACCTCATCTCTACAATAAATAAAAAAATTAGCCGGGCGTGGTAGCGCATGCCTGTAATTCCGGCTACTTGGAAGGCTGAGGCAGAAGGATCGCCGGAGCCCAGCAGGTCGAGGCTGCGGTGGCCGGGAGCGGCCACTGCACTCCAGTCTGGGTGACAGAGTGAGACTCCAACTCAAAAAAAAAAAAATTTTTCCCAAGAGAAAACCTAAACATAGAAGCCTCAGATGAGAGGGTTGACCTGAAGATTAAGATCTGAGAGCCTTCATTACATGAGCATCATTGATATCATGAAAGTGGTGAACTCTTTCACCAAATGTATGAAAGTGCAATGAATATTGAGTTAATGAAGACAATTTAAGTATCCAGCTTTTAAAAGGCTGTTGAAGAAAAAGCAGCTGTTGGAGCAAGCAGAGAAGGAAAGGTCAGACAGAAATGGGGAAAATCAGGAAAGTGGACTATACAGAAGTGACAGAGGAGAGAGAGGTGATCGTCTCAGGATGAAAGAATCTACCACAGAGAAGGCACCATTGAGATCTAATAAGATAAGACCTAAATCATACCCATAGGATCTTACAATGGTAATTTATGATGAACTAGTTATAATTAATGCTGAGTTAACCTAAATTATCAATAATTTAATTAATTACATTAATTAAATTATTTTTAAGTTAGTTTGACTGATTGCAATGAATTTACAACTCAGATCACTGTTTAGCTAATTTGGTGATTACCAAGTAGGCATAGAAAAGGGACACCGGAAGATGGAAGATTGCAACACAAACAGCAACAAACAATAGGTAAACACATGATTCTGTGACTTTTCTACACTGCTTCCTAATTTTCTTTCTTACTAATCTAGTACTAATTTCTTACTAATGATCCTGCTGTCCCAAATAATTCTTGGTATCCATAGAGAAATAATGACGTTGGCTTTAGATTAATTTTAGATTATTCTTACCTAAATTTTAATCTCTCCTCTAAGAATTTAAGTAATTGTTCAACACCGATTGTAATTTTTAAAGAAGCGCACATAAAAGATAAAGATAAGAAGATGCCTTAAGGATATCTCTGGTGCTCACTGTCAGTGTTTAGGTTATCTGACAGTTCGGCAAGTTCCTCTTCTGTGAATATGATTCCCATATTTTCAAACTATTATGGAGGTTATTCTTTTTAATTTTCCCATCTTAGGAAAGGAACAGTAAAACAACATTTGAAAAAAGTCATATGATAGCAAAATAATAAAAGCGATTTTTTAAAAAGAATTATTATAGCCAGGCTTGGTGGCTCAGCCTGTAATCCCACGCCTTTGGGAAGCTGAGGTGAGTGGATTGCCTGAGCCCGCGGGTTCGAGACCCGCCTGGGCAGCGAGACCTCATCTCTACAATAAATCAAAAAATCAGCCAGGTGTGGTAGCGCATGCCTGTAATTCCGGCTACTCAGAAGGCTGAGGCGGAAGGATCACTGGAGCCCAGCAGGCGAGGCTGTGGTGGCCAGGAGCGGCCACTGCACTCCAGTCTGGGTGACAGAGTGAGACTCCAACTCAAAAAAAAAAAAAAAAGCATTATTATTATTGTTAGTGACCATGTATTACTAAAACAAAACAAAGACAACAGATAAAATATATTTCATGTCTTTGTATCATTACATTTCTCAAGGCCGGAACCCTAAATAGATTTGTCAACTTTACAGCCCACATAGAAAGCCAATAGAATCTACTTCCATTAGTCTATTCTTGTTGACAAACCTGCATCATTAAACAGCACTGGGGGCTTGAACAAACTGCAGACACCAACTTAAATCCTCTACACAAAGAGAACTGTTTTTGTTTATTGACTTGTCATGTTAGTTCTCTTTGTAGCAGACCAATGCTCTTTAATAACGTCTGGTTCTTTATTTTGTTCTGCTAGGTTTGACCTTAACGTTTGAGAAAAGTTTGAAAAAACTAAGAATATACTATGCTTCCTGCCAAGTAAAAGGGTATAATAGCAGATAAACCGTAATTATGCTAAAAGAATCGAATCTAAATAATAAATCATATAGGGCCAAGATTCATAATTGAATGATAGAAAGTCTGGAGAACTCAGATAATATGCCTTTTAATTGGGTTATTACCTTTGAGTAACTTCATACTCTTCAGCAACCTATTATGATATAACTTTCCAGTAGCTGTAAGAAAAGCCGTAATTAATGTAATAGTAAGACTAACAAGACTCGTAAAAATAGCATGAATTAAATAATTTTATAAATAGAAATTTAAAATCTTTTACCTGTATGAAAATCAACTGGCCGGACTCAGTGGCTCAACCTGTAATCCCAGCACTTTGGGAGGCCGAGGCGAATGAATGGCCTGAGCCCGCGGGTTCGAGACCAGCCCGGGCAAATTGGCGAGCCCTCGACTCTACAATAAAATAAAAAATAGCCGGGCGTGGTAGTGTGCATCTGTAGTTCCAGCTACTCGGAAGGCCAAGGCGGAAGGGTCGCTGGAGCCCAGAAGGTCGACGCCGGGGTGGCCGTGAGTGTGCATGCCACTGCAATCCAGCCTGGGAGAAGGAGTGAGACTCCAACTCAAAAAAGAAAATGAATTGTATTTTTATGCCAGTAGCCATAAGCAAACTAAAAGTGAAGCTAAGAAAGCAATTCCATTTATAATAGCATGAAAAATAATAAAATGCTTAAGAATAAATTTAACAAAAGTAAAAACTCATACTCTAAAAACTATAAAACATTGTAGAAGCAAATTTTAAAAGAAATAAATAAATGGAAACGGATCCCATGTTTATGGATTAGAAGATAATACTCATATTGTGAAGATGACAATACCCTCTAAGTTTACCTACAGATTCTTTGCAAGTCTATCAACATTCCAGCTGGTTTATTTGCAGAAATTGACAAAATTATCCTAAAATCTGCATGACAAAGCAGAAACCTCAAATAGCCAATATAATCTTCAAAAAGAACAAATTTGGAGGAATCACACTTTGAAACTTCAAAACTTAGTACAAAAGTGCAGTAATCAAAACAATGGGGTACTAACTAACAATGGGGTACTAACTCTTAGTGCCCCATTGTTAGTTAGTACCCCATTGTTATATATATCAATGGAAAAGAACTGAGAGTTTGTAAATAAACCCTCACATTTATGGCCTGTTGATTTGTAACAAGGGTGCTAACATCATTCAGTAGGGGAAAGAATTATCTTATCAACAAATTGTTCAGGGACTACCAGATTTCCACAGGCAAATGGATATTCAGTCTTTTGTATCTCTACCTCATCCCACATACAAAGATTAACTCAAAATGGATCAAAGACCTAAAAATAAGAGCAATCTAACAATTAAAATAAGGATGAGAAGCCGGGCTCAGTGGCTCAGCCTGTAATCCCGCGGTTTGGGAGACTGAGGTGAGTGGATTGCCTGAGCCCGCGGGTTCGAGACCCGCCTGGGCAGCTTGGCGAGACCTCATTTCTACGATAAAAAAAAATCAGCCGGGCGTGGTAGTGCATACCTGTAATTCCGGCTACTCGGAAGGCTGAGGTGGAAAGATCGCCAGAGCCCAGCAGGTCGAGGCTGCGGTGGCCGGGAGCGGCCACTGCACTCCAGTCTGGGCGACAGAGTGAGACTCCAACTCAAAAAAACAAAAAAAAAGGATGAGCAATCTTTCTCAATATGATACACTTGCCCCCTCTAGTGGGCCTACTATACTGAAACACGAATATTTTTGACTCTTCTATCTTTAAATGTCTTCCATTGCTCTCTTATGTCTCTTCTTTTTCCTTTAATATGCTATAAAGCTCATTATTGGCATGATGGGTCACAATAAACATTTATTAGCCCCAATGGTAACTTATATCTGACGAGTTGCTTGGTTTCTCTTTTAAACTCTAAGTGACACTGATAATTTTTACATGTAGCTTAAATTTTACTTTTTTTTTTTTTTTTTTTTTTGAGTTGGAGTCTCACTCTGTCGCCCAGACTGGAGTGCAGTGGCCGCTTCCGGCCACCGCAACCTCGACCTGCTGGGCTCCGGTGATCCTTCCACCTCAGTCTTCCAAGTGGCCGGAATTACAGGCATGCGCTACCACGCCCGGCTGATTTTTTGATTTATTGTAGAGATGAGGTCTCACTGCCCAGGCGGGTCTCGAACCCGCGGGCTCAGGCAATCCACTCACCTCAGCCTCCCAAAGGCGCGGGATTACAGGCTGAGCCACCGAACCCGGCTAAAATTAAACGTTTTCAACTGTGAAATCAACGGATATGTTAGCTCAATTTTATTTTCACAATATAAATGGATTTCTTCTAAAATTAGTGAAGCATAAATTTCAGAATAAAATTCAATCAGTTAATTTAAAAATACATGCTTATATTTTTTTCTTCAAAAAGTATTTTAGTCTGTAAAATAAGAATTATAGAATGGATATGATGGAGACATGACCTGATCATTTCTAAGCTTTACTCTGATTTGCTATGCCTGTCTATACCTCTCTATACTGTGTTAATTAAATACTGCTGCAATGAATTATATTATTGGCATAAACAACAGAAATTATAAAATTTGAAAGCAAAAATAGTATTATATTTTCATTTCAAAGCCTTAGCTAATTTTATAACAATACATGCATTTGATAAATATTGATATCGTTAATATATATGAAAAAATACCAGAATCTGTAAGTTAACAACAGAGTACTGGGAAATATTAAAATAAACAAATTTAGTTACAGGTAACAGGCATCTTCATTTTACAGGAACTTCTCATCTGTAAAATCTTCGACTTTTTCCATCATCATTTTTAGAGAAATTTTCTGATCAACTATAAGAGATGAAAGTCATATTGAGATATAATAAAGATGCACACAACTTTATGGAGAAGCATAGGAATAATTGAAATAGTTTCACTTACTATGCATCAGGCACCTTTCTAGTCATTTTATATGCATAAGAAAGATTTATGAACACACATTTTAGCTTATTATTTTATCCAATTTTTACTCCTTCAACAAAGCATGCAAGCCGGACTCGGTGGCTCAGCCTGTAATCCCGTGCCTTTGGGAGGTTGAGGTGAGTGGATTGCCTGAGCCTGCAGGTTCGAGACCCACCTGGGCAGCGAGACCTCATCTCTACAATAAAGCAAAAAAAAAATCAGCTGGGCGTGGTAGCACATGCCTGTAATTCCGGCAACTCGGAAGGCTGAGGCGGAAGGATTGCCAGAGCCCAGCAGGTTGAGGCTGCGGTGGCCAGGAGCGGCCACTGCACTCCAGTCTGGGCGACAGAGTGAGACTCCACCTCAAAAGTAAAAAACAAAGCATGCAAAAGAAGACAATTCTGAATATGAAAAACTATACAGAAGACATAAATGGCCAACAGGCACATGAAAAAGACATACGAATAGTCAACAGATATGTGAAAAAATGCTCAGCACCTCTAATTATCAGGGAAATGCAAGTTAAAACCACAATGAAATATCAGCGCACACCTGTTAGAATGTCTGTTATTAAAAAGACAAATGATAGCAAGGGTTGACAGAGATGTGGTAAAAGGGAACCTTGGCGCGCTTGGTAGAAATGTTGATTAGTATGATCACTATGGAAAACAGCATGGAGGCTCTTCAAAAAACTAAAGATAAATGATTCAGCAAGCCCACTATGGGATATGCCCAAAGGAAGTGAAATCAGTCAGTTGAAGAAAGATCTGCATGCCCGTGTTTATTGTAGCTTTATTCACAATAGCCAATGGAATCCTATTCTGAAAAAAAAGAGAATTCTGTCATTTGTGACAACGTGGATGAAACTGGTGGTCACTATGCTAAGTGAAATAAACCAGACACAAAAAGACAAAGATTATATGACTTCATTTTTTTGTGGAATCTAAAAAAGTTGAACTCATCGATGTAGAGTAGAATAGAGGTAAACAGGGGCTGGAGGGTGGGGATGGAGAAACGTGGGCCAAAGCACATAAAATTTCAATTAGAAAAGAGGAATAGTGTAGTGATTCCTAAAAGATCTCAAAGTTGACCTCCCACACGATCCACTACTGGTAATATACCTGGAGGAACTCAAATCACTCTATGAAAAAGACACCTGCACATGCATGCTTATTGCAGCAATATTCACAATAGCAAAAACATGAAACCAACTGTGCTGCCCGAAAGAGGACTGGATTTTTTTTTAATGTGGTACATATACACAATGGAATATTATGCAACCATAAAGAAGGACAAAATTATGAACTTCACAGCAACTTGAGTGAACTTAGAGGCTATAATACTGAGTGATCTATCACAGGAACAAAGAACCAAGTATCACATGTTCTCACTCATTAACTCCATTATAAAAATTTGACCCCTTTTGCCTTCTGCCATATGATGACATATCAGGAAGCTCTCACCAGATGCTGCTGCCTTCACCTTGGACTTCCCAGTCCCCAGAACCACGAGGAAACAAACTTATGTTCTTGGAAGTCACTCAGTCTGTGGTATTCTGTTGTAACAGTACAAAGTGGACTAAGGAAGGGTGGCACCAGAGGAGTTCGGTGTTATAATAAATACCTGACAATGTGGAAGTGGCTTTGGAACTGGGTAATGGGTTGAGGCTGAAACTGTTTTTTTCTTGCAGTTGATTGTTTTGTTTTTCTAGAGATGGGGTCTCACTATGTTTGCAAGTTGGCATCAAATTCCTGGGACAAGCAATCTTCCTGCTTCAGCCTCCTGAGTAGCTGGGCCTATAGGTGCATGCCACTATGTCCAACTAAGCTGGAACAGTATTTATGTGAATGCTGGAAGAAGCCCAATTGCTGTGGACAGAGTGTTAAGGGTGATTCTAGTGACGGCTCAGAGGAAGAGAACTGAAAGGAAAGACTGAAACTTCTTGGAGACTACTTAAATGGGAATAATCAGACGGTTAGTAGGAATACAGATGGTAAAGGCAATTCTGGGAGGTCTCAGGTGGAAATGGGGAACAAGGTACTGGAAAGTAGAGAAATGACCATCCTTGTTAAAGTGGCAAAAAAAACTTGGCTGAATGGTATCCACGCCCAAGGACTTTATAAAAGGCAGAATTTAAGAACAATAAACTAGGATATCTGGTGTAAGAAATCTCCAAGTAATAATTGAGGGGGCTGTGTGGCCTCTCTTAACTACATATAGTGAAATGTGAGGAGAGAAAAATGATTCAAAGATGAAATTTATAATCAGAGGAGAGGCAGAACCTGATGATGTGGAAAATGTGCAACCTGGCTATGTAAAGAATGAAAAAGAGTATATAGGAGAGAAAACCAAAAATGCAGCCAAGTGATTGTCTGATAAGACTAGTAGAAATAGAAGGAAGCCAGGTGCTGCTCATCAAGACGATGAGAGAATGACCCCAATGACACTTCGGAGATCTCCAAGGCTCCCATGCCCGTCACAGGCCCAGATGCTGGGGCCTAGAAGGCAGAAGGGTTTTGAGGGAGAGGCCCAGGGCACCTGTGGGACCTTGGGGCTCACCATCCAGGGGCGCCTCAAGTATTGCACATCTGGCGCAGCCCCCCTTGGCTGCCCCAGCTGTGGCTCAAGCAGGCCCATGTGACTTGCACCCCCGCTCTGGAAGGCACGAGCTGTAAACCTTGGGGGTGTCTACATAGTATTAATGCTAGAGGCACACAGAGTGCACAAGCTGTGGAGGCAGGCCTGCCTTCACATAGATTTCAAAAGATGCCACTGAGAGTCCCCATTAGGGCAGTGCCCAGGGAGCCGTGGGGCAGGGATCCAGCACTGCAGAACTTCCAATGTGAGATGCTAGCCTGGAAGAGCTCCGGGCACAAAACTCCAGCCCATGAGAGCTGTGGCATGAGCTGCACCCAGGAAAGCCGTGGTGGGAGGGTTGGGGGGCTGCCTGTATACATGGGCCTAACTCCCATCTCAGTGTGTCTAGGTGGTGGGGTATGAAGCCAAGAAAGACTATTCGACAACCTTAACATTTAATGTCATTTGTTCCATTGGGTTTGGGACTTATTCAGGACCTGTCACTCCTTTCTTTTCTGTTGTTTTCTTTTAGAATGGGAACTCTATCTTATGCCTGTCCCATTATTTTATTTTGGAAGTATATTACTTGTTTGATCTCACAGGCTTACAGCTGGAGGGAAATTTGCCTCAGGATGGGTCGTGCTTTAAGTATCAGCCACATCTGATTTAGATGAGACTCTGGGTTTTGAGTGGGTGCCGGAATGAGTTAAGATTTGGGGCTCTGATAAACAAGGACAAACATGGACTTCAGTGCAACTTGGATGGATTTAGAGTCTATCATACTCAGTGTTTCTCTCACAAAACAAAGAACTGGGTACCACATGTTCTCACTCATAAGCGGACCCCTGAACATTTACCACAATACTACAAGAAAGGGATTGGCAGCAGTGGGATACTACTGGGGTGTGTGTGTGCCACATAACATCACTAACCAGGCAAAGTGGGGACAAACGGGAGGCCCAGACTTTACCTGTATGATGCCTACTTGTATGCTGAATCCTGAATTGTATGCCACAATCTTAAAAATAAAAAATTTTAAAAATTAAAAAAAACACACACACACACTTTTTAAAAAGACTTGGAGCTCTGGGGATGGAATGAATGTATTTTGTATATGAGAAGGATGTGACCCCTGGGGGGCCAGGAATGCTCTAGTTTGAATGTTTGTCCACTACAAAGCCCGTGTTACAATTCAATTGCCATAGTAACAGCATTGAGGGGTGGGACCTTTAAGAGGTATTTAGGCTATGAGGGCTCTGTCCTCATGGGTGGGATTAATGTCACCACAAAAAGTCAAGTTTGACTCCCTTTTGCCTCTTTGTTCTTTTGCCTTTCACCATGTGATGCTCTAGCCAGAAGACCCTCACCAGATGCTAGTTCCTTTATTTTGGACTTCTCAGGCTCCGGGACTATGAGAAAATAAATTTCTATTGTTTATAAATTACCCAGTCTTACGCTGTTCTAACAGCACAAAATGGACTAGCATGTATGGTGTTTAATAACATGCTCACCGTCAACAGGCATGTTTTGAGTTCGATCTTTAAGTTCCTTGGCTGAAAGTTTGATTCCCCAGTTGTCCAGAATGGTGTCCAGGTTGTTGACACTGACCTTCCCACCTGAAGGAAGTAACAGTATGTAAAGAATATTAAGCAACTCTGAAAGGAAAGTTCTTAGATTTTTCTTTTTGATGTATATACATTGTGACTGTCTTAAGCAGTATAGTGTTACTCACATAGTTTGCATACTATTTCAGGAAGATTACCTACTTACTAAAGCCTATTCAAGGATTCCCTCAAAGTCTATGAAACTTAGGTTAAAAATGTTTACTCTAAAATGAAAAAAAAAAAAAATCAATGAATTCATGCCAAACAGTCTTCCCACAGATATCAAATAGTTCAAGTTTACAAAGAAGCTAATTATGAAGTTAGAATTAAGGCCACTTCCCTTGAGGCCACTTCCCTTGAGATTGTCTTGGGGACCCTCCTACACAACACAAAGTTTCAGTCGTGTTCAATAAATGTCCAGGAAATTCTACCTCTGGAGGAAAGACATTCTTTACTTCTAAACAGCTGGGCTTTCAGTTTACTTTTTGTTGTAGCTGATTAAATTCCCTGAACCACTGTTAATCATTTTTATCATCTTTTTTGCCATGCAAACTTGAAATGTGGTATATTCTTTCCTGAAAAGTTTGGAAAATTGTACATGTGGGAGAGACATTTCTTCTAAAATAGATCATAGGAGATTTGTCTGCTAAAGTAAAGACTGAACTCTAAAAAAGTACAAATTTGCAATGAATATATATGAGAGGTTGGGCTCGGTGGCTCAGCCTGTAATCCCATCACTCTGGGAGACTGAAGCGAGTGGATTGCCTGAGCCCACGGGTTTGAGACCAGCCTGGGCAGCAGGCAAGACCTTGTCTCTACAGTTAAATAAATAAATATATATATATATATATATATGAGAGATAGCAACAGCCACAAATTCATTATCTTGGAAACAGTATACTTGGGAGGGTCTCATAGCATCTGTATTCTTATTATGCCTCCCGCTCACCTTTAAGAGACTTCACACCTTCAAGAACTGGTCCTTTTTTTTTTTTTTTTTTTTTGAGTTGGAGTCTCACTCTGTCACCGGGACAGCAGCCTTGACCTGCTGGGCTGGCAATACTTCCGCCTCACCCTTTCCCAAGCAGCTGGAACTACAGGCGCACGCTACCACGCCCAGCTAATTTTTGATTTATTGTAGAGATGAGGTCTCACAGTTGCCCAGGCGGATCTCGAACCCGCGGGCTCAGGCAATCCACTCACCTCAGCCTCCCAAAGTGCAGGATTACAGGCTGAGCCACCGAGCCCGGCTAAGAAATTGCTTCTTAAAGACCTTGCTATCAAGCCGGGCTCGGTGGCTCAGCCTGTAATCCCACGCCTTTGGGAGGCTGAGGTGAGTGGATTGCCTGAGCCCGTGGGTTCGAGACCTGCCTGGGCAGGCAAGACCTCATCTCTACAATAAATCAAAAAATTAGCCGGGTGTGGTAGCGTGCACCTGTAGTTCCGGCTATGTGGAAGGCTGAGCGGAAGGATCGCCAGAGCCCAGCAGGTCGAGGCTGCGGTGGCCGGGAGTGGCCTCTGCACTCCAGTCTGGGCAACAGAGGAGACTCCAACTCAAAAAAAACAACAACAAAAAAAAAACGACCTTGCTATCATCTATTTTTTTAAAAAGCACAGTTCAGATCATAGGGAAATGATGTGGCTAGTCACTAAAATCATTTTAGTAAAATTAAGATGTTTTGTAATTTGTCCTGGAAATTCCTCCCATTAAAATAAAATTGGAGAGAATGCTAGGGAAAGTTGATAATATGATGAAGCTGTTTAACATTTAGCACATAAGGCACCTTCGACACACACAACTCTTCTTTTGGGTTGTGTGTGATTCCACCGCTCATCTTTTATCCCCTTCTAGCTTAGCGTCAGTCTCTTGCCTTTCTTACACCTCAGTCACCTACAGGCACCTAAGAAATTTCTTCCTTTTGATGGCATAATGCAACAGGAAGGGGATGCTGATTTTCAAACTGAAAGTTAAACTGCACAGATGGGAATTTCCCCCAGGAATAAATACACGAACACTCATCTTATCTAAAGATGCCTTTTACAATTTTTCCATCTTAGGAAATTGGGATCTTTTAGAAGTTTCAAAAAAAGTTAAAAGAGTAAGAACCTGTTCAGGGCACCTTGGCATCTTAATATTAAAAGGCAGATTTTCCACGGTTTCGAGTGCTCGTTGTCTGTGAGCTCTATTCCTACGTTTCCGCATCCCTGGCATCAACCTCTCCCCCTTAAAAAACGTAGACATCATTACGTACATGAATTTAAAGGTTCATTTAATGATTTCAAATAGGGAAAAATACTCTATGGCTACATAGCATGAGTCGGTATTGGGTGAAGAGAAAAAGTCAGTGAAACCTATGCAAGTACACTGGCTGATTTGATCTCTAGATGCTAACACAAGGAGGCACACTCATAATGACAGTGACAAGGCAACTTTACATCCAGTAAAACTCACATTATGTGTTTCTCTACTCAATTAGAAAATTGTAAGTGGCTTACTCAAATAATTGTATCAACTAATGCAAGGTCTGTCTGTTTCATCTTGATAAGTTATCTGGAGCCGGGCTCAGTGACTCAGTCTGTAATCCCGTGCTTTGGGAGGCTGAAGTGAGTGGATTGCCTGAGCCCGCGGGTTCAAGACCCGCCTGGGCAACTTGGCGAGACCTCATCTCTACAATAAATCAAAAAATGAGCCGGGTGTGGTAGCGCGCGCCTGTAGTTCCAGCCACCTGGAAGGCTGAGGCGGAAGGATCGCCAGAGCCCAGCAGGTTGAGGCTGCGGTGGCCGGGAGCAGCCACTGCACTCCAGTCTGGGCGACAGAGACTCCAATTCAAAAAAAAGAAAAAGAAAAAAGTTATCTGGGAGTCTTTACCAAAGATTTATTACACATATTATTTTAACAATATGGAATTTGGCTGTTGTAAAACAAAAAAAGTAATACATGTAAGTGAAAAATATGCCCCCAAATAAATGAAATGCTACAAATTGGTTTTAAACGTTTAATAAGTGAAGAGGTAAATGCCATAGCTAACATGACAATAGGGGTAATGGTAAAATAGAATCAATTACTAGAAACCATAAACATCTTAGATTTAAAATTTCTCACTTATCTATAGTAGACTCCATCCATCATATCTTTCAGATTAACCTTCCCATTGACTACAGGAAAAGGTTCAATGGAGACAATGTCATGAGCTCAGAAAACAAACTTGACACATATTTTGTGGGGAAAACATCCCATTAAAAATTCCTCACATCTTAATTTTACCTGCAGTTATTAAATTCCTGGATCTCAAGGAGCTAATGTTGTCTCCATCCGTCGCTCTCTTATATCTTAGAATCTGGATCAGAAAAAGTGTGATTTTCACAGTGTTTTGGAGCCGTTATATATCATAGTTGAAGATACCCCATTGGAATTGGCCAGGTATTCTGGTAACTTGACTTCATGTACCAGCACCTATCTGAGGCAGGGAACACTCACCTAGCCTGGCGTTCTAGAGAGCTTCCTGCAGGAAGAAATTAATGAACTCTATTGATGTATTAATAGAACTTGATAAGAGAGACAGGAATGGAAGAGACCTCACATGGAGGAGAGACTGAGAAAAGTCTATGTGTATTAGATGACAAGTAGTTCACCATACCTTCTGGGGTAAAATGAGAAAAGATGTCATGCAGAGAGGCAGAAGGAACTTGGAGGTGTTGTGCACTGTGTGGAGAATCTGAATTTATTTTGGAGTGAAGATTTCAGTAGACAGAGGAATGGACAGAAGAGGGGCTTGCTAACTTCTCTCTAGTGTTTCCCTATAAGTTGCTTTCTTGCTTATCTAGATCTGTGGGAGTCCTGACAGCACCCTCACCAATGCCATCATACATGGGAACAAATAATGCTGGCTTTAGATTGATTGCAATGAACAACCAAGACTATTCTTACCTGAGCTGTCAACTTTCCTAACATGTCACCAATGAAGTATAATTTTAAAACATATCAGATATAAGGCAAAGATAAAAAGATGCTCCAAGGAGATATATACATATATCAAAAGAGAAAGAGAGAGAGAGCAATCGAGCAGGTGAGCTCACCACCCACTTGTAGGTGTTCTGATAACTTTGCAAGTTCCTCTTCTGTGAGCTTGAATCCGAATCTTCCCAGAGTATTGTCCAGGTTACTGACATGAACCTTCCCCACTTAAGAAAGAAACAACGGAGAAGCATGAATAAGGTGTATTATACCTACATTTTTCATGAGTGATAGTATGATTATCTTTAATAACTGTAGTGGTTTTGCACTGAGTCAACTGCACTGAAACTACACTTTTTCCAAGAATCCCCTTCCCTTATGGTTTTGAGGTAGAGTTTTCCACAGAGAGATTTGGGTGAGATGTAAAAAGCAGAAGGGAAGCAGCAGCGAGGGCACTCTGAAAGGTGGTGACAGGGGTCGGGTGCCACCTCAGCTTCTTGTGTTGCCATCGCCTAGCTCCTGGTTCACCTTTGTTGGCTCAGGGCAGCCAGGTATGCCACTTTGCCAATGCCTGCCAGATCTTCTTTGGCTTGTCTGAGTCCTGCGTTAACCATGTATGCAGAGCCATAGCAAAGGGTGCCTGTTTCTTCACCCCTGGGTCACCATGGGAGAAGTTCCCAGCTAGACCTTCAAGGGGCTGAGCTGGGGAAGCCCCATGTTTCCTTCCATTCTCCATGTGGCTATCCTGAGTTTCCATGCTCACCAGGATTTCTGTTACCCCTTTCATGTACTCCCATACTCTCTAGTTATTGGCGTGAAAATGTCGTTGTTTATTCATTGCTTTGACTGTCTTTGTGGGGGGGAGTGAGCAACAGGGGCTTCTATTCAGCCATTTTGCTGATGTCACTTTCCACACGTAGCATAAATGTTAAAAACTCTAGGATTTTTGGAATGACAAATGAAGTCACCAGCTGTATCAGCCCCTAATATGGAGTCAACCTGTCCTTTGAAGCTTTGAAGTCGGGAATTGTCTTCTCCTCTCCAGCTATGAAAGTCCTAGATGGCATCTTCTTCCAATAAAAGGCCGTTTCGTTTACACTGAAATCTTTTATTTTTATTTTATTATTCTTATATTATTGTTATTTTGAGACAAGGTCTCACTTTGTTGTCCAAGCTGGAGTACAGTGATGCAATCATAGCATACTGTAACCTTGAATTCTTGGGCTCAAGTGATCCTCTCACCTCAGTCTCCCAAGTAGCTGGGACTACAGGCATACACTGCTGTGCCTGGTTTTTTTCTTGATTTTTTTTTGTAGAGACAAGGTCTTGCTTTGTTGCCCAGGCTGGTCTCGAACTCCTGGTCTCAAATGATCCACCTGTCTCAGCCTCCCAAAGTCCTGGGATACAGGCATGCACCACTGCACTTGGCCTTACACTGAAATCTTTTATTTAGTGTAGTCACATTCATCTGTGATCTTAGCTAGATCATCTGGAAAACTTGCTGCAGCTTCTCCGTCAGCACTTATAGCTTCATCATGTTTTTTTTTAGTATCTGTTTAAAATTACTTTTTATTTTTATATTTTATTTATTTATTTATTTATTTATTTTTTTTTTTTTTTTTTTTGAGTTGGAGTCTCACTCTGTCGCCCAGACTGGAGTGCAGTGGCCACTCCCGGCCACCGCAGCCTTGACCTGCTGGGCTCCAGCGATCCTTCCGCCTCAGGCTTCCAAGTAGCCGGAATTACAGGCATGCGCTACCACGCCCGGCTGATTCTTTGATTTATTGTAGAGATGAGGTCTCGCTGCCCAGGCAGGTCACTTTATATTTTATTTTAAAGGTGTGGGGTACAATTCAAGATTAGATATACAAGTGGTACAGACAAACTTGGGCCTTCCTTTGGTCCCCACTTTGCCTGGTTTGAGATCAAGTACCTTTATTGATGTTGTGTCCCTAACCCCTACCCCGGCAGTATCCCACTACTGCCAATCCCTTTCTATAATATTATGGCAAATGTTCAAGGTCTGCTTATGAGTGAGAACATGTGGTACTCGGTTCTTTGTTTCTGTGATAGATCACTGAGTATGATAGACTCTAAATCCAACCAAGTTGCTGCGAAGTCCATATGTTTGCCCTTCTTTATGGCTGTGTAATATTCCATCGTGTATATGTACCACAATTTTTTATCCAGCCCAATTTCAATGGGCAGCATGGTTGGTTCCATGTTTTTGCTGTTGTGAATAGTGTTGCAATAAACATGCGTTCCACCTTGCTCTTTTATGTTATGGGAGATGGCTTCTTTCCTTCAACTTCATGAACCAACTCCTGCTTGTTTCAAATTTTTCTTCTGCAGCTTCCTCACCTCTCTCGTCTTCACAGAATTAAAGAGAGTTAGAGCTTTGGTCTGGATTAGGCTCTTTGGCTTAAGGGAATGGTATAGCTGGTTTGATCCTCTATTCAGATCTTGGAAACTTTCTCCCTATCAGCAGTAGGCTGTTTCACTTCCTTATCATTCATGTGTTCCCTGTAGTAACAATTTCTCTCAAGAACTTCTCCTTTGCATTCATAACTTGCTAACTGTTTGACATAAGAGACCTTCCTCACTAAGCTTAATCATGTCCAGCTTTTGAGTTATTCATCTATCTATATAACTATCTATCATCTATTTATTTTTTGAGTCAGAGTCTCACTCTGTCACCCAGACTGGAGTGCAGTGGCACGTTCACGCCTACCACAGCCTCGACCTGCTGGGCTCAGGCGATCCTTCCCCCTCAGTCTTCCAGGTAACTGGAACCACAGTCGTGCACCACCACACCCGGCTAATTTTTTGATTTGTTGTAGAGACAAGGTCTTGCCAAGTTGACTAGGCTGGTTTCGAACTCCCGGACTCAGGCAAACCTCTCACCTCCACCTCCCAAAGTGCTGGAATTACAGCACCCAGTCAGCTTTTGATTTAAAATGAGAGACTTGTCACTCTTTCACTTGAACACCTAGAGGTCATTGCTGGATTATTAACTGGCCTGATTTCAACATTGTTGTATCTCCAGAAATAAGGAGGTTTAGGGAGAGGGAGACAGACAGGGCACTGCCAGTAGGTGGAGCAGTTAGAACACACACATTTACCAATGAAGTTCATCAATTTATATGGGCGCAGTTCATGGCACCCAAAGCAATGACAATAGTAACATCAAAGATCACTGGCCACAGATCACCACCACCACAGATACAATAATAGTGAAAAAGGAGCCAGGCATGATGGCTCATGACTGTAGTCCCAGCTACCAGGGAGGCTGAGGTGAGAGGATGGCTTGAGTCCAGGAGTTCAAGGCCACAGTGAGCTATGATTGCACTGCTGTACCCCTGGCTAAGATACAGGACAAGACCCTCTCTCAAAAAAATAAAGAAAATGAAAAAGTTTGAAATGTTGTGAGAATTACCAAAACGTGCCACAGAGATACCAAGTGAGTATGTGTGGTTAGAAAAATGGCCCTGACAGACTTGCTTGATGTCTGAACCCTCACTTTGTAAAAAACACAAATCTGCGAATTGCAGTAAAGCAAGTGCAATAACGCGAGGTGTGCCTGAAGTTTTCTGATCCCTGGACTAAAGGATACCCTTACCAAGGCTGTGGAAAACACATTCATTAGCCATCCCAGCACCTTTGACAAGCTCTGTGGTGGCTATGCTCTGCAGGACAGAAATGATGGTGGGAAATGCTGCCATCAAACTGAGTTCTGAATTCAATATTGATAAAGGAATCCTGGTTTGGCACTGGTCAAGTGGTGGCACTTACTTGCTAGAGACAAGATGAATGTGATTTCCATAACAGGCAACAAAGTCAAAGCAATAATCAGAATGGTTTAACGCATAGCAATATTTGGTACTGACTAAATAATCATGGTGTACATACAGCAGAAACAGATTGATAGCCAACTAAAGTCTTCTTGGTCTGAATAAGTGAAAAAAGCTCTCAGTCTGGTTAACAAAAAGTTTGACTTGAACGGCAACAAAAAAGAGTCATAGTCCCCCAGACTATGTGCACATGGGCCAGAGCCCCTTGATTGAAGGGGATGCAGGGTCTCCTTAAAGACGGGATCTGCAGACTTTTATTAGGATAACTGCATCGGAGAAGAGGACACAAGTCGACTTTTTGGAAAGTGCTGTATGCTGGCTCTGAGCTGACACTAGCCCCTGGAGACCCACACTGCGACTGCGGTCTGCCATTCAGAGAAGGGTAAGGTGACCATGACCACGGAGCCCTGGTTTGGTTCCATCACACAGTTGGTCTGCTATGGAGGATCAGCAAACTGAGTCTGTGGTTATTTCCCCAGTTCCAAATGCAGGGTTGGAACAGACATATTGAGCAACTGTCAGAATGCCCTCCTAAATTATCTGACCTATAGAGTGAAGGCACAGAATTGTCTTTCCTTAACTTTTTTTTTTTTTTTTTTTTTGAGTTGGAGTCTCACTCTGTCGCCCAGACTGGAGTGCAGTGGCCGCTTCCGGCCACCGCAGCCTCGCCTGCTGGGCTCCAGCGATCCTTCCGCCTCAGTCTTCCGAGTAGCCGGAATTACAGGCATGCACTACCACGCCCGGCTGATTTTTTTTTTTTTTTTTAATTGTAGACATGAGGTCTCGCTGCCCAGGCGGGTCTCGAACCCACGGGCTCAGGCAATCCACTCACCTCAGCCTCCCAAAGGCGCGGGATTACAGGCTGAGCCACCGAGCCCGGCTCTTAACAACATTATTAACCAAAAGCAATATGACTTTTCTAGACTGGTATCAGAGGCTAGTGCCATCATCAAAAATTTGAAAGAGTCAAAGGTGGCCATTCCTATCCTATTCCCATTCAATTTGCCTGTTTGGTCTGTGCAGAAGACAGACCTTGTAGAATGACAGCTGATTATTATAAACTTACTTAGATGGACATGTCAATTGCAGTTGCTATTCCAGATGAGATTTTGTTACTGATGAAAATAACCACCTCTCTTGACAACTACTATGTAGCTATTGACCTGGTGAATGCTGTTTTTCTTCTGCACTTATTAGTGAAGACCACCAGAAGTTTTCTTTCAGCTGGCAGGACCAGCAATACAGCCTCGCAGTCTCATCTCAGTGTTATATCAATTCTGTAGTCTTAGCTATAGTCCAGTCTGTAGGGAGGACCTTGATTGCCTCTTCATTTTATAGGATATTATGCTGACCTATTACATGGATGAGGTGATGTTGATTGACTTGGTGAGCAGGAAGTAGAAACTACTCTAGATAACTTGGCAAGACACGTGTAAATCAGAAGGTAGAAAATAAAGCCCCCAAAATTCAAGGCCTGCCACTTTGGTGGAATTTCAAACTTCCTGTTGTGTAGGACAATTTAAGATTACTCTTTTAAGGTAACCAAGATGCTGTATGAGCCTTTGGAAGAATCCTATATGCGAATCCCAGTAGAGATCTTTTGGGCTCCAGAACAAAGATATGCCATCCTCTTAGGATAGCTATCTTCTGTTGGCTACCAGCTCTAAGGAGACCAAACACCTGGCCACCAGTCCCGAAGTTACCATGCAGTTGTACTGGCTGGCCCAGTGAAGCCACCAGTCCCGAGTCACCATGCAGTGTGTACTGGCTGGCCCAATGAAGCCATAAAGTTGAGCATGTATGACAGCATCTTAACCAGTGGAATGATATTAATATACAGGAGATTGGGCTTCAGTAGATCCTGAAGGCGCAGGAAGCTGCATGAGCAAGGAGCCCAGATATTCGTGCCTATGCCTCCTCCTACACTCCCTCTCTTCTCTTAACCTACAACCAGCTTTCTTAAGGAATTCTTTATGGTGGGTTGACTGAGGAAGAAACAAACTGGGTCTGAGCTTACGGTGGGAAGACAACAAAACTGGGTCTGAGTCACTTGTGGTTCCTTCTGCCCACGAATCAACAAATAAAGGGATGACTTTACTGCTGGGGTCATTGAGCCTGACCATCAAGAGAAAATCAGGCTGCTACTACGTGATGGGGATACAGACAGTTCTAGAATCCAGGATGTCTCTTAGTATTCCCTTGTCTTGCGATTAAAGTTAATTGAAAATTAAACAGCCTAATACAATATAGACCTATTAATGGTCCTATCCTTCAGGAATACAATTTAGGGTCACTCACCAGGCAAGAAACTAGGAGCAGTCAAAGTGCTTAATAAGGGCTGGGCTCAGTGGCTCAGCCTGTAATCCCGCGTCTTTGGGAGGCTGAGGTGAGTGAATTGCCTGAGCCTGTGGGTTCGAGACCCGCCTGGGCAGTGAGACCTCATCTCTACGATACATCAAAAAATCAGCCGGGCGTGGTAGCGTGCGCCTGTAATTCTGGCTACTCAGAAGGCTGAGGCGGAAGGATCGCCGGAGCCCAGCAGGTCGAGGCTGCGGTGGCCGGGAGCGACCACTGCACTCCAGTCTGGGCGACAGAGTGAGACTCCAACTCAAAAAAAAAAAGTGCTTAATAAGGACAAGGGCAATAGGTAGCAGTTAGTGGAAGAAGAAAGATAACCACCAGGCACAACCACATGATCAGTTGCCAAAGGACCGCACAAGAACTGGAACATTGAGAATGATTTCTACTTTGTTTTGCTATAAATATGCTTGTCGATATTTTAACCAATTCTTTTCCTTTTCTCCCCTCTCACTTCCATACCACCTACAAAAGTTTTGTTAATAGTCATTAGCCTTGTATCTCATAAACTGTAGGATGTCAAGGAGGCTGCGACTCAGAAAAGAAATGGCCATCACCTGGAGAAGGAAAGAGGTCTATGGGGGATTCTGCAACATCTTCTAAGGAAAGGGTCAGCAGAGTTGCAGGAGAGATGGCTGTTGCTATTTACATTTGAACGATAAGAAGGGTTTAAAAGGTAGGTGTGGGAGTCAAATTGCCAAGAGGTGGATGACAGTGAAACTTTACTGTGTCAAATGAGCAAAACTGGAATGACACTTCTACAGATTTCCTCCCTGCCTTGGAAAGCACAAGAGTAGCAACTGTGATTGCATTCTGAAAGGGGCTGTAATAGAGAACAACAAATATATGGACTTTGCAGCAACCTGGATGGATTTGGAGTCGATCATATTAGTGATTTATCACAGAAACAAAGAACAGAGCTCCATAGGCTCTCACTCATAAGATGACCTTGAACAATTATAATTCTATAAGAAAGCGATTGGCAGTAATGGGAAACTGTTGGTGGGGAGCGGGGTGGGATTGTCATTTGAGGGAAACTGCTAGGGGAGGGAGGGGCATACCTCGTTAACAGGGGTACCTGCATGATCAATGCTTGTATACCTAACCCTGAATTGTATGTACCCCACATCTTCACAATAAAAATTTTAAAAAAAGAAAGGGACTGTAGTGCTCCAGGTGCCATGACAGCTTATGACATGGCTGCCAGCCTCCTGGTCCCCTTGTCGTCACGGGGAGTGCCAGGTTTACAGACCCTCTGGCTCTCACTCTTCTCTTCCTTGAGGTTTTCCTAGTCTTGGGCAAGGAGCGTATGTCCCTCCGTGAAGAGCGCCAGTTTCTTCTTCAGGTGACTTCTATTCGCAAGGATGGGGCAAGTGAGACAGACGTGGATTCCAGTTTGTCCTCATGGACTACAGCTTGTCATCACTGTCCCCAACGCTTTCATGTCCACTTTTCCTTCTGACTGCTGGCCTTGCTGACTGGAGTGATTTTGGGGCATCACGCTCAGCACCGGAAGCAGAGTCACAGCTGCCATGTGCTTCCTCACCAGCTCTCACAACTGTGCAAAGTCGAGGCCTTATGATACAACCCCTATTCCACGTCACTCATAGTAATTCTACTTCCCTAATCAAGCTCTAACTGAGACAATGGCCATAAAGTCCATAAAAATAAAACAAGACAAAAAAAAAACAAGTGTATTCTTTTTGTTTTGTTTTGTTTTGATTTTTGTTTTGTTTTTTTTTTTTTTGAGTCGGAGTCTCACTCCGTTGCCTGGGCTGGAGTGCAGTGGCCGCTCCCGGCCACCGCAGCCTCGACCCGCTGGGCTCCGGCGATCCTTCCGCCTCAGCCTTCCAAGTAGCTGGAACTACAGGTGCGCGCTACCACGCCCGGCTAATTTTTGATTTATTGTAGAGATGAGGTCTCGCCAAGTTGTTCAGGCGGGTCTCAAACCCGCGGGCTCAGGCAATCCACTCACCTCAGCCTCCCAACGCACGGGATTACAGGCTGAGCCACCAAGCCCGGTTAGCCAGTGTATTCTTATGTCTTTGTGTAATGTTCAACAAAGCTGAAAACCAAATAGACTTGCCCAAATATACAGAGAAAGTCAATAAAATAGTTAAAATTAAATCGTGTTTAGCGACAAATGAGAAGGAGTGTACAAAATTGAAAAAAATGCAAGAGTATATGGAACTTTCTGTAAGATAAATTAGATGCTGGTCTCAGTTAAAATGTAAATGGACAGAAACAGTCAGAAATAAGCGAGGAGCCAGATTTATAACTGGATGGAATGAAGGCAGGGAGTGTCAGACAAGGCCTCTTAATCCAGCTACTTACTCACCCTTGAGAGACTTCACACTGAACTTTCAGCAGCCTACTGTGATAGGCCTTTCCAGCAGCTGCAGGAAATACCACAATTCACTTAATGATGAGACTAGCATGAGATCACAAAAATGACATGAATTAAATCATTTCAGAAACAAGATTTTAAGAAGAGCCGTCTCTCATTTTGATTCTGCTTCATTTAGTCAAATGAAGGTGGGGAGCAGAAACTTTTCTCATCGTGACAACCCTTCTGATTCAAGCACCCGAGGGAGGTTACTTACCCAAACATGCGCATAACCTCCCTTTCTTTTTATTTCCGCTTCCTATCTTTATTTTTTTATGGATTTGGTACTTCTCTTTTCTTTTTATGATTTAAGCAACTTAGTGACCTGACAGATAACATATTTCACTGTTAATGTGACCGTTCTTCTAAACTTTTTTTTTAACTTCCAATGTAAATTCTAAACAGCAGTGATGAGGTTGCTGTCTAACATAGAATTCAATTTCTTTCATCTTTTTTTTTCTTTTGCAGTTAGAAGAAAAACAGAAACAGAGTTGGGAGATTTTTACACAGAACCACAAACAAAAAAGTGAGGTTCTTAGACGGCCTCAGGGATCCCGTGATGGCTCACCATCCATCAGCAGTGTTTCCAACAACTCTTGCTCTTCTTCTGAGAGTTCAGTCCCCAGGTTCCTCAGGACTTGTCTCAGGTCTTTAAAGTTAACCGGGCTTGGTGGCTCAGCCTGTAATCCCAGCACTCTGGGAGGCCGAGGAGAGTGGATTGCCTGAGCCCGCGGGTTCGAGATCCTTCCAGGCAACTTGGCGAGACCTCATCTCTACAGTAAATCAAAAACTAGCCAGGCGTGGTAGCATGCGCCCATAGTTGGAAGGCTGAGGCGGAAGGATCGCCAGAGCCCAGCAGGTCAAGGCTGCGGTGGCCGGGAGCATGCCACTGCACTCCAGCCTGGGCAACAAATGAGACTCCAACTCAAAAAATAAATTAATTAATTAAATTTAATTTAATCAACCTTCTCTCCTTGCAAAAGAGGAAATGGTAGACGTATGAACTTCAGGTAGCAGAGTATTATTTCAAGCTACAAAATTTCCAGTTCATGTCATCCCAGTTTTCAAGAGGAAGAGTCAACTGTAGCATCATTGGGCTGTGTGGGGGTATTTATTGACTTAATATAAAGTAGAAAGAGTTATTCCTAAAGTTAAGAAAGACAACGATCACAATAAAATCTGGTGAATGAATTAAGATAACTTATTCTTAATTTCTATAAGAATTTAGAGCGAATTCTTCTACAAATTATTTCCCAAAAATATTTGATTGTTTTGGTGAGAATTATTTGATGATTTAGTGAATACATTATTTTGATCATTTATAAGGTTTACCATGCCATTTTCTGTGTTTCTAGATTATGTTAAGTAAACACTGGAGAAGGAAAGCATATTATTGGTTTAAGCAACAGAGATCTCAGGATTTCAAATTGACATATAGTCTTATATCCTATTGCAAAAGCCTTCATAACTTTATGTCAATCTGAGGGGCATTACTTGTATATATTTCTTTACAAACCATTCGAATTTGGTAAGACAGTAGACATACAACTGAAAACAACATTTAAGTTAAAAGACTGAAATATCAGATTTACAGAAACTTCTTACTCTCCTGTAAAAGATTTCACTTTATTCATCAATGTGTCTAGAGAAATCTTATTATTAACTGTAGAAGAAGGTCAGAGTCACACCAAGATAAAAAGACTCAAAATATTGTGAAAGAAAGCATAGGAATAAAGATGATAAATCTTTATTTATTTATGTGCCAGCACTATCTGACTATATATCTTTTGAATATACTGAACAATATTTTCTATGCTGTTATTTTGTCCAATTTGTATTGCCTTCATAAGCATTATGAAGAAAACCTTAAATGTAAAAAAAAAAAAAAACACTTCTATAATGTAAATTTTACTTAGAGTTCCATAATATCTCAAATCCATGTGTTAGTGAAGGGAATACATTCAAAAGCACCATTTGCTTAAGAGCCTGCATATTTCTATTCAAAGTGTGGAAAACTGTCTACTGCTCACCATAATAAGGGTAGAGACCATGAAAGAAAGACACATAGAGAACTACGTTTCAATGTCGGTTGTGGAACTGGCAGCTTACCTGCTTTGCCCACATTTATAGCTTCTTGACTGTCAGGTTAAATTGCCATTCCTAAGACCTCTCTCCCTGAGGCTTGTATTGCCAATGGGTTTTTGTTTGTTTGTTTGTTTTTTGTTTTTTTTTGAGTCGTAGTCTCAGTCTGTCCCCCAGGCTGGAGTGCAGTCCCTAATAGTCAAATAGTCCCTAAAGTCTCTTTACAGACCCCCTCATTGTCTACAAGGGTAGACAATGCTTGTTCTAAAATGTGAAAGAAACATAGTTTTATTTTTAAATGAATATTTTAATTGACAAATAATTATATATATTTATTTGGTACAATGTCATGTTTCCATATGTGTGTACAATGTGGGAAGACTAGTATATACATCACCTTGGTTGTCTTTCATTTTTTATGGGGTTTTGGGGGGTTTTTTGAGTTGAAGTCCCACTGTCTCCCAGGTTGAAGTGCAGTGACACACTCATGGCCACCGCAGCCTCAACCTTCTGGGCTCAGGCAATCCTTCCCCCTCAACCTTCCAAGTTACTGGAACCACAGGTATGCACCACCACGTGCGGCTAATTTTTTTATTTATTGTAGAGGCCAGGTCTCGCTAAGTTGCCCAGGCTAGTCTTGAACTCCTGGACTCAGGCAACCCTCTCGTCTCCACCTCCCAGAGTGCTGGGATTACAGGTGTGAGCCACTGCACCTGGCCTTATGGTAAGATATTTTAAACTTACTCTCTCATTTACAAAAAATACCAATTTTAGTAGAGAGACAACAGACTATGCCTATAAAAAGAAGTAAACTATAAAGTCAGAATTAAGGTCACTTCCCTTGAGACTTGTCCTAGGGACTCATCTATACATGCAAAGTTTTGAGAGCACTGAATGAATGCTAAAGAAATTCTGGCTCTAAAGGCAAACATTCTTTACTTTTGAACAATAGGGCTTGACTTTGATGACTGAATTCCCAACTTAGATTTTATACACTGTAGATTAAATTCCTAGTCACTCCCAGTCTTGTCACTTTCTTGCTATGCAAGTTTGAATTTCCACTATTTCTTTTGCTGAAAAGTTTGAGAAGTCTTGAGAAAGTGGAGAACTTTCTAGATATGAAATAGAAGCTCGACTGCTAAAATGAGGAGTGATCTTCATTGGGAGATAAGTTTGCAGTCCGTGTACAGGAGACACGGTGACATTCACTAATTCACTATCATGACCACCATACAAATGTGAGGATCTTATATTCATCTGGATTCTTGCTTTGCGTTTCACTCACCTTTAAGAGACTTCACACCGTCTAGCAACCTGTTTTGGAAGATCTTGTTATCATCTGTAAGAAATGGCAGACTTCAAGTAAACAGAGTGATGTGTGTAATTACTAGAACACTTTCAGGAAAACCTTTCAAGATTTTCACTAGAGATCTCTCTCGTTATAATAGAATTTAAGGGAAAACGGGAAATTTAGCACAGCAAACACTCTACAACATGCATACCTCTTTTATTCTCCCCAAATTCCATCTTTATTCTCTTCTAAACTGTGAACCCTTTTCTTCTTTCCACAAATCCCAGACTAATCACGTCTTTTTTATCCTCCTTGATGATATGATTCATCATAATCACCTTTTTTGTAGATTTTGATGATCTCAAAATAAGAAAAATAAAATGTATTAGTGAAAAACACATCTGAAAAACTCCAACTTCTAGGCTTTTGGTTATGAAACATTAAACAGGAGGTAAAATGATAGAATTGGCATGGCAATTAAGGCATGAAGAAAAATTACAATTACTATAGAAAATTAAGATCCTATGTTTATATCGTTTGGTTGGTTGGTTCCTAATACTAAGTTTTTACCTCGTTCATTTGGCTAAAACTCCAATAAACAAAAAAATATATCTTGTGACAAAGACACTTGATTGCAGAATGACTATTTTCTCACTCTGTCACCCAGACTGGAGTGCAGTAGCCGCTCCGGCCACCGCAGCCTCAACCTGCTGGGCTCCGGCGATCCTTCTGCCTCAGCCTTCCAAGTAGCCGGAACTACAGGCACACGCTACCACACCTGGCTAATTTTTAATTTATTGTAGAGACGAGGTCTCACCAAGTTGCCCAGGTGGGTATTGAACCACGGGCTCAGGCAATCCTCTCACCTAGGCCTCCCGAAGTGCTGGGATTACAGGTTGAGCCACCGAGCCCGACCAAAATGACTGTTTTCATTTGATTAATTTTTACCTTTCAGTAATTGCAACCATTATAATGTTATTTGTTTTTATGAGCTATAGGAAGAGTCAATACCAGAAAAATGTTGTTAGTTGCTTCAGTCACAAATACATAAGGATCCCCTTCATTTAATTTTATTCTTTTTCCTTTTACCACCATAAAAAAAAGCAGATGAACTTCAGTCAAGATCGCCTCCTCGGGTGAAGCTGGGTCTTTCTGAGACACAAAAATAAAATTAAAAAAAGCAAATTGCACAGTCCACAGAAGGAATATGAGTATGAAATCAATATATATGATCAATGACAATATTTACAACTTAGTGACTAGGGAATAGTAAAAACAAAAATTCTGATTGATCCCTCATCCATCTGTATTTCATCATGGTTCTCACTCACCTTTGAGAGACTTCACAACACTCATCAGTTGTGATAGATCTTTCCATCTGCTGTAAGAAACTGTACAATTCAGATCACAGTCATATTATGTAAGATTTGCTAGGATAACGTACAAAATCTAAAATTTTTAAAAAGACATATTTGATTATTTGCACTAGAAAAGTCCAAGTAAAGATAATAAAATTAGAAGTGGAGAAAGTCCTTAATACTGACATTCGACCTATTCGTGAGCAATAGAGGCAGTTACTACAGGCCAACTTCCACGCCGAAACATTCTTTCTTTTCTGTCTCCCCTTTTTATTTATCATTTCTTCACTTCTGGTACATACATCCCTCTTTTTGTTTCTTTTATTTACATCTTAATTTTTAGCTTCTCAATGAAACCCTAAGTGATGACATGAATATTTTTCCTGATGGCAGAATTCAAGTCTGCTGTATTTGCTAATTCCTAAACAGAGACAGAACTTCTTTTTAACACAGATTAGAAGCATGCAAAGTATTTGGAGACACATTCTTTCACCCATGATCAAACAGACATAATTTTTAAACTTTTCATAAACATGTGATACTAAGTTCCCTCCAAAGCTATTCCCAAGGTTTTTGTTGATGTTGTTTTGTTTTTGTGGGGCTTTTTTAGTTGGAGTCTCACTCTGTCACCCAGCCTGGAGGGCAGTGGCACACTCCCAGTCACCGCAGCCTCATCCTGCTGGGCTCAGGCAATCCTTCCACCTCAGTCTTCCAAGTAGCTGGAACTACAGGCACGCGCCACCATGCCTGGCTAATTTTTTTATTTATTGTAGAGATGAGGTCTCACCAAGTTGCCAGGGTTGATCTCAAACCCATAGGCTCTGGCAATCCTCTCACCTCAGCCTCCAAAAGTGCTGGGATTATAGGCCTGAGCCATGGTGCCCGGCCTGTTCCCATATTTTAAATCCTCACCACCTACTGGGAGGTCTAGTCCCATGTTTCCACAGCACTGATATCAATTGCTTCTCCTTGAAAAACACAAAAGAAGCCAGGCTCGGTGGCTCAGCCTGTAATCCCGTGGCTTGGGAGGCTGAGTTGAGTGGATTGCCTGAGTCCGCAGGTTTGAGACCCGCCTGGGCAACTTGGCGAGACTTCGTCTCTACAATAAATCAAAAATTAGCCGGGAGTGGTAGCGCATGCCTGTAGTTCCAGCTACTCGGAAGGCTGAGGCGAAGGGTCGCCGGAGCCCAGCAAGTCGAGGCTGCGGTGGCCAGGAGCGGCCACTGCACTCCAGTCTGGGTGACAATGTGAGACTCCAACTAAAAAAAAAAAAAAAAAAGGAAAAGAAAAACACATATGGAAATCACACTTGAACTTTAAGGATGACCCAATTACAAAACAAAAAAACAATCATCTCAGCCTGCTCCAGATGTACGTACCTGCTTCGTGAAGAGCAGAGTGTGGCAAATCCAAACATACAGTCGATATCAGGCATGTAAATAGCCTGAACTCTGAACTTTGGTAAAACCATGCCATATAACTCCATGTCATAGTGATGAAAATTCGACAACACAGTTACAACTTGACGTCTACTCTCCACATATAAGAAAATGAAGCTTACATAATTTCCCAATGAACTAGAATTTCATTCGGACTGATCAAAATAATTCTGTCATCAGATCAGACAGTGGTTCTGATTATATTCAAATAATAAAATCATCCATATCTTTATCAAAGCTTTATTTTACCACTTATTGATTTAAAATGTGTTTTTGCCCCTTCATAGGAATATATTACTGTCAAATTCTAAAAACCAAGAATTGGTTACTAAGGCACATTTCATCAAACAAAAGATAAAATGACAAAACAAACGGGAATTTTTAAAAAATAATTTTGAGTAAAATGTGTACTCTTAGATTTATATTAACTTTTCACCTGTTGGCTGGGCTCAGTGGTTCAGCCTGTAATCCCAGCGCTTTGGGAGGCCGAGGTGAGAGGATTGCCTGAGCCTGCGGGTTCAAGACCCACCTGGGCAACTTGGCAAGACCTCATCTCTACAATAAATTTAAAAAATTAGCCGGGTATAGTAGCGCACGCCCATAATTCCAGCTACTTGGAAGGCTGAGGCAGAAGGATCGCAGGAGCCCAGCAGGTTGAAGCTGCAGTGGCTGGGAGTGGCCACTGCACTCCAGTCTGGGTGACAGAGTGAGACTCTAACTCAAAAAAAAATCAAACAAAAAACTTTTCACCTGTTAAAGCTTTCACTCTATTCATCAATTTGTTAAGATCAATCTTCCCATTAGCTACAAGAAAAGACAAAAATAAGAATCATAGAATGACCCAGACTCAGAAAAGCAAACAATGAAGGCTCATGGAAGTCTACTGCTGCTCATTGGGCCCCGTGTCAGCCTTCAACTCACAAATCTTGGACTTCAGGGATCTTATAACCCACTACATTACAAGAAGTGCCCTATTCCTTAAGTCAGAGGTTGGCAAATGGTGGTCCACTGGCCAAACCCAGCCCACAACCTATTTTTGAGTTGGCCATGAGCTAAGACTTGTTTTTACATTTGTAACTGATTGAAACACTCAAAATACTATTTGTCTCATAGAAACATAAAATGAAGTTCAAGTTTCAGTATCTGTAAATAAAGCTTTATAGGAACACAGACAGACACATTCATTTGTTTATGTATTATCTATGCCTACCTTTATGCTACACCAGCATAGCTAGAACTAAGGTTATATGGTCTGAAAAGCCTAAACTATTTATTATCTGACCTTTTAGAAATATCGCCAAACTCTGTCCTAGATCAAGGATCTACCCAGAGACACTCTTTTGAGTTGTTGAGATTCACCCTACTTTATAGCCATTAGAGGAATCATTACTGATCCTGGCCATATTCCCTGTTCCTGCTCAATTATGGGATAGTCACAAAGCCTACCTATCATCATACAGCAAATGGGAAGATGATAATACTTTGGCCAATCTTTCATGTATTTCCAGTATACTTTTTAAAAAGAAGTCTTTTCAATGATTCTAGCAATCTAGCAACCGCTAGCAGTACATGACTGATAAAACTTCGAAACAACTGGTACAGACTCTATTCATCTCATTGCAGGCCCATTTTTCCTTCCTTTCTTTTTTCCACTACTTTTAATGAGCTGTAATCTACTGTTATTTGCTGTCAAGCAATCAGGCCATCCCTAAGCAGCAGCGTGGCATTCAGCAGGGTCACAAGGATCGCCACTGGGGCTGCTCATCTGGCTTGCCTCACTTCCACAGACAACACACCCAAATGGGTTCAGACAATGTATTTCTTATACAGAAAAACCAAGATCAGTATGCTCTCAGCGCCCTGCCTCTTTCATACCTTAGGACAACAGGACAACACTCAGCTAGGAGGCTTAGGTGACAAGTGACACCCACTATACGTCGCTCTGCTGCTGAAGAGCTCACTTGAAACTACAACCAAGCAGAATGACACACTTACACAGGAACCCGCAGTTGTGCTCTAAGGGAGAGAGAGGCGGGAAGTCCTGTGTTCAACTGAAATGGGGACCATAAATGAGAAACGACCTTGTCACAGTCTCCTGCAAGGTTGAGAGACAGAGGAGACACTGCTTGGTGGCAGCTACTCACAAGCTATTTACTCACTCTTGTTTCTTACAGGGGCAGAGGATCCAGGGGAACGAGACACATGGCACCATCTCCCTCCTCATAGCTCCAGGGAGCCATAAACATGATGCTTGGGCACGATGGCAGATCCTGAACTCTGTGGAGAGGAGAAATGTGATCAAAAGGAACCAGGAAGTGATTGCAATTGTGTCAATGCCTTCTGGAAGGTCCTTGCCTCCGTTGGCAGCAGATGTTAACACAGCAGCCATCACTGCTTCTAGGCCCACGTCTGACACTGTCTTCCTACTGTCACGTGTCACAAAGCACCCTCTGTGCTCTTCCCTGCTTGTTTGCTTTTGTTTCATTTTTTTTTTAAATCTTACATTTCTCCTCTTAACATATTCAACTCTTCCTTTAGCTTTTGAACATAAGGGATACAATAATAATAGCTGTTTTAATGTCATTGCCTTCTAATTCCAAAGTCTGTGTCTTTTTTTTTTTTTTGAGTCAGAGTCTCACTCTGTCGCCCAGGCTGGAGTACAGTGGCATGCTCATGGCCAAGCAGCCTCTACCTGCTGGGCTCAGGCCATCCTTCTGTCTCAGACCTCCAAGTAGCTGGAACTACAGGCATGTGCCACCACGCCTGGCTAATTTTTTTTTTTTAATTGTAGAGACGAGGTCTCGCCAAGTTGCTCAGGCTGGTCTTGAGCCCTTGGGCTCAGGCAATCTTTTTGCTTTGGCCTCTCAAAGTGCTGAGATTACAGGCTTGAGCCACCACGCCTGGCCCTGTCTGTGTCTTTATTGCTTTTTCTCCTCATTATGGACTGTGTTTTCCCGTTTCTTTGCACATCTGTTAATTTTTGTCTGGATGCCAGACCTGTATGTTTTTACATTGATAGAGTCTGAAAATTTTTGAATTCCTAGAAACACTCTTACATTCTGACCTGGGACATGGTTAAGATGCTTGAAAGTAGTGTGATCCTTTTGGGTCTTGTTTTTAGGATGTTTTATGTAAGGCCAGAGCAGCATTTAATCTAGAGCTAATTTTGTTCCATTACTGCAAAGGCAACACCCTTCAGAGTACTTTACCCAATGGTCTTGGGGTATGAGGTTTTCTAGTCTGGCTCCCGGGAAGGTCACCATTCCCAGCCCTGGGTGAGTTCTGAGTCCTGTCTGCTCCAATCCTTTTTGGTGGCTCTTTTCTGGCCTCAGGTAATTTCCTTACATACATTTTCTGCTGACTCCTAGGAGGCCACCTGCAGATCTCCAGAGCTCGCTCTCTCTGTTCAGGAGCTCATGTACTGTGAACTCCAGTCACTTTCTGCTCCTGAACTTTCAGATTCACCTCTGCAGGGCACATCCAAGGGATCCTACCTAAGTCATGTGCTGGAAACTCATAGCAGTTAAGACTGGGGATTGTAGGCTTCCCAATCCCCGGGGATCAACCATCCTTTGTTGCCTGATATCTATTGAGCTAAAATCATTGTTTCATATACTTTGCCCTCATTTTTAGCTGTTTTAGATGGAAGAGTAAATACAATCCTGACAAGAGTCCTGTCTTGTCCAGAAGAAAAGTCCCTTCACTTTTAACTTCTCATTTCAAAATAATTATGAATTCATAGAATTGCAAAAATAGTACAGAGTGGTCCTGTGTACCCTTACCTCAGTTTCTATCAATGATGACATAATTTGTAATAATAGAACCATACAAAAACCAAAACACTGACATTGGTATAATCCACTGACTTTTATCAGATGGCACCAGTTTTACATACACTGTGTAAGTTCTATGCAATTTTATTACATATGTAGATTTGTGTAATCACCACCAGAGTCAAGGCACAAACTTTCACACACAAACACCTTCCACCACAAAGAACCTTCATCCCACCCATAGTCACACATATTCTACACCTTGCTCCTTAGACCCTGACAACCATGAATCTCCTCTAAATATCTATAATTTTGTCATTTTTAGAATTTTCTGCAAATGGAATCATACAATATGCCATCTCTTGAGACGGGTTCTTTTCACTCAGCATAATTCCTTTGAGATCCATCCAAATGCTTGCGTGTATCAATAGTTTGGTCTAGGAGCTTTTTTTGGTAGATTCTCTGAGAGTTTCTTATAGACTTTTGTGTGATCTGCAAATAGGGAACATTTTGTATCTTCATTTCCAATCTGTATGTTTCCTATTCTACTTTCTTACCTTAATGTACTTCCTTGCTTGATTTTGAATGATTCTATTAACTAAAAAAAAAATTGTCCCCTAGGTACCTCAAGTGAGAGAGCAAAGTTGTGAACTGAAGTCACCCTTCAACCTGTCTTTAAAAAGAGAGACATTGTCAAGGTGACTGAATAGAAGACAAGCCATTCATGTACCCTCACAACCACTAGAATTCTGTGCCCACTCACAGTCAGAAGTTTCCCCAAGGAAGACTCAGGATTCCCATAGGCATCTGTGAAGTCCTGGAGGAGCTCAGGAGGGTCATTTTGGGAGTGCAACCCGACACACAGTTGGCTGATCTGCCAAACTGTGGCCCAGAAATGGCCCAATCCTTCAAGAATCCATTTGGCCTTGAGCCTACAACCAAAGTCATCTGCCAGGGGGTCCAGAAGGAACCATGCCCACTAGGCAGTGCCTTGGCAGAGAGGCCCGCCTGCTCACTGACAGCGGTCTCGACAGTGAACCTGACAGTTGTTATGGGGCTGGCTCCACCCTCTCAGTTGAGGTCCCAGCTCAGGAAAAAAAGGAAAGGAATTGTGAGTAAACATTACCAGAGGCCACAGTTTTTATTACCCAGGAACGGTAATGGCGGGTTTGAAGTAATTATCGAGGTAGTCCGATGGAACAGCTTTGGGCAGGCGTGTGTGTGCCCATCCCATGTCTAAGGTGACCAAGTGAGCCAGGGGAGCCTGTGGCCTTGGGCTGTACAGAAATGTTGAACATCGCTGTAGCAGAGAGCTAGAAGTGCTGTGTATCTACATGAATGTTTAGCATCATTTTTCATAAGGCACAAAGAAACAGAAAATTCTTGACTAGCCTCTGTTTCATCTTCTCCAAAATAAGTCTGAATTTAGGGGGAGAGGGCAACCATAATTTTTGCAGGACCTAACAAGAAGGACATTTATTCTAGCATGGGAATGTCAGGAAAGACTTCTGGGATATTCTAATCCTTAGGCTGTATATCTTAAAAAATAAATAAGGAAAGTCCAGGGAAATTATTAGAAGAAGAGTATTCAAATTAACTGTAACAGTAAGCATTAATAAGACTTAGCAGGTCATTTATTGTTAAATAATAATAGACACTAAAAATAATAGCTGTGCTTCCAGTAGCTCACAGATTATTGAGAAAAGCAAATGTATAACTGACAATTATTATAATACATCGTAAGCTAGACAACAGTTGGTTAAGATACCTTCAGGAAGCAGTAGTAGGTGACGCACCTTCTTACAAGCATCGAAGTTTATCACGGATTTGCAAAGGGCAAATCTTAAATCAAACTTACACAGGTGTTACTGATGGATTGAGATGGCCTTATCAGATGCTACATCGGAGTGAACAAGAAGAAAAGCCATCAGATTGGAATAATGAGCCAGACCAATAAGCCACATCCGAACGGGGCCTGCAAGTCTGAGCGTGGAGACTTCAAGTGGAAGTGTAGTGACCGGTGGACATCACTCTCATCTCACTCACCTTGTGGAAAGTTTGCACCATTGGGGAACAGGGCTGTATGGGTGAGTTTATAAAAGCTAGGATTTAATTCACCTTGCCACAGAACCACTGGCTGTAATGCAAAAGGAGAACTTTCTCATTTTGTACAAACTGTGATAGGAATCCCTGGCAGGAAATACAAGGACGAGGCACCATTTTAACCCAAGTCATGTTTGGTAGATTTGAAGGTGACAGGAATAACAATGGGAACAGAATCCCAGCATGTGGTGTGTGTGTGCCAGGTACTCTATTACACACTAAGTACGGAAAGGTACATAGGACACTCGTGTTAGAATGAAGTTGTGTACAAGGGGGAACCCAAAGCCCGGAATTTATTTATAAAAACTGTGTATTGGCCAGGTTCAGTGGCTCATCCAGTAATCCCAGCACTTTGGGAGGCCAAGCTGAGTGGATTGCCTGAGCCTGTGGGTTCAAGACCAGCTTGGGCATCTTGGAGAGACCTCGTCTCCACAGTAAATCAAAAATTGGCCAGGCATGGTAGTAGCATGTGCCTGGAGTTCTGGCTACTTGGAAGGCTGAGATGGAAGGATTCCTGGAGTCCAGCAGATTGATGTTGGGGTGGCCGTGGGTGTGCCACTGCACTCTAGTCTAGGCGACAGAGTAAGACTCCAACTCAAAAGAAAACAAACAACAAAAAGCTATTTATTCTTACATGTTTAAACTTCAGGCACCTTCAAAGTCCTCTCTGTTTGATGCAATACACCTATGGAGATGCCTTTTCCACTGCTCAAAACAGTTTTTGAGCTCGTCAGTTTTGATGCTTTTTAGTACTTCTGCTGTTTTTTGTGTCACCTCTTCAATATCAGAAGAACATTTCCCTTTGAGGACTTTTTTTGTCCTGGGAAAAAAAAAAAAAAAGTCACTGAGAGCAAGACTGTGTGAATAAGGAGGATGGGGCATGGGCCTCACACTGTTATTGGTCAAAAACTACTGAACACTCAGAGTGGTGTGGGCAGGTGCCCCCTCACCCAACATGAAATGGGCAAACACATTGAAAGAATCTAGGCCGGGCTTGGGGGCTCAGCCTGTAATCCCACACTTTGGGAGGCTGAGGTGAGTGGATTGCCTGAGCCCTCAGGTTCGAGACCCACCTGGGCAACTTGGCAAGACCTCGTTTCTACAATAAATTTTAAAAAATTAGCCGGGTGTGGTAGCACGTGCCTGTAGTTCCAGCTACTTGGAAGGGTGAGGCAGAAGGATTGCCAGAGCCCAGCAGGTCAAGGCCGCAGTGGCCTGGAGCGCCCACTGCACTCCAGTCTGGGCGACAGAGTGAGACTCCAACTAAAAAAAAAAAGTAAGAAAGAATCTCAAAAAAATCGTCATGAAGCTGAACACAGCCTCTCACTACAATGCTAGCTGGGTTACAGGGATGCTGGTGGGTTCCTATAACACTTACCTAGCAGGAAAGCCCATACTGCAAGGGGCCTGCCCTCCAAGAGATTATTTCATGGTTTTTTGGGGGGTCCCCCCTTGTACAGTGACCACAAGAAAGGTCAGACAAACACATTACTATATTAGAATTTGGTAAGAACAATCAATCTAAAGATATGTGAAATATTATGGAAGAGCCATAATAGGTATTTAATTTGACCAGAAAGTAAAGTTTATAAAGAAGAGACTGTTTGAGTTAAAGAATGAATGACAGTTTGCCAAGTGAAGTGAAAGTATGGGCCATCTAGGAAGAGAAGACTGCAAGAGCAAAACCAGAGAGGTGAAAACAAGTGTGGCTCGTACAGTGCAGGAACAATGAAGAGTGTTAAGAGATGTGGTTCTTCTGCCCAAAGAATAAGCAAGAGATGACCCTGGAGAATCAGATCTTGGAGTGCCCAGGACGTGTAAAAGCACTCATGCTTTTTCTGATAGGTTGGGACAAGTCACTACAAAAAGTAATGTGACTATTATTTTGAACTTGGTTTGGATTTTAGATATGTCACTCTGGCAGCTCAGTGGGCAATGGATTGCAAAGGAAGGCTAAATGTAGAGACAATGGTTACATGGCCATTCAGTGGTATAAACCAGGGGTGGCAGGGACTTGAACTACAGCTGGTGGTAGCAGAAGAGCTTAGGGATATATTAAGGAAATACACATAAGACCTTTAAGAGAATACTGGGGCCAAGGAAGAGGATAATAGGAAGGATGACCATGTAGTTTTACTATGGATAAACAAGTGGTGAGCGGTCATCAACTGAGAAGAAAATGCAGGTGCAAGAGTCAGTTTGGGATAGGAGATAATTGATTTAGATTTGGAAATGTTGAGAATGAGTGTCTAAAGAGCCATACAAGCAGTTAGGCCTAATTGGCATAGGGATGTACAAGTTCAAAGCTCAGAAAAGATACTGGAATAGAGCTATAGATGTGGAAGTCTTGGTGACAGTAACAGGGCCCAAGGCACTGGTTGAGGAATATTGAGGGCATGATTTCTCTTGAGTCCTTTATTTTATTCTCTTGCTGGAAACCAGCCTTAGAGGCCTTCTTGTGGACAGGGTCTGGAAGGCTGAAGACCCCAGGTTGCAAGGCAACACTGGGCAGCTGTTGTTCCTGCTTCTTCTATCTCCACTCTCAATCTTGCCGCTGGAAACCTGGAACTTGGAAGATGAAAAGAGTTCTGCATAGGAGAAATAATTTTTACCAAATAGTAGTGTTTAGTAAAAGAAGGATTTGTATGGTTAAAAGTGTACTCTCAAGCCGGGCTCGGTGGCTCAGCCTGTAATCCCGCATCTTTGGAAAGCTGAGGTGAGTGGATTGCCTGAGCCTGTGGATTCGAGACCCGCCTGGGCAACTTGGCGAGACCTCATCTCTACAATAAATCAAAAATTAGCCGGGCGTGGTAGCGCACGCCTGTAGTTCCAGCTACTTGGAAGACTGAGGCGGAAGGATCGCCGGAGTCCAACAGGTTGAGGCTGCAGTGGCCAGAAGCAGCCACTGCACTCCAGTCTGGGTGACAGAGTGAGACTCTCCAACTCAAAAAAAAAAAGTATACTCTTCATTAGAGAACCCTTGACCTTACTTCCCTTTGTTAAGGAAGTTTGTAATTTTAGTTAGGGATTGTGACTAAGGTAAATTGAGTGGTGGGGGGGCTTTTGAAGCTCATTCTCCCTGGCAGGGAATAATTAATGCAGATTGTAAACACCAGGTGTGACATTATAGAAAGCTAGTCAGGTTAACTTGCAGCTAAGAAACCTTGAGAATGTTGCTTTACCCTGGTTAATTGCAAATTGCTGTGTGAAGGTCACAGGTGTAACTTACAAATCAATGTAACAATTATAGTGCTTAAAACTTGGTAGTGATCTATACTGTAATGGCTGTAGAGATAAGTACGTTTTTGTATGGACATTGAGAGATGGTAATCATTAGAAAATGTTAGGCGTTTACAAAATTTACAGTTAATGTTAAATTTTAGGATGATAATTTTTTTTTTTTGAGTTGGAGTCTCACTCTGTCACCCAGACTGGAGTACAGTGGCTGCTCCCAGCCACCGCAGCCTCGACCTGCTGGGCTCTGGCGATCCTTCCACCTCAGCCTTCTGAATAGCCGGAATTACAGGCATGCGCTACCATGCCTGGCTGATTTTTTGTTTTATTGTAGAGATGAGGTCTTGCTGCCCAGGCGGGTCTCGAACCCACAGGCTCAGGCAATCCACTCACCTCAGATAATTTTTTAAGATAAAGCATTAAGAGAATTTATAACTCATTGTACGTAGATAAGAAATGACATTCGGAGATAACATTCAGGCTGAAAAATAACATGTTCAATGTTCTAGAAACTAAACAACACAATTCAAAGAAAAAGAAAAGGATAGACAGAACCCCATTAGAGTTGAAACAAAGATCAAAACAGGGTGGACAAAGATACATTGCCTGTCCGGTCCATTAATTTGAAACTGATTGCCTTGAAAACGAAAAACATGTTTTCGTCTCAAGCCAAAATCTAGGGTACAAAAGGAGTTGAAAAAGACAATAAATCAGCATTTGTCCTGCTTGCAACAGAGTCAGTGTCCAAGTTTTCTCTCCTGCGCCAATGCCGTTCCTCCCTCAGGAAATCCTGACCCACTGGAGCTGGATTCCGGCATTCTCTCAATCTGTATTCTGTTCTCTGACTTTTGTGGGGATGGGGAAGTAGAGAGTTCCTAGTTTTAGAAGAGGTTGATGATTTAGATTTTTTAAAAATTAAGTCATGGTGTTTCTTTTCATGCTTTCCCCAAATGTCTTTTTCAAAGAAGTAACTTTGTAACCAATAATTTTAGAATTCTTATATACCAGGTTTGAAGTGTAGTAAAGACACAACAAAAGACTTGCAGTATCTCTAGAACACTCACCATTAACTGGCAGGTTTTCTGCCAGATCCTTCGGCTCTGAGTCTGTGAGTTTGATCCCATATTTCCCAGAACAGTGTCCATGCTATTGACGTTAACCTCCGCTCCTTTAAAAGAGGAAGTCAGGACATGAAAAAGTGAATGACTTCAAAATAATAAAATATTACCTTAATGATTATGTACGTTTGTTGTATTTAATGGGCATGTACTAATTTTAAAATGAAAAATAAAATTTCACAATATGAATAGCAAAACTCCAGTTTGATTTTCTCAAGGAAGTAGATAAAGTTAGTAGGGGAATTAGAATCAGAATCTGTATTCCTAAACTTTGTTGTTGGGTCAAGCATATGCTATGATTACATGGAATTTTTAAAAACCCAGTATTAGTCTTAGATATCTCTCTGATATCACTCTCAAATAAATATGAAGTTTGAAAGTGCAAAAGTTTCCCTGTGCGATAAATCTATACAATCTGGCATTTGAAGCCACCGTTAATGGTTCTCTAGCTTATACGCTATCACATGAGCATTTTGTAAGCGTCGACAATATGGAAGCACGTGCTACCTCCCCTTCTTTTCTCTTACTTGGTCTTTCTAATTAGTTTTTCACCTCCCTTGACTTTCCTCCACATTCTTCTATTTTTTTCACACAAAGACTTTGCTTCACCTTTTGGTAGTACTGAAGACATAGCTAAATTTCCCCTTTTCAACAATTTCCAGAAGAAATCAAATGGAAAGCATGGAACTTCTTACACAGTCCAGCATACCATATACTGTAGAATGCCATAGTAGCATTGTTATGGCTCACCATCAACTGGAAGGGCTTTCTGCAGATTTAAGAATTCCTCTTCCGAGAGCTCAATCCCCACAGCTTCTAAAGTGTTTTGGAAATCTTTGATAGGAATCTTTTCACCTTTGAAAAGAATGGAATATTCACTATTAGAAAAGCAAGATATTTATTCACACCTGGAAGGCATGCAGTACAAATTGAAGAAAGTTCAGTGTTAAAATAATGCCTATCTACATAAAATAAATGAAAGAAATATAAAAAGATTATTTTCCTTATTAGTAAAAGGAAGGTTTTCTAATTTTTGAGACTTGACAGAATAGCAGAAAAAAATTATTTGCATGGTCAGTGAATTAGATGCCTCATTGAAAGTAATCAACTAGAAAATTCTACGAGTATTTGTTAAATTGATCTAAAGTGCATGATTTGCATTTCATAGTGACAAAAACATTATGACTCTCCTAAATATTATCTTGCCATTTACTGTTGCTCTCTGGGTTTTAGGTACTTATGTAGTGTGGAGAAACACTGGTAAAGACCGCCAGAGACTTGTTCTACGACACAACACATGAAGTTTTAATGTCAAAATTTTGATCATCAAGTACCAAATGGTAGGGTGTCAGAAGCAAATACTTCTTCAGAAAAAGGTGAAAAGCCAGAATTTAAAAGTCATTCATGCACTACTGAAAAAAAACCCATGATTTTAAAACATAACACAGAACAAGAGTTTTAGTTTTATACTAAACTTACCCATCTGTAAAAGCTTTAATTTCATTCGTTGACTTTTTCCTTTTTTTTTTTTTTTGGAATTGGAGTCTCACTCTGTCACCCAGACTGGAGTGCAGTGGCCGCTCCCGGCCACCGCAGCCTCGACCTGCTGGGCTCCGGCGATCCTTCCTCCCCAGCCTTCCAAGTAGCTGGAACTATAGGCGCGCGCTACCACGCCCGGCTCATTTCGATTTATTGTAGAGATGAGGTCTCGCCAAATTGCCCAGGCAGGTCTCGAACTCGCAGGCTCAGGCAATCCACTCACCTCAGTCTCCCAAAGGCGCGGGATTACAGGCTGAGCCACCGAGCCCGGCCGTCGACTTTTTCATTTCAACTGTAAGGAAACACTCATATCACATATGAACATGATACTAAGACTCAGAAACTGAAACATGCCAAAGGAATTAAATGATCTTTATATGCACTAGCATTTTAGCATATTTTTAATCATTTCATAAGCATTAACTACAAAAAAGCTTTAAACAAGATAAATATGAATGTCAGCAATGTGCCCTTTGACTTCCTTTTATTAAAAGTAATAAAAGCCAAAAAACAAAGACAAGGTAAAATCTAAAGTGCATTGCTTCATAGCTCATACAGCCTTGATGCAATTGACAAAACGCTAGAATTTGCAAAAGGTACAGGCCACGTATCAATGTACCTCGAATAAATATTAGAAATGGTCCATATATAATCCTCACTCAGAACTTACCTGACAAGGAGAAATTTGTTTATGTGTATTACATGTATAAATTATTAATCATTTTGAAGACATCTTTGCAATAACAGTGAGCATGGACATTATGCAGAGAAGAAAATGTTCCCGTATAACATTTTAATTTTCTTTTACTTTAAACATAATTATTTTTAGAAAACATGATACATTTATAGATTGAAATTCAAATGTCATAAAGGGGCATTCCATGAAAAAAAAAAACTCTTTTGTATAAATCTCCCAGTAGCCTAGTTATTTTTAGAGGCAACCGCTGTTACCATTTTTTTAAATTTTATTTTTAATTAACAAATAATTATTGTAAATATTTATGGGGCACGATGTGATGTTTTGATATATATGATATACATACGTGATATATCTATATACACTTAAATTTTGCCTGTGTATTTCAGACCACTATTTTTTTTTTAATTGGGATCTTACTCTGTCGCCCAGACCAGAGTGCAGTGGCATGTAGATAGCCACCGCAGCCTCAACCTTTTAGGCTCAGGTGACCCTTCTGCCTCAACCTTCCAAGTAGCTGGAACTACAGGCCCATGCCACCACACCCAGCTAATTTTCTGATTTATTGTAGAGATGAAGTCTCGCCAAGTTGCCCAGGCTAGACTCGAACCCGTGAGCTCAGGCAATCCTCTTACCGTGGCCTCTCAAAGTGCTGGGACTATAGGCATAAGTCACCGTGCCCAGCCAGACCACTACTTTTTATGAAGCTAAATTCTGCCCTGTGTTTTTATGGTTTCTGCCATCGCTTTCTAGCGCTTAACAAGTCCTTCCCAGTCGGGTTCAGCCTGTAATCCCGCGCCTTGGGAGGCTGAGGTGAGTGGATTGCCTGAGCCCGCGGGTTCGAGACCCGCCTGGGCAAATTGGCGAGACCTCATTTCTACAATAAATCAAAAAATCAGCCGGGCGTGGTAGCGCACGCCTGTAGTTCCGGCTACTTGGAAGGCTGAGTGGAAGAATCGCCGGAGCCCAGCAGGTCGAGGCTGCGGTGGCCCGGAGCGGCCCCTGAACTCCAGTCTGGGCGACACAGTGCGACTCTAACTCACAAAAAAAAAAAAAAAAAGAAAAAAGTCCTTCCCTGGGTTGAGATTTGGTGAACGTGTATCCATATGTTCTCCCCAAGGTGCTTTCTGGCAGTGATTCATTTTCTTGTCCCCTCACCCCCACCCAAACTCAGCTTCCTTTCCCACCTGTGCCGTTGCCACCTGCATCTGAACTCCCTCCCGACACCCAGCCTCGCCTTCAGGAAGAGGGATGTCCTTTGGGTCGGGCCCCAGAGAAACTCTGCCGTGCTGAGTTGCAGGGGCAACCCGTGGGACTCCATCCACGAAGAGGGGCACGTCTGCAGGCACGGTGTGGCAACCAGGGCACAAGGCTCAGCCTGCCGCGGCCACAAGGGCTTCTGAGCCGGAAAGCGGGCCTGGGCCATCCCCGCGCCCGATGTCCAGGATGCTCTGCTCGCCGATGTCCAGGATGCGGTGGCTGCAGGCTGGCTGCCCGCCACCCGTCCAGCCGCTGCGGCTCCGTGAACTGCAGCGGAACCCCTCCCCCACTTCCCATCCCCGGGAGGCATTAGGGCTTGGGATCACTAGATCTGTGGGCAGACGCCCGCTGGTCACTCACAACTGTGAAACTGAGGTTCCACAGTGCAGACCCCAAGTCTCAGTGTCCTCATCTGTAAAATGGGGGCGTGAACGCCTCCCACCCTCAGCCCATATGACGGTGGTGATTGTGCATAATGTGTGTCATGACTTGTTCGTCATCCTAGAATGAAGCCTCTCGAGGAAGGGATTGCATCTGTTGTGTTGTTGATGAATTCCTCGCTCATCGAACATTCTCTGGGGGCTAAGTAGATAACTGTGAGACAAGGTCACGTGTGTGAATAACCCCATGTAGTTAGAAATCTCAGTTCTGCTACTTACTGACTCTGTGTCCTTGAGAAAATACTTAAACCTCTCTGTGCCTGTTTTTTCAACAAATCCTCCTGCTGGGTGCAGTGGCTCACACCTGTCATCCCAGCACTTTGGGAGGTGGAGGCGAGAGGACTGTCTGAGCCCAGGGGTTCAAGACCAGCCTGAGCAACATGGTGAGATCCCGTCTCAACAATAAATCAAAAAATTAGCCGGACATGGTGGCGCACGTCTGTGGTTCCAGCTACTTGGAAGGCTGAGGCGGAAGGATCGCCTAAGCCCAGCAGGTCCAGGCTGCGGTGGCCGTGAGAGTTCTACTGCCCTTCAGCATGGGTGACAGTGAGACTCCGACTCAAAAGACAAAAAATCCTGCCCACCACGGAGCTGTTGTGAGGCCAATTAAATGACAGCCTTAAGAGGGTTCTCCTTGACAATGACATCATGGTGATGACACTGGCTTCCTGCCCGGAGGCACAGTCACACCCAGCACTGCCAGTTCAGAGAGGCACTGAGCAGCCAGAGGCACTGAGTGGCATTGCCCAGCTTGGGACTGCAGAGGATCTGCACCTTGTAGGACTGGCCTGGGGAAGTTTGAGGGGCATGTGAGCCCCACCCGGCTCCCGGCTGACCCCCAGGTTCCTCCTTCCACAGGCCCAGCTACCCTGGTTGAGGTACATGAGGGTGTCCTCCTGCTGCCTCACGGCGGGCGAGGTGGCTGCACAAAGCACGTACTGGAACGTGAGGCAGGGAGGCTCCGTGCCAGGGAGGCTAGCAGCTTCTCCTGCTTCAAGTAGGGCAAGGGCAGGGGTTCTCTGTCTCTGTTCTCTGCAAGGGAGGAGGGCACTGCCAGCCTTCTTCCTGGCCCACCCCTGCCTGCAGGGGTTTGGACGCTCTGGGCCAGACCCTCCCTCCAGGGACTCCCCCAGATCCCAGCAGCAGCACTCCAGCTGCGGCCAGGGCAGGAGGCACTGACGTTCAGCCCCTCTGACTTCCAGAAGTCTGCCCTGAAGTTGCTAATCCCCGATTTGCTGCTGTTCTGCTAATGCTGCCCATCAGGTACTTATCTCTGCAGCCTCAGGCTACCTGATGCCAGAAAATGCCCAAAAATGTCCTGAGCGGGTGGGGAAGCAGCTGTCTTGAGATGTCCCAGAACACCCAAAGCTCCAGCATTTGCTCATTTCCCGCCTCCAAAGGAGCCCAAGGGCAAGAACCCTCCCCTCAGTTTAAAACAGACAGCACTGCCATGTCGCCCCAACTTCAAACCAGACCTTCCTGGCGGCAGGGGACCTGCCCTTACCTGAACCCTTACCTGAGCAGGCTGCCGGTGGGCCCAGGGTACAGCTCCCCAGGACTGGGCCACAGGTGCTCAGGCTGATTGTGCCAAAACAGCATCTTGGAGACGATCTGGGCAAGTCGGATCACTGGGCACAGACTGGGCTGAACCCACCGCCTCCCACCTGGTACCCTCCCCTTTATACACAGAGCAAAAGGGTGGGGCACGGCCTGTGCTTCTCATTGACTGAGCATCCTGGCTCCAGGGAGGTGGGGAATCAAGAATAGGTGTCCCCGGGGTGCCCCACCAATCATTAACTTGAACAGGGGGTGGTGGTTCAGCAAAGCAAAGTCACAAGGATGGACACTCATGCCCCTGTGGGTCCCCAAGAGGCCTGGGAACAACGAGAGGCACCCTCAGCCTTCAAGATTGGTCCCAGGTCTGTAAGCCCCGCAAGGTCCTGCACACCCCCAGGCCAGCCCCTCACCTGGGGCTGGTATCGTAGGAGGTATCAGGCCTCTCTAGGGGACAGGATCGCCAGACACACAGCGTCGCATGGACCCACGGAGGGGTCCCCACTGCCCTCCCTTCTCTGCCCAAGCACACACAGGCAGAGTGGCGGCAGTGTGCCTGACTCATGGCAGGGGGCTGACTGGCTAGGGGCTTGGGGTTTACAGGACACAGCCAAGCTTGTTGTGGAAACACCCCAAGGGGCGGTGCTGGGGGAAGAGGGAGCCGGGTGCCCCCTGCTAAGACCCCTGGAGCTCCAGTGGACTGGCCTCCTTGCCCCTTCCCCGCCTGGGGCTTGAAGCTGGCTGTATTTATGGACAAATACAGTCACCTGGGGCAGGCTTCGTCTCCCACCTGGCACCTGTTGTCACTAGACACAGAAGGCCCCAGCCCCCGCCCACCTCCGACCTCTACGTTTGGTGTCAACAGACCCAGGGCCTTTCACAGAGCAGGGACAGAGCTCTAGAAATGCCCGCCTGACCTCACCGGACCCTACTGGACCAGGCTTCCTGATCCTGGGGGCTTGCCTGGGGGAGGCACAAAGCCAGAGATGCTCCCCACCCTGGTCTTTACCGCCACCTCCAAGTCCCTGGGCCCTCCGTCCACACATGCTTTCTCCTCCCACGAGGCCAGAGGAATGGAAGGAAGAGACCAGGGAGGAGCCATGAGGGGCCGAAGCATTCCTGCCAGTGGGGCCCAAGGGGAAGCCGGAGTCCCTGAGGTCCCCCCATAGGTCAACCCCAAGACTGAGAACCGACCCCTTGCCTGGAATGGGATTCCAGGCCAGAGGACACACGAGCTCTCCAGACGGCGGGGGGGTGGCCAGGAGGGGCCCCTGCGGGGCTTGGTCCTAGCCAGGGGCGCAGGGCGGCAGTGGAGTGGGACAGGCGAGATGAGCAGGCCGGGTGGAGGCAGAAAGTGTAGAAGCTGGTGAGGGTTGCCAGGCGCAGTGGCACATGCCTGTAATCCCAGCGCTTTGGGAGGCAGAGGTGAAAGGATTGCCTGAATCTAGGGGTTAGAGACTAGCCTGGGGAACTTGGTGAGATCTCATCTCTATAATAAATTATAAAAAAAAAAACAAAAAACCTGGCGTGGTGGTGCACTCCTGTGGTTCCAGCTACTTGGAAGGCTGAGGCAGAAGGGTCCCCTGAGCCCAGCAGGTCGAGGGTGTGGTGGCTGTGAGCATGCCACTGCACTCCCGCATGGGCAACAGAGTGAGATTCCAACTCAACAACAACAAAAAAAGAAGTTGGTAAGGATGCCCCTTATGGGCACTGGGGGTGCATCCCAGCTTCAGAAGCCGCGTCCTACACCCTTCCATACCCCCTCCGTCTCCGAAGCACTCTCCCTCTTCCCTCTGAGTCCTGCCTCTCTCTGCCACTGTCCCCTCCACCTCTGGGCTCCTCTCCCATCCAGGGTTGCGGTTGTCCCTCGATCTCTATGGCCCTGTCTCAAGAGAAAGGGCTGGAGCTTGCAGCAGATGGGGCTGACACCCCTCCATGGTCTTTCTCCAAGATCCCAGGCCAGGCACAGCCCAGGGTCTGAACATGCCATCCTCAGCTCCAGGGTGGCCAAAGCCAGTGTCTAGGCCAGCCCTCCCATTCTGCAGGGGTGTCTCAGGCCCTGGGAGGTCCGAGGCCCCAGGAGGCAGGGCAGGGCCCAGACTTGACTCTTCACGTTTCTGGACCTGTTTCCTCACCTGTCAAAGGAGAGCCCGGGCTGCTTCCCGCTCAGTGTAAGGATTAAGGGAAATCCTGAGGCATTGCATCTGATTCCAGGACTTACCCCTCAGGGTAGGGTGCTACCACCAAGGACCCCAGTGCTTACCAGAGCCCAGTTCTGGGGGTACGGACATGAACATCCCAGAAACTGCCACCACAGATCAGCTCAGAGATTTTTTTTTTTTTTGAGTGGGAGTCTTACTCTGTCTCCCAGGCTGGAGTGCAGTGGCATACTCATGACCACCACAGCCTCGATCTGCTGTGCTCAGGCAATCCTTCCACCTCAGTCTTCCAAGTAGCTGGAACTGCAGACATGCGCCACCACTCCCAGCTAATCTTTTGACTTATTGTAGAGATGAGGCCTTACCAAGTTGCCCATGCTGGTCTCAAACCCCTGGACTCAGGCAATCCTCTCGCCTTGGCCTCCCAAAGGGCTGGTTTTTTTGTTTGTTTATTTGTTTGTTTGTTTTTGAGACATGGTATCACTCTGTTACTCAGGCCAGAGTGCAGTGCTGTGATCAAGGTTTATGGAGCCTCAACCTTTTGGGCTCAGGTGATCCTACTGCCTCAGCCTCCTGGGTAGCTGGGACTACAGATGTGTGCTACCACGCTCTGCTACTTTGTCTATTTTTGTAGACTGGGTCTCACTTTGCTGTCCAGGCTGGTCTCAAACTCCTAGCCTCAAGCAATCCTCCCGCCTTGGTTTCCCAAATCTGGGATTGCAGGTGTGAGCCACCGCACCCAACCCAGGTCCAACTTTTTTAAGTGGATTTTTTTTTCCCACCTGAACTGCTCTGTCGTTTTCTAGGCTGTGCATAATAACCCAATCCTAATAACACAATTTGGAGTTCCCTAAGTCAACTCTTTATCTGCAAAAATTTCTGAAAAATAACAATTCAGTGTCCTTTTTCTCCTCCGACCAAAACATTTTATTTCCTATCCCCAGGCAACACTCCAATCTGGAATGTGGGAGTGTGTGAGGTCTGCTCCTCTCTCAGAGAAAGATGGGCTGAGAGGGGAAGCATTTCCCATTCATTCATTCATTCATTCATTCAGCAAAACCTTACTGAGTGCCCACTGTGCAACAGGCTCTCAGGGTACCTGGGTGGGTGGAATCCTGCCTATCCAGAGCCCAGGCTCCCCATGCTCCCCCCGCCCCGCGCCCCATGTCTATGGTCAAAAGGTCTGGTCTGAGTCCAGATAAAATGATGAAATGCAGATTGGAACACGTGGGATTTTTTCAGATGTTGGACACACCCACACACAGAGACGGGGCTGACAACGCCACATGGCAATCTCTGTGTGATCTGTGTGTCTGTGTTCACAAATGCCCCCCTCCGGGGGATCCCGGAGTGTCTCCGTGTCTCCGACACGCCTGGGTGTACAGATCCGCAGGGCACAACCTGCCCTGGACAGGAGCCCCTGGAGTCAACCAGCGGGTGGGCTTGGCTCGGAAACTCCCTCCCTTATGCCTGAAGTTCCTCTTGACACCACCAGTAGGTCTCTCCCAGGAAAGACTCTTCTGCTCACAGTTCAGCTGGCTGCCTGCTTCCTTTGTGTGTGTGTGTGCGTGCAGATGGGCTCTCACTATGTTGCCTAGGCTGGTCTTGAACTCCTGGCCTCAAGCAATCCTCCTGCCTTGGCCTCCCAAAGTACTGGAATGACAGGCACGAGCCACCGCTCTGACACTGCTTGCTTCTTCACCTTTCCACAGGCCAGGCAGCTGGGCTCACGTTCTCTGTGCCCTGCCGGGTCACACTGCGCCCTCCCATTCACCTTCACAGCAAGTATCCAATGTGCAGCTCATCGTTTGCGTGCTTTGTCTAATGTCTGTTTTCCCACCAGAGTGGAAGCAGGGACTAAGAGAGGTGCACTAGCGTTGGGGTTAAGGCCATGTTTCTTCGACAGACCCTGTGAATTCAGTCACAGCTTTGTGGCCTTAGGCATGTGGCTTCACCTTCTGAGCCTCTTGTAACTGGATGAGGGGGATGATGAGAACTCTACCCAATAATGGAGCCCTCAGTAAATGTGGCTATCCCTTCTTCATTGTACCCTCAGTGCCTAGTATGTCATAGGTTTATTTATTTAACACTTAGAAACAAAGATTAGCCAGGTGCAGTGACTCACGCCTGTAATCTCAGCACTTTGAGAGGCCAAAGTGGGAGGACTGCTTGAGGCCAGGAGTTCAACAAAATAAGACCTCGTCTCTACAAAAAAAAAAAAAAAAAGAAAAGCATAGGTTTATTTGTATACAGAGGGTAGTTTGTATGTAGAGGGTCCATTTAATAAACAACTCTTCAGTGCTCAGTATGATTTCAGAGTGATTTTTAGACTTTCCTGTGTGGTAGATACTATTTTTTTTTCTATTTTTACTCCTCATTTTATAGATGGGGAAACTGAGGCTCAGAGAGGTTAAGTAACTAGCCCAAGGTCACACAGCTAGGAGGAGGCGGAGCCAGGATTTGAACCCAGGACATGTGAGTCCTATTCCCTGCTCTTAATCACTGCACTATGCCCCATTCTGCCAGATGAATATATGTGGGTTTATTTATTTATTTAGAGTCAAAATCTCACTCTGTCGCCCAGGCTGGAGTGCAGTGGCACGTTCATGTCCACCGCAGCCTCGAACTGCTGGGCTCAGGTGATCCTACCACACTCGGCTTATTTTTTGATTTATTGTAGAGACGAGATCTCACCAAGTTGCCCAGGCTGGTCTCGAACCCCTGAGCTTAGGCAGTCCTCTCACTTTGGCCTCCCAAAGAGCTGGGATTACAGGCTTGAGCCACTGCTCCCGGCCCCTGTGGGTTTATAAAACAAATCCCAGGCTGGACAGGAACAGTGGCTCGTACTTGTAATCCCAGTGCTTTGCGAGGCTGAGGCGGGGGGATTGTTTGAGCCCATGAGTTCAAAACTAGCCTGGGCAACATAGCAAGATCCTGTCTCTACAAAAAATTTTTTGAATTAGCTGGGCCTGGCTGGGGTGTGGTGGCTGAGGCGGGAGGATCACTTGAGCCCAGGAGTCCAAGGTTGCAGTGAGCCATGATCACACCATTGTACTCTGGTGTGACTCTAAAATAAAAAAAATAAAACCAACCCCAGGCAACAGGCCTACCTGGAGAACTGGAGTGAGGTCTGCCCCTTCCCCAAAGAGAAAGGGGCTGAGACAGGGGTCCTCAAACTACGGCCCATGGGCCACATGCGGCCCGCCAAGGACATTTATCCGGCCCGCCGGGTGTTTTTGCTGCCTTAACTTGTTACGACTGGCAGTGACAAATATGAAACCGGACATTGACCATCTCATTAGCCAACAGCAGGCCCATAGTTCCCACTGAAATACTGGTAAGTTTGTTGATTTAACTTTACTTGTTCTTCATTTTAAATATTGTATTTGTTCCTGTTTTGTTTTTTCACTTCAAAATAACATATGTGCAGTGTGTATAGGAATTTGTTCATAGTTTTTTTTTTAAACTATAGTCCGCCCCTCCAACGGTCTGAGGGACAGTGAACTGGCCCCCTGTTTTAAAAGTTTGAGGACCCCTGGGCTGAGAGGAGAGGCAGTCCTCACACAGGCATTCATTCATTCGACAACTCCCAGAAAAGCTTCAGACCCATGATGGCTGTGCCCTGGGGCCGTACTGAGCTTCAGCCTCTCTGGCTGCAAAATGGGATGGAATCCTCTCTGCTCCTCTCCTGCCTGTGAGCTGTGGGCCTGGACGGTGGCAGCTGCTGTGGATTTCAGAGGCAGGGAGGGGCCCTGAGGACAAGGTGGGAAGTAGGGTGTATGGGCTCTTCCTGGGCCATGAGAGGGGTCCCGCTTGGCTGGGGAATTCCCCTGGGAGGGGTAGCACACGGAGGTTCGGGAGGGAGGGCAGGGCTTTGCAGGCAGGGGACTCGGCTTGCTGGGACGCTGGGTTGTACCATCCACGGGAGGAGCTCTGGAGCCCTATGAATTGATGGCCACCTCATGAGGTGGGACCGACCCCATTCACAGATGAGGAAACAGAGGCATGTGGCTGGTCCAAGGTCATAGCTAGGAAGAGGCGAGCTGCAACCTGAGTCGCCTCCCTGCCCAGCCACCCACACAGACACAGGACCCGTCCCAGGCATTCCTGCCGTGAAGCCTTTGGCCGGAAGGATGCTAGGAGCCCACTCCCTGGGCTCTCTGTTTCCAGCCTGCTGCTTTCGGGAGCCAGAGGGACCTCCTGGGACATGGGAATGATTGAATTGCTCCTCTGGTAGAACCCTCCGTGGCCTCCAGCCCTGTGCTCTTCTCAAGTGGGCTCTGGAGTCCCTGGGTAGGCTCGGTCCACCTTCCAGGCTCTCTGTGGCACAAGATGGTGAGTGTTAGAAATCATTTTTTGGTAGGAAAAAGAAAGCAGATATTCTTGGAGTCAAATGCAAAGCTTGCACAAATGTTTAAAATAGAGCTGTGTCTTTAATCCCTTCCAAGTGAACCACTCTGCCTAATCCCCCAGCCCACCCCTGCCCCCACAGGATCTTTGGGCTGCTGGGCTGGGCTCCAGGGAGCGAGTTAGAGAGGCTGGAAACCCAGCTTGCAGTGTAGCGTTCAAGGCCAGCTGCTCAATGCTGCCTGCCTTTCGAGGTCACCACCTCTCCCCTCCTTGCTCACCGGCAGCTTCCGGTGCACGCTGCTCTGTTCCACGCCTCCCATGCCTTTGCCTGGGCTGTTCCCTCTGCCTAGAATGCTCTGGTCCTCTCTGCCTTCCAGTCCACTCCATGGCTCGTCTTGAAGTGTCTCCCAGGTCAGGTCAGAGAGGCCCTCTGTGTTCCAGCTCCAGGTCAGGGCTTACAGGAGGGCCTTGAATGCAAGGACTAGGCGCTCCCAGTGCCCAGAGCCACCCCAGACACTTAGTAGGACCTCATGTTCAGATGTCTCACGTGTAGACCCTCGAAGGTCCCGCCCTGCCTCCTCCTAGCCCAGGGCTGCTTCTCTGTAGCCTGCAGGGGGCAGTGTGGGCCCAGGCTGGCCCCGGGTTTGCTGAGCGCTTCAGCTGGGTCTAGACTGGACAACCAGAGCCTCTCTCCAGGAGTTAGCCCCGAGGGACGGGTTAAAGCATACTCCATGCTCCTGCCTCGATGTCCCCTGGAGTTGCCACTCTCACACTTCTCCCACACGGCGAGCCACAGACACCCTCGTCACTAATACCCCATCCAACTGCGACCAGACCTTACCCTCCCTCCCTCCTTCCCAAGAGATCCCAGGAGCAGGGCCTCCCCAGCCTGTGCCAGGCCTCCTCTCCAGTAAGGGATCCTCCTTTAAGGATTTGGGGGCCCCTGGTGCTCATCCCCCCAAAATTCTAACCCCTACACATCGCCCCTCCACCGGGCTCCACTCCCTCGCTCACCCCAAAGTGATGACATTGCCGTTACCCTGGTAACAGATGCTGTGTGGGTAGGTGGGGGAACAAACTAGAGAGAGAAGGCAGTGGCTTCAGGATACTATCCAAGGCAGGGTGGACAGACTGGCACAGGGCTGGGGAGGGCAGCCAAGAGCTGTGCCCCGCCCCCAGCCCACCATGGCAGCCTTCAGCGCGGTGTCCCAGCCTCAAGAAGAGCAGAAACAGAACAGAAGAGGCTGTCTTCCTGGAGAGAGGGGTTTTCTTCACTGAGAAGAAGGAAACACCCCAGCCCCATTGTCCCTGCGTAGAAGAATGGGTCTCCCAGAGAGCTTGGCTTTGTGGCGGGGAGAGAGGGCGGCGGGGGAGGCTGCCAGGGACCAGCACACTGGAGCCCACATTGTTCCCCTCCAGAAAGCCTGGGGCACCAAGAGAGGGCACAGCTCACCCAGGGTGCGATAGGGACAGAGCCACAGGCAGTGGGAGGGCGGCTCTGTGCCAGTGTCCCAAGCTCCAGGGGCTGGTGGCAGTGGGAGGGTGGGGAGCCCTTCTCCAGCCCCTGGGGACCTGGCTGTCCCAGATGTCACAGCCGGGAAGTGTGTCAGGCACTTGCATAAGCACCTTCTGAATTTCCATAAAATTATAATTACCGCTGCCTGCCACGGGCCTTCGCTCACGAGAGTGGTATCTGCCTCTGGGCCCCCAGGTGGGTTGGTGGGGGGAGGCAGACTCAGGGGCGGGGCCAGGGCTCTTGTTACATACTCTGCGTCCCTGGCCCTATGAGCTGGGGCGTCTTCTTCTCCCTAGACTCAGCTCCCAACCACAGTGGATGCTCCCCACCCCAGGATCCCTCGTTCTAAAGTTGGAGGGAAGGACCAGCCACTTCTGTTCTCAGTGCGGGCTGTCCTCGGCCACCCGTGGGGCAGAGGCCACCGAAGAAGGGGTGTGGACTGAAGGTGTCAGTGGGAGAAAGTGTGTCTGTCCCTACAGAAGGAGATACAGTCCCCTTGACAGAGAACCCCAGGCACTTGGTGTGGAGGGGCCTTGGAGGTCACACAGGCCAGCGGTTCCTCATCTTCTGGGCGGCTCAGTTTCTCAGAACAGAAATGAAGTTCCGGGACTCTCCCCCAGGAAATGTTTTTATCCTCCCAAACCTTACACAGCTTCAGAGGTTCACAGACTCCCTGAAGTTCGCTAGCAAGTTCAAAGTGAAGAATCCCTAATAATAATAATAATAATAATAACAACATTGCTTATTAATAATAATTAACTGTAATGAATACTAACATAAGAACGAACAGCAATAGCCAGGGGCGGTGGCTCAGCCTTTAATCCCAGCACTTTGGGAGGCTGAGGTGAGAAGACTGCCTGAGCTCAGGGGTTCAAGACCAGCCTGAACAACATGGCGAGATCTCATCTCTACAATAAATTTAAAAACCCAGCCAGGCATGGTGGCCCATGCCTGTGGTTCCAGCTACGTGGAAGGCTGAGGTGGAAGGATCACCTGAACCAGTAGGTTGAAGCTGCAGTGGCTGTGAGTGTGCCACTGCACTCCAACCTGGGTGACAGAGTGAGACTCTGGCTCAAAAAAAAAAAAAACCAGAATGAACGGCAATAGCATCCATTTACTGTGTACTTACTCAGTTGAGTTCTTTACATATATTGACTCATTTAATCCTAAAACGAACCCTAAGACATAAATCATTATTGCCCCCGTTTTAATCCACCTCTTCATTCCAGTCTCATCTAATCTGATTCTGCCAGTCTAGGAAGAAGGAAACAGATGTCCCTCTGGAGACGGAGAGCTCTTTGCCCAAGGTCATAGAACAGGAAAAACAGGAAGAAAAGGGCAGAGCCAGGGTGAGGCCTGGAATCCCTCGAAGTGCTGGACATTATGCCACACACAGATCTCTAATCACCTGGTCCATCCCTCTGTCCCAGGGCTCCTGAGAGCCCCGTGTCCCCTCTCTTGGTAAGAGGCAGCTGGTAGTTCTGTCGCCCCCTCCAGAGAGCACTTCTAGGGTGGGATGCCTACACCCCCTGCAGCGCCTGGCCCTCACTCAGCTCGGACTGAGATGGGGCGATGTCCCTACCTCCCTGAGAGAAGGCAGCCTGGCTGCTCCTGCCTCGTCTGAGCCACTGCAGTGGGAGTTGTCAGTCCTGCGAGCAATGACTCAGACTCACTTCAGGGAAGACTGCTCTGAAACACACAGCCTGCAGGCCAGGAAGGACATCCAGAGGTCGTGGCATCCAGCCCCCTGCCTCCTCCACATTTTTCCCACCTCGGGCTTCTGCGGCCCGCACCAGCTGGGCCCCAAAGTCCACCAGTCTCCCAGTTTCCTTGGCTGTCCGCAGCACTGTTTCCCCTAGGAATTCTTCCCGGCCTAGTTAGCATCTCTCTGTCCCTGGATCACCACCTCTGAGCTGGTTCCCATGGAACACCAGCTTCAGTGGCCAAGGAGAGTGAGGGAAGGAAGCTGTTTTCTTCTCTCTGCCTCAGAGAAAGTACTGGAAAAGGACACCACTCAAAAGAAGGGAGGGAAAGAGGAACATGAACTTCCCTTGACTGCCTCGCCTGGGCAAGGTGCCGGGCTGCACTATCTCATTTGTCCTCCTAACAGTCCTGTGGGCTCAATCGCCCTTTTGCAGATTAAGAAACCAAGGCTCAAAAACCAGGTAAGAGGCTGGACAAAGGCCGGGCTCGGTGTCTCAGCCTGTAATCCCAGCACTTTGGAAGGCCGAGGCAGGAGAATCGCTTGAGATCAGGAGTTTGGGACCAGCCTGGGCAGCACAGGGAGTCCTGTTTTTATTAAAAAATAAAAAATTAAAAAAAGATATGGTTACCTGCCCAAGGTCACACAGTTAATTACCAACTTGACAGGTACTGGACCCTTAGGAACCCAAAGCCTCTGCTCTCCTGGGGAAAATGGGATACCTCTCCACGGATGGTCTCCAAACACAGAAGACCCTAGTGTTTCTAGCCCAGGATGGATGGAGGGCCTGATGACCCTGCCCCAGGGCGCTGCAGTCTGGATTGCCCAGGGAGGGGAGTTGGGCTGGGTTGGGCAAGAGAGAGAGGCCTATCCTCAAAGGGGAGGCAAAGCCAGTGATGAGTGGTCTCCTGGGGAGACCGGTTTGAGGTGAACTCAGGCTCCAGCCCAGCTCCTTTCTGGAAAGCCAGAAGTCTGTACCTTGGGTGGATCTGGAGGGCGAGGGGCCCAAGCCCCCACAGCCATCACCCTCGCTCTGACCTTGTCCTTCTTCTGCCCCTGGCAATAAATCTCTATTCCTGGGCACAGTAACCTGAGCAGAGTTCCAGCGGTGAGCTCATCCTAGGGAGGACAGATTGGATGGACAGCTGTGTGCACGGGATGGGCTGGGGCTTGCATAAAGGCAGGACCCCCTGCTCACCCCAGGCCCCCCAAGGGCCACCCTCCACCCACTGCAGAGGAGGGAGGCTTAAACCCAGAAGTCTCTCCACCCACACCCAGGGAAGGATCCTCTCAGCCACCAACGGACCTCCCTTTCCTTGGACACTTCAAGAGATGAGGCTGGACCTGTCAGTCATGGCCAGAAAGGGCAGAAGAAAAGGGGCAGGGGGTGAGGAAGGGGAACGTGGGGGGATGGGTCCCAGGGAAGCAACATGTCTTCAAGCCTGGGCAACGTAGTGAAACCTCATCTCAACAAAAAAATTAAAAAAGCAGCCAGGTGTGATGGCGTGCACCTGTAGTCTCAGCTACTCAGGAGGCTGAGGTGAAGCATTACTTGAGCTATGGAGGTTGTGGCTGCAGTGATGCAATGAGCTATGACTGTGACTCTGCTCCAGCAAGGCAACAGAGTGAGACCCTATCTCTAACGAGAGAGAGAGAGAGAGAGAGAGAGAGAGAGAGAGAGAGAGAGAGAGGTGTCTTCAGACCCAGGTGGAGACAGGGCATCTTGGAAGGCAAGGCCTCTTCACCTACCTCTCCCACCCACCGCCCACCAGTCTAGCTTCAGCTGTGATAAGGTCTTTAGGAGGGGTGAGTCTTAGAGAGATTTGAGGTCCTTGCTTGAGAACTGAGGCCCCTTCTCTGCCGAAGTCCGAACACCAAGACTGGAAAGGAACGAATACAGTTGCGCTGCTTTCCATCATAAAGGAGGAATTGTCTGGCTGGCCTTGACACACGTACGTGATAGTCCAGGGTCGTGTATATTTTGAGAGAGACATCCAATTAATGGAGCAGATGGTCCCCATTCTTCCTTTACCCACCTCTGGCATCTTTCAATCTTCACTCCCAGGAAGTCCCAACTTCAGTCTCGCTCTCAGCTATCTTGCTGCAGCTCCAACCTTTCTAGTCCCTGCAACCCCATCCAGACTCTGAGGTGAACTCCCCAGCCGCCCCTCCACCCTGGGTTTTTCAGTGTCAGACCAGCCCCTCCGCGTCTTTCCGCGCCAAGCCCCGCCCCATCTTGGCGAACCCCCCCCAGGACTCCGCCCAGCTCGCCCTCCCGGCCACCGCGCCAGCCAATGGCTGAGGAGCTGATTTGCATAGCGGCGCGGGGGCGCGGCGGAGGGAAGGGGGCGGGACCAGGCGACCTCCTAAATCAAAGTTGGGAGGCGAGGACTGGGCGGAGGGGCCGCCGGGTGCCGGGCTGGGGCCGGCGGGGGGAGGGGGATGGGGGGCGGGCGCAGAGCGCGGCGGGGCCGGCCGGACACGGACCGCTCCGTGGCTCCCTCCCTCGGCTCGTCCGCGCGTCCCCACTTCCCTCCGCCCGCGCTGCGAGCAGCATCCTCTGCAGACCCTCGGCCCTCCCGCCCGGGGTCGTCCCGCTCCCGCGGCCCCGCGCCACGGCGCCCCCGCCTGGCGCCGGCCCGGCAACTTTCTCCGCCCGCGCCGGGGGGCGGGCGGCCGCGCGGCCCGGGGCTCACGGGGGCGCAGACTCCGGGGAAGGGCTTCGGCGTCGCGGGGAGACGCCCGCCCCCGCGGGCCCGCCGTCGGGTCCGGGCGCCCTGTCCTCTCCTCGCCCCCCACCATGACCGAAATGAGCGAGAAGGAGAACGACCCGGATGACGCGGCCGCCCGCACCCCCCCGGGGACCGTCTCCGCCCTCCAGGAGACCAAGGTAACTCGGGGGGCGCGAGGCCCGGCCCCCGCCCGACGCGCCCCGGCCCGGGCGCCCCCTTGCCGGCGGGGCCGCTCCCGAGGGCTCGGCAGCGGGGTCCTGGGTCGCGGCTCGGGGGGAGGAGCGGGCTCGCGATCCGGGCCCCGGGAGCCCCCGTCCCACGAGCGCGGCGGCCTGTGCGCACGACCCCCGGGGAGGCTGTCGCTGGGCTTGTTGGAGGGAACGGGCGCGGCGGGCGGGCCGGGGGCGCCGGTGTGGATCGGGGTGCCCCGTGCGGGCCGGCGTGCGCGCCCGTGTGCGCGTGCAAGGCGTCCTCTCCCGGAGCCGCCGGGTCCCTGTCCCCGGCTCGGCCGGCCCCTCTCGCGCGCCTGGGTCTCTGAATGCGTCTCTCCCACCTGGCCGTCTCTGTCCCGGCGTCTCTCTGCGTGCGGCTCTCCCGTCTCTGTTTATCTCTGAGCCTCTGGGCGTCTCTGGCCCACCGCAGTCCCGCATCCGCCCTCCCACCCGGCTGGGCTCAGGCACGAGCGCCGCGCGGGGGGCTGCGGCAGCGCGGGCCGTCGCGGGCGGGGACGGGGGCCTGTGGCTGCGGCTCCAGACCAGAAAGACCGGCAGCCCCACCCCCCACCCGGGAGCCGGACGGGGGAGGGGGCGGGAGGAAGCGAAAGAGAAGTCGTCGTAATTAGTGAATGTCATAATTAACCCTAATTGTGTATGATTGTTACTCCTGCGGGAGTCACAATGAATAAATTATTTTCCCGCGAAGGCGGGCAGAGCCCAGACTCCTGGTGCTGAAAGGGGTGGTGGGAGCCCGCCGCTCGCACCCACCCCCCGCGGCTCATCTGACGGCTCCCTTCCCAAGTTCTAGGTGCTGGCGACTGACCCGCGGGAAGTTCTGTGGGAGCAACCTGTGCGGGCCGGGAACCAGCCAGGAGGACTGTGCCCGGGCGTCCCTGCCCTCCCCAGACTTCAGGCTGAGACCACCCTCCCTGGCCCTTCCACTCTGGCTCTTGGTTCCCATCCTGCTCCTTCCTGTTACTCAGAGGGGAGCAGTGGGGACCAGAAATGGGTCGGGTCTGGGACTCCCTGGCATCGCAGCTTCCCATAGGTTTCTCACTGACCCTCTTCCTCCTCCTTCCATCTTGGCCACCCCTCGGGTTAATTCAAGGTCAAGGTCATTAAGGGAGTGACCAGGGGGAGATGCCTGGGCCCAGGGTAGGTCTGGCTGAGGCACCCCAAGTAGCTCCCCACCCTCAACCAGGGGTCCCTGCGGGGTCTCCCCATCCAAGGATGCACACCTGACCTTCTCTGGCCCCTTCTGAAAACTCGGGGCTCTCAGACCACAGACTCAACTCCCCCTAGAGAGCCAACTCTCTCCTGGGACAGGAGCAGGGTGTTGGTGGGAGAGAATTGCTTGGGAAATGTGTGACCGCTTCTGTCAAGCACAGTATCCTAGGAGCCGAGCCTCCCCTGAGTTCAGTGCCCCTCACCTTCTCCACTGCCCTCTAGTCACCCTGGGTAGCCGCATACAGTCCCACCCTGCTCCCAACACCAAGGCCAGCCTCTCCAGCCCCTCCTAAGGAGCTCCAGAAGGCCGGTAGGCGGCGGGCAGTGCTGTCTCAGCAATCCAGTAGGTTGCAAGCTCAGCGCTGTGGGGAAGGGGAGGCAAAGCCCACACCGCCCTCCTCCCAGCCCAAGGACCCTCCAATGCTGCCACCTCTGGGTCTGTGCCATGGAGACCCAAGGAGCAGGGAGCGAGAGGGATTGCCGACCTGGCCTGGCCCTTCTGTGCCCAGCCAGAGGGAGCCTTGCCCCCTGCCCTCCTCTCTACGGCACCTCTCTACTGACTGAGAAAGATCCGGCCCTGACTGCAGAGGCCAGGCTGGGGGCTTCAGCAGGCAGAGGTGGGCAAAGAAAAGCCCTCAGGGCCCTTGCCAGCCTCTTTCCATCCCCCACCTGGCCCAAAGAAGCTTGTGTCCCCAGACTGTGTGGGGGGTGAGAAGGGAGAGAAGGGGCTGGTTGCTGCCTACTCTGCTCATATGAGGCAGGTACAACAGAGGGGGCGGTTGCCCATCAGGCAGCGAAGCCAGCATTCCGGGCCTGTGCATCAGTGTCTGGTGCCCACCGGGCATTTCTTGCCAGCCCCAGAATCCAGGCTCCTGCTTGCCCCAAGGCCGAGTCTCAGCCCTGCGCCTGGGCCACTTGGCGGGCCTCCAGTGGACCCCCTCCTCTCCAGGTCCCCACCCCATCTGACCACACAGAGCCTGCCCAGCACCTGCTTTGGTTCTGTCCCTGGGAGGACCCTGCCATGCCGGCTCTGCCATCTGAGTCAGCTCGCGCCATGTCCGCCACCACCCACCGCCAGCTGCCTGGTGCTCTTTCAGGAGATGCTGTGGGGAACCGAGGAAAGAAGGGGACTTCCAGGGTGTGAGGAGGAAGGAAGCAGGCCTGGCCTGGGCTCCAGGAGGGGCTCAAAACAGAACTGCTCGTGCAGGCTCCCAGCCAGATGAGCTCGGGAGCACAGGACTGGGGAAGGATCAGGGCCAGCTTGCAAGGAGGCACGGTAGCTTCTCACCAGGCTGGAAGTGGGTCCCAGGGCAGTGGGGGCACCAAAAAGATAGCTGGTGGAGAGAAGGAAAATGTCTCTCAGGAACTAGGAGTCCCAGGAGCAGGGATACCTGGGCTGGCTGAGCCAAAATGGGGCTCAGGTAGCCAAGCCAGATGTCTCCAGAGTGGGCAGGCATCAGACCATATGACAGAGATGCCCTGATCCTGCCCTCCATGCAGTCTTTAACATCTGCTAGCCACTGGGGGTGGCACGTCACTCCTTCCCACTCCTCTGCCCTCCTGGGATCTGGGGCCCACAGCCTTACCAGGGCGTGGCAGGCAGAGTTGGGGCTGCCCTGGTGTTGGGGAACATTCTGTTCCAAGGCCTCCAGTACCCAGCAGAGGTGGCTCCTGGCACTGAGACGGGGGTGGTGGGGGTGATACCAGGAAAGGGCACAGCCTGGAGAGCCGGGGGACTTGAAACTCATCCTGCGAGGATTACTATGGCACTGATGGCCTCGGGAGGGGAGCATGATTGATGTCTTTGAATACTTGAAGGGCTGATGTGTTGGAGAGGGAGTCACCCTTCCTGGAGTCGAGGGAGGAACAAGGGCCAACGGCAAAAGTCACAAGGAGGCAGGTTTCAGCTCTATATAGGGAAGCGCTTTCCAGCTACCACAGCTGCCCAAAGATGGCACGACTGTCCCAAGAGAGGGTGTGCTTCCTGATGCAAGAGGTAACCAGTGGCATCACCTTCGGGGGGAAAAGGCCAGCGTGTCGCAGGGCAGTGGGGTGTGACTACTCCAAATGGCCTGTCTCCCAGGTCCCCTCTAGCCCTAAACTCCACAGTTGACCTGGAGGACGGGCCCATGGCACAGCTGAGGGCAGGGCGAGGCAAGGCAGGGCCCACATGGCAAGGTGCTCCTTGCCGTCTGGCCTCAGCAGCCAGAGCCAAGTCCGGGCTCTGCTACTTAGCTGAGGCCTCGTGGGTAAAAGACATCATCCCATGAGCCTCAGTTCCTCCTCTGAAAAGTGGGACAATCACCATCACCACCTCAGAGGGTAGTGTCAGCATTCCTGAGATATGCCAGCCCAGCTCCTGTGCTCTGACAGCGACATCCTCTCATAGATGGACGTTTCTGATCTTTTAGACCTAGAGCCTTATACTGCTTGGAGAGTGTCTAGTCTTACCTCTTCCCTCATGGATGTGGGGAAACTGAGGCTCAGAGAGAGAAAGTGAAGTGATGTGCTTTCAGGCAGCAGGTTTTGTTTTGCCCCCACACCCAGCACACCCCACCCCCCCAGAGACCTGGGGTGCTCTATTCTCACGGTCCCCGGGCAGAACAGTGGGCGGTTCACCTGCTTCTCAGGACCCATCAGAGCCCCCAGAGCCACACTCGACCCTGGATGGCCCACAGCCCAAGCTGGGCTGCCGTCTGTATCGTCACTCGTTGTCTTGCCAGCCCTCCTCGGCGCCGGCACCCAGGCACCTGGGGCTTTGCTCCTCATTGGAAAACAAAGAAGCCCACAGTGCTGTCCAGGAAGCTGGATTTGGAAGGAGCCAGGCTCCTCGGCATGCCAGACACCCCAGGGCTCTGGCATCCCCGCTGGCACACCAGAGCCTGCCTTGCGTCCAACGCCTCCCCCCTGCCTCCCGACTGGCCCCTCTGTCTTGCTGCCTGCTGGCCTCCCAGAGGCTTGAGGGGCCACCACTTCCATCCCCTTGGCACTGTCACCAGGCAGGCAGCCATGGCACACAGGTGGCTGGCTGTGCCAGTTGGGAACCCTGGCCAAGTGTCTGCCTGGAGCCAGGCCTCTGGCCCCTTTTTCTATCTCTGGTAGAGAGGGGTGGGCAGGGGCCAGGCGACTCTCAACAGGAAAGAAGAACAAGGCTGGGGGTGAGAAGGTTCCAGCTTCAAGAAGGGTGTGTTTGATGAGCAGTGGAAATAGCTCTGGCCTCACTGCAGAATCAGCCCTGCACTTGAGAGCACAGACTCCGTGTAGGAGCTTGCAATTTACTCACCTGCTTGCCATTTATTCACTCGAGGTTCATCAACTGAACACCTACTATGTGCTGAGCCAGAGTGGGGATTTGAAGTCACTGTGCCTGCCCTCAAGGGACTCACAGGCTACTGAGAAGCAAAGGACACCAGTGACCTGATGGGCGCTGTGGGGGAAGTAGGGGTCAGGTGCAGTGGGCCCCAGGGCAAAGAGTGGGTTCGGGAAACAGAATTCCTGCACAAGATGTGGAGGAGGGGTGTTGGAAGGACATTGACAGGATAAAGAAGATACTGGCTGTGTGTGGTGGCTCACGCTTGAAATTCCAGCATTTTTTTTTTTTTTTTTTGAGTTGGAGTCTCACTCTGTCGCCCAGACTCGAGTGCAGTGGCCGCTCCCGGCCACCGCAGCCTCGACCTGCTGGGCTCCGGCGATCCTTCCGCCTCAGCCTTCCCAGTGGCTGGAATTACCGGCACGCGCTACCACGCCCGGCTGATTTTTTGATTTATTGTAGAGATGAAGTCTCGCCTGCCCAAGCGGGTCTTGAATCCGCTGGCTCAGGCAATCCACTCATCTCAGCCTCCCAAAGGCGCGGGATTACAGGCTGAGCCACCAAGCCCGGCTCCAGCATTTTTTTTTTTTTTTTTGAGGTAGAGTCTCACTCTGTTGCCCAGACTGGAGTGCAGTGGCACACTCCAGGCCACTGCAGCCTCGACCTGCTGGGCTCCGACGATCCTTCCACCTCAGCCTTCCAAGTAGGTGGAACCAGAGCCATGTGCTACCATGCCTGGCTAATTTTTTATTTATTGTAGAGACAAGGACTCACCAAGTTGCCCAGGTGGGTCTTGAACCCGCAGCTCAGGCAATCCACTCGCCTCAGCCTCCCAAAGTGCTGGGATTACAGGCTGAGCCACCAAGCCCGGCCAATTCCAACACTTTGGGAGGACAAAGCGGGAAGATTGCTTGAACCCAGCAGTTAGACACCAGCCGGGGCAGCATAGCGAGACCTTGTCTCTACAGAAGATAAAAAAATTAGCCAGGCATGTGGGCGTGCGCCTGTTGTCCCAGCTACTTGGGAGGCTGAGGTAGGAGGATCACCTGGGCCCAGGAGGTCAAGGCTGCTGTGAGCTATTACCTTGTCACTGCACTCCTGCCTGGGCAACAGAGTAAGACCCTGACTCTAAAAAACAAACAAACAAACAAAAAACTATATATATATATATATGTAAGTTGGGTAAGGCAGAGAAGACAAACACATCAAAAGCTCAGAGGCACAAAAGCATGCATGAGTTCAAAATTCACATCTCTGGGCTGCAGGCAGAGGGCCCGGACTGGAAGGACAGGCTTGGTCAAGTTGCAAGAAGACTCTCATGGCTGGGGCGAGGGCCTTGGACTATGTCCTGAGAAGCCATGAAAGGTGGTGGCAGGGTTAGGGCTCCCCAGTCTGACAGCTGTGTGGAGGGTGAGTGGGCGTGGGCCAGGTGGAGGCAAGGGGCTGTGGCCTTGTGAACAGACTGGCACCACTGGGGCCTGAATGAAGGCAGGGCTGCAGAGGTAATGGAGGGATGGCAGGGGGCGGGGGCTGGAGGGATGCCCCCGGAGGAGAGGCAGCCCTGAGGATGAGGGTGCAGGGTGGCTACTTCCCACTCCGTTCAGCCTGTTTGAGAACATGGGGGCAAACTGAGGAACTGGGGTATCTGGCCCCCGAAGTGTCGTTTTCAAAAACTTGAGTCAATGGCACACCCATATAATGAAATACTTTGTAGCCATAAAAAAGAAAGATGAAACTCTTTATGTATCGGTATGGAATGATTTCTAAGATTTATTGTTAAGTGAAAGAAAGCAAAGTGCAGGAAAAATAGTATACTACCACTTCTGCAGAGAAAGTAGGAAATAAAGCCTCTTAAATATGTTTCTATTCAATTTCACGTACAAATCTAGATGCCTTTTGAAAAATGGGGAAACCTGGCAACACAGGGCTGCCCTCATAGACCAGCCTCAGTGAGCTCGAGTATCAGCGGCTGCTCCCTGGCCATCCAGTTACCCACAGTCCCCACCACTCCTAACTGCTTGTCCAGACAGAACTTTCTCAAGGAGGCTACCCACCTGGCTCTTGTAGGTGTCTGAGATTGCAACCCACTATCTGGAGCACAGAAGCCTCTCCTTAATACCTCATCTGAGCCAGGTGCGTGGCTCACGCCTGTAATCCCAACACTTTGGGAGGCTGAGGCGAGAGAATTGCTTGAGACCAGGAGTTCGAGATGAGCCTGGGCAACATAGTGAGACCTCGTCCTTACGAAAAATAAATAAAATGCCTCCTCTGGGCTCCAGTCCTCAACCCCCATGACCAGAGACATCCTGGAGGGAAGCTCGCCATGGACAGCCCTCTTCCCCTGGCATCCTCCTCCCCGTAGGCTCCCACTCACGGCTCCCTCTTCCTCTCAGCTCCAGCGGTTCAAGCGCTCACTCTCCCTCAAGACCATCCTCCGAAGTAAGAGCGTGGAGAACTTCCTTCGCTCGGGCTCTGAGCTCAAGTGCCCGACCGAGGTGCTGCTGACACCCCCCACACCCCTGCCCCCTCCCTCCCCACCACCTGTATCCTCTGACAGGGGCCTGCCCACCCCAGCACCCTCCCCTTGCCCAAACCCGCGCCCTCTGGCGCCACTCAAACCAGTGAGGCTGCACAGCTTCCAGGAGCATGTGTTCAAGCGTGCCAGCCCTTGTGAGCTGTGCCATCAGTTCATTGTAGGTAGGTGTCCAGGCCCCGAGGTGGGCAAGGGGGGTCTGGGTGGGCACTGGGGAGTGGACCCCTGGATCGGCACTGGGGAGGGGCCCCTGGGTGGACATCGGGGAGCGGGCCCCCAGAGCTACGTGGCATGGGCCTCCTGCTCTCTGGGGTCTTCAGGACTAACTGTGCCTCTCCCCCTGGGCAGAGGAATAAGCACCCTTGGGTGGGGGTGGCCCAGGGCTGCTGCTGCTGTGTTCGCTGGCGACTCTGGTTCAGGGCCACCTCACACCCTAGCTGGACGGGTAGGTGCTGGGCCCCCAGGCTGGCACGAGAATGCTGACCCCTGCTCTCTCACTGCCCGTACCTGCCTCCTTCGCTCCTTGCCCACGGGGGCATCCTTTCTTGTTGGATCCACACTTCTCAGGAAACTCCAAGCAGGGCTTGCGCTGTAAGATGTGCAAAGTCAGTGTCCACCTCTGGTGCTCTGAGGAGATCTCCCGCCAGCAATGCCCAGGCAAGGTGTGTGGGGCGGGGGCAGGTGGGGCCCAGGATGGTCATGGGTGGGAGAAGCAGGCCCCTCCAGGCTGGCTCCTCCTGGGAGGTGGCTGGTCCTGGATGGGCTGTGACCTCTGCATCCCTTTCTCTCTGCCTCTCTTGCCACAGTCCACGTCCTTCCGCCGCAACTTCAGCTCGCCCCTCCTGGTGCACGAGTCACCACCCGCCTGTGCCACAAGCAGAGAATCCCCACCCACCGGTGAGTGTCTCTCTGCTGTTCCTGCTCCCACTGTGGCGCGATGAGAAATCACACACTCAGATGGCCACCTGAGTCACACTGGCACTGCCAGTTCTTGGTGCTCTTACCACTTCCCTTCTCTGGATGCTCCTGTCCTGAATATAGGGTTCATTCATTCATTCATTCATACATTCATCCATCCTTCAACAAACACTTTATGGAGGCCAGGCACAGTGGCTCAGCCTATAATCCCAGCATTTTGGGAGGCCAAGGCAAGAGGATTGCTTGAGCCCGGGGGTTCAAGACCAGCCTGGGCAACTTGGTGAGACCTCGTCTCTACAATAAATCACAAAAATACTAGCCTAGCTTGGTGGCATGCACTTGTAGTTCCAGCTACTTGGAAGGCTGGGGCGGAAGGATTGCCGGAGCCCAGCAGGTCAAGGCTGCAGTGGCCGTGAGCATGCCACTGCACTCCAGCCTGGACGATAGGAGTGAGACTCCAACTCGAGAAAAACAACAAACAAACAAAAAAAAAACACTTTATGGAGCACCAGCTAAGTGCTGTGCTATGAGAAGCCCTAGACATAGCATTGATGGGGGTAGAGTGGATGGTCTAGCAAAGGAAATAGACTTGAAATGGGCAGTCACACAAATCCTCAGTCAATGACCACTAGGATGGCATGTGCCATAGTCCCAGCTACTCAAGAGTCTGAGGAAGGAGGATCGCTTGAGACCAGGAATTAGAGTCCAGCCAGGGCAACAGATTGAGACCCTGTCTCTGCAAAAAAAAAAAAATTTTGAATTCAGAGTCTCACCCTGTCACCCAGGCTGGAGTGCAATGGCACGCTCATGGTCACTGCAGCCTCGACCTTGTGGGCTTAGGTGACCCTTCTGCCTCAGCCTTCCAAGTAGCTGGAACCACAGATGTGTGCCACCATGCCTGGCTAGTCTTTTGATTTATTGTACAGATAAGGTCTTGCCAAGTTGCCCAGGCGGGTCTCAAGTCCCTGGGCTCAGGCAATCCTCCCACCTCCGTCTCCCAAAGTGCTGATATTGCAGGCATGAGCCACCACACCCAGCTCTGAAATTTTTCTTTAAAAATGCGTGCTGTCCTCATCTGTGCAGTCAGGAAGACTTCCTGGAGACAGGAAGGATGAGGAGTGAGGGGTTCATCTTCTAAGGGTAGGGGCAGACTCATGCGGGCAGAGAGGGACCTGAGCAGGGAGCGGCAGGGAGTTAAAGAAAGGAGAAAAATGTTTGGGGTGGAGGGAGCAGGAGGGAGCAGGTGTGAGGAGACCATGGGTGTGCAGCCTTGGGTTATGCTAAGGGCAAGTTATGTGTATCTAAAGCGCACTCAGACTGCTGTGTGGACTGGCAGGCTGAGTGGAGGCAGGGAGGCCAACGGGGAGGCCTCGGAGAGAGAGGTTGGTGGCTTGACCCAGCAGTGGGCAGGGAGAGAGGAGGGGCGAGAGAGACGTGGGCAGAGTCCAGGGTTGTCGGGACATGGGACTAAGTGATGGCGCGGCAGCAGGCAGTGAGGACGCCCAGAGTCAGGGACGACCCCGGTTTCTGCCCAGGCACTGCAGGAGGATGAGGAGCTGTCCCTGGGATGAGGGAGACCTGGGTGGGGGAAAGTGAGGGACAGACAGGAAGTTCAGCCTGGGGCGTGTGAGCCGGGCCTGGAGACAGGGCGTCAGGGCAGAGCTAGGCCTGTGGACCGACGCCAGGCCTTGAGGGCAGACACTCGGCAGGGGCCGGCGGGAAGGTGGACCCCGTGTACGAGACCCTGCGCTACGGCACCTCCCTGGCACTGATGAATCGCTCCAGCTTCAGCAGCACCTCGGAGTCCCCCACCCGGAGCCTGGTATGTGGGCACCGAGGGGTCCTGGGGGACGGGTGTCCGCGTGACAGCGGGTCCGGGCCGAGCCCTCCCCTCTCTGTCCCCAGAGCGAGCGGGATGAGCTGACCGAGGATGGGGAGGGCAGCATCCGCAGCTCTGAGGAGGGGCCTGGCGACAGTGGTGAGCCCAGGCGGGAGCCTGGGGAGGGCGTGGGGCCAGCAGGGGGCGCCCCGCCGCCTCACACCCTGCCTCCCCCAGCGTCTCCCGTGTTCACGGCCCCAGCCGATAGCGAAGGGTGTGGACCAGAGAAGAGCCCTGGACAGCAGGTGAGCCCGGCTGGCACCAAGGCGGCCGGGGGGAGGAGCGTGGCTTCCCCTGCCGTCGATCCACGGGTGGGTGAGAACACCGAGAGTGGGGCCCCCCTGCTCCCTCGCTTGTCCCAGGCCCCCAGGCCGGACAAGGTGAGAGGGCGTGGGAGGCGGAGAGGGCCCCTCCCACCACCGGCCCCCGCCTCTTGCCCCCTCACCGGCTCCCCAAGGGCAGGCATTCCCAGGTGCGGCGGGTGGGGGTGTCTCCCTCCTCATGCCTTGCCCAGGCCCCTAGGGGTGGGTGAGCATAGTTGGCAGGAGGGTCTTACTTTTCTCTGTCATTGTCGCAGGACCACTGTGTCCTGCCCCTGGTATGTGGGCACCGAGGGGGTCTGGGGGAGGGGTGTCGGTGACCCCCACGCTCAGAGCAAGTGGTAGTGGGGGGAGTGAGGGTGTCGCCCTCCCATCACCAACCAGAGCTTTTCCCATAGGCCCCCAGGCACCTCCTGCGGAAGGACTTGGGGCCCATGTACTCCTACGTTGCTCTCTACAAGTTTTTGCCCCAGGAGAACAATGACCTGGCTCTGCAGTAAGTCCCCACTGTGACCCAGTCCTGCTGGGCAGCTGCCTGGCTCCAGCCTCAGACCTTGGAACACAGCATGAGGGAACCTTCAGGAACCTTTTTCTTGCTTGCTTGAGGCTGCTGAGCCAGACAGGAGCTGGAGCTACCCAGGGTCTAAGAGTGATTCATGCTAGGCTGGGAGCGGTGGCTCATGCCTATAATCCCAGCACTTTGGGAGGCCGAGGTGGGAGGACTGCCTGAACCCAGGGGTTCAAGACCAGCCTGGGCAACATAGTGAGACCTCGCCTGTACAAAAACTTAAAAATTAACTGGGTGTGGTGGCACGTGCTTGTAACACCAAAGAGTGCCTGTTGTAACTGTGGTCACAGTGTTCTCCAAGGGCATCAAGAATCCTTTTCCACCAGGCAAGGTAGCTCATGCCTGTAATTCCAACACTTTTGGAGGCTGAGGCAGGAGGACTGCTTGAGCCCAGGAGTTCGAGACTAGCCTAGGCAACTTAGTGAGACCTCGTCTCTGCAAAAAATAAAAAAATTAGCCAGGTGTGGTGTGCATCTGTAGTCCCAGCTACTTGGGAGGCTGAGGCAGAAGGGTCACCTGAGCCCTGACAGTCAAGGTTGCAGTGAGCTGTGATGGTACTACTGCACTCCAGCCTGGGCGGCAGATTGAGACCTCCCAACATAAAAAAAAAAAAAAAAAATCTTCTCCCAGCTGAGGGTTGCAGGGTAACAAGATGCCCAAGGACTGCTGGGATGGGAGGGGGCAGGGCCTTCTGTCCCATATGCTGCCTCAGCTCCCTCCCCACCCAGGCCTGGAGATCGGATCATGCTGGTGGATGACTCTAATGAGGACTGGTGGAAGGTGACTTGGCAGGGTGGGGTGGGAGGGGACCTGGTAGGCACATCAGCAGCCCCCACCTCAGTTGACGCTGCCCCCACCTTCAGTCCCCAAAGACCTCCCCTCCTCCAACTGCGGGCCCTAGCCACGCCTAGGACCACGTGGGTCTTGTCCTCAGTGGGCCTCTCCCAGCCTCCCTCCCCGCCTGGAGGCCGACCAGCACGGGGCTGGAGTCCAGGCTCTGGACTCTCAGGCTCTGGAAGGCCATGGCTTTGACTTTGAGTGGGAATTGGGTCTGGAGAAGGCGGGGGTGGGGGGCTGGGGGTGGCGCTGTGCTCACTGCCAGCCTCGTTCCCAGGGCAAGATCGGCGACCGGGTTGGCTTCTTCCCAGCCAATTTTGTGCAGCGGGTGAGGCCAGGCGAGAGTGTGTGGCGCTGCTGCCAGCCCTTCTCTGGGAACAAGGAGCAGGGCTACATGACCCTCAAGGAGAACCAGGTGACAGCCCAGGGCCTGGCTGGAGAGAGAGGGCCATGTGGGGAAAGGGCGACCAGGGCGGGGCAAGCGGCCTCCAGGATGCTGGGGCCTGGTGGCAGGATGGGAGCAGGTTAGAGTGATGGGACAAGGGCCCTCCCGTCATCCCATCGGGGGAGTTTGGGCTGGTGGCCAACAGACTAGGAACAGATGACGTTTGAGGCAGCTTGACGGTTGAGGGCAGGAGCACTGAATTAGGAGCATAGAGGCTCAGATTTGAATGCTGGCTGTGGCCTGTCGTGTAGCCTGGGACAAGTCCTTTTCCTCTGTTACCTCCTTCTGTGCACTGGGAGTGGGGCAGGGCACCAGACCAGCCGATCTTAGCAGCCGGCCCTGAAGGGCTGCTTGGTGTCTACTGGTGTCCTGGCCTTGCTGCTGAGCCCTGTACCCTCAGGGCATCTGCTCCCCCCAGTGAAAAGCTCCATCCCTATCTGACACCGGTCCCATCATCCCCAGGGCTGGGTCCCCTGGGGGCCGTTGGCGGGTCTTGGGGCCAGCGCCAGCTCCAGCTCCGTGTCTCTCTGGCTCAGATCTGTGTAGGCGTGGGCAGAAGCAAGGATGCTGACGGCTTCATCCGCGTCAGCAGCGGCAAGAAGCGGGGCCTGGTGCCAGCCGACGCCCTGACCGAGATCTGAGAGGAGCAGAGAGAACCTGGATGCCACCCCGCCCAAGCCCAGCCCCTGTTTCTGGCCCTGGAGGAGAGCAGGCCCCCTTGTCACACCCTCCCTCCCACTGCCTCTCTCCTAGGGGCTGCTCACCATGGCTTAGGAGCCTTTTGCTCCCAGGAAGATCTTATTTCTTGGGTGGGGTGCCCCAAGTGGGCTGATCCTCTGGGGTTTGGGGTGGGGGCAGGAGAAAGCAGGAGGGAATGAGGAAGCTGCAGGCAAGTCCCCTCGGTGCCCAGGTCCCCTCAGTCCTGGGAGGGCCCCTGGGGAACTTTCCTGCTGCTTCTTCCAGCACCTTCCTCGGCCCACACACCTGTGCATGCCTGACACACCCCTCCCCCCACAGAACCTCTGCTTGGGTCTATGTGTGTGCGACCACGCGCCTGTCCCTATGCACGTGGGGCCTTGGGAGGGGACCCTCGTGTTCCTCAGCCCCCTGGGATGGGAGGGGTTCAGGGCCGTGGGAGGGTCCTGAGTCTGTCTCCTGGCCTCACCACCTCTGTCACTGTCAATTCTCAGGAAAGTTCTGCGGGAATTTCTCCTACTACTTGAAACCTGGGCCGACAGAGGAGGGGAGGGCTGAGGTCATCGGAGGGTGAGACATGTCAGAGACTGACCCATCAAGTAGAACATTCACCACAGAGCAGCCTCACCCCACCCTTGCCCACCAGAAAAGAATGCCCAAGAGCAGTCTAGACACAGAAGCCCAGCTGAGAGCAAAACCTTGGCCCATGTCTGGTCAAAAGAATTTCACTTCAAGCCGGGTGTGGTAGCTCATGCCTGTAATCCTAGTACTTTGGGAGGTGAAGGCGAGAGAATTACCTGAGCTCAGGGGTTCGAGACCCGCCTGGGCAACATGGCAAGACCTTGTCTCTACAATAAATTAGAAAAATCAGCCAGGCATGGTGGCACACACCTGTAGTTCCAGCCACTCGGAAGGCTGAGGCGGAAGGATTGCCTGAGCCCAGCAGGTCAAGGCTGCGGTGGCCGTGAGCGTGCCACTGCACTCCAGCCTGGGTGACAGGCTGACTCCAACTCAAAAAAAAAAAAGAATTCCACCGCATCGTCAAGACTCCAAGTGCCCGGGGTCAACCAGCCATCGAAGCCTGTGATTGCCAAATCCTGCCCCAGCGGCCCAGAGCTGACCCTCTTGAGCCTCTCTCCCTGCTGTGTCTGCTCCCATGTCCGGGACACCGAGCCCTGAGAAGACGAGGGGACGGAAGACAGTTGAGGAAGTGGAAGGCTCTGCTTGGCCACCAGGAAAGGAGGGGGCAACCCTGGGCGTGCGTGGGCACACACGAAGAGGACCCCTCCCTTGCAGGCTGCTTTTTTCTGGTGCCAAGCCCCGGACCCCCCAGCTCAGAGCCTCCTGTGCCCTTGATCGTGCCAGCCAATGCCAAGCCCCCATCCTGGGCACAGTCACACCCTCCTGGACACTGGGAGGGACACATATCCTCCTACCCAAAGGCCCCTGCCCCACTTCTCCCCCGCAGAGGGGGGGCTCAAGCCACACTGCCCTGTTTGCTGCCACGAGGCCCCCCCAGCAATATCCCCGGGGCGGGCCCAATGCCCACTGTACATGAGGCTGCATGAGGGGTCTGCCGGGGCGTTGCTGGGCCCCCAGACCCCTAATTAAATGTTTCTTGTCCCAGCCGGTCTGCACCGTGTATGGAATTGGGATGGAGAAGGGACGAGGGAGGGCGGTGGGGTGGAGCAGGAGGGGGGTCCTTCGCGGGGCCAGGCCGAGGCTGGGGAGGAGGAGGGCTGGCTCTGGTCGCATGGCAGACATGGCGGGGGTCCCACCCGCCCGCTCCGGCAGCCTGAGAGGGGCAGGATCTGGGGAGCACTACAGGGACCCCGAAGGAAGCCAGGAAGAGGGGAGAGGGAGGCTGGAGGGACGGGCCGGGGCTGCGGTCACATTCCGGTTCCCTGCGCACCTGGTGGCGCAGGAGGCGGGCACACCCCCCCGCGCGCGTCACGGCCGTTCCCGCCCACGCAGCGGTGCCCCGAGGCCGGCCGTGCCCACCCGAGCCAGCCGCGCCCGCAGCCCCCGAGCCCGAGACACAAGCGCCGGCGGCGGGGACAGGCGGCCGCGGGATGACTCAGTCGCGCCCGTCGCCGGGAGCCGGGCACGGCGGGGGCTGGCGCGCCCCTCCCGTAGCCCGCCCGCCGCCCACCCGCGCCGGCAGCGCCGGCTCCTTCCCCTCCGCCCGCCGCGCCGCGTCAGCACCGCCGCGGGCACGTCCCGGGCTATTTATAGGCCGAGGGGGCGGGGAGGGAGGGAGAGGCGACGGCGGGGGGGCGGGGCCTGCCCCTCCGGGCGGGCACCCGCTGCTCCACTGGGCTCCGACTCGCAGCGCCGCCCCCTGGGCCAGGTAGGCCAGGTGGGACCGGACAGGGCGCCCCTCCCTGAGCTCTCGCTGGACCCCCTCACCCCCGGAAGGCCCTAGAGGCTGGGTGGGGACGGCAGGGAAAGGAGGGTGCCCCTCTCCCTTCCTGGGGCCCCTGGACGTGGGAGGGGAGGGAGGGGACACTGACCCGGTCTCAAGCCTTTTTTTTTTGAGTCGGTGTCTCACTCTGTCGCCCAGGATGGAGTGCAGTGGCATGCTCGCAGCCACCGCAGCCTCGACCTGCTGGGCTCCGGCGATCCTTCTGCCTCAGCCTTTCAAGTAGCTGGAACCTCAGATGCGGGCCACCCTGCCCAGCTAGTTTTTGGTTTTTATTGTAGAGAGGAGGTCTCACCAAGTTGCCCAGGCTGGTCTCGAATCCCTGGACTCAGGCAATCCTCTCGCCACGGCCTCCCAAAATGCAGGGATTACAGGCGTGAGCCACCGCGCCCAGAGGTGTAAAGGCTTAAAAAGAGTGAACTCACATCAACAGGTGCCAGGAACTTAACAGTATTTGATTCTCTCAACGGCCCAGTGAGAAAAGTGGGGGTGTCCCCTTTCCACAGATGAGGAATTGAGGCACAGAGAGGTTAGCTGGTGTAACCAAGGTCATATAATCATCCAGTTCTACCCTGCCCTTTTTATATGTGGGGAAACTGAGGCCTACAGTGGGCTGACTTACCCAGGGTCACCCAGGAAGTGAGGGATCAGGCCAGTCCCAGAAACCTTATCTTTCTCCTCCCAGTTCAACCGTCTTCCTCCTCTGCTTCGGATCCCTCAATGCCTTAAACCAATAAGGTGGGGACAGAGACACCCTGAGATCCCAGGGCAGCGGTTCCAAGGATTGAGAGCCCCCTTCACTGAAGACAGCCAGAGCCTTGCAGCCACGCCTTCTGACACCTGCCGTGTCTGCCACCAGCCGGCAGCTGGCCTGGACGCCCCTGCTCTCCGGGGTTTGCCACACTGCTGAGCACAGCTTTCTCGGGTGGCTGCGCCACCAACGGCATGCTTGCAGGCGGGGGGGGGCTGGGAACTGCTGGTGACCCCTCTGTGGCCTTTGCCGCCTCTGCGTCCAGGAACCCACTGGGAGTGCCACCCTACACTTGGTTCTGTCGTCTCTGACCCACATTTGCCCCACACCCTCCATCCCAGGCTGACTTCACCTGGCATGTACATGTGGGACAGAGGTCACTTGGGCTCAGGGGACATGTAGGAAGAGGGGGAGTCTGGGAACCAGAGACAGGGAGGCCGAAAAGGACAAAGAGATGGGTACTGGGAGGCAGGAGAGACAGAGCGAGCCCTCTGTGTAACCCCACCCATCTTGCTGGAGCCAGTCCCTTTGGCCACTCTGGCCTTCTTCAACCTCCACTGCCACCCCCTGCCCACCCAGCACTTGGGCAGGCTAGAAGCACCAGCTGAGGAGGCCAAGGAAGGCAGCCTCGGCCCTCTGTGTGCTGTGCAGGGAGTCTGCCTGGGTTATCCCTGTCTGAGCCTCGGAGACGGCCCTAGAAGGAGGCAGAGCCCCTTGACCCCCGCTCCAGCTCACAGTCCTGCCGTCACAGCTGTGCTCTGTGCCCCTGCTGCACCCCAATCTGAATCACACCCTCCCACGCCCAGAAACTGCAGACTGGGAAGCAGAGTCAGGTGCAGTGTGCATGCAACGTTGAATTTCTGCACACCCCACTCGAGTCTGCCATCAGCTGGCAGCCGGCCTAGGCCTCCCCCACCCCCAGCCTATTTGCCGCACTGCTGAGCACAGCAGAGAAGTCTGGTTCCTCTGGGCCTCAGCTTCCTCGTCTGAAAAATCAAGAGGTGGGTTTGCTCAGGGAATCTTTACCTGGCAATAACAAACTCCTTGAAAGGGTACACATTGGCTGTGTCAGTGGCTCTTGCCTGTAATCCCAGCACTTTGGGAGGCCAAGGCAGAAGTATTGCTTGAGCCCAGGAGTTCAAGACCAGCCTGGGCGGCATAGTGAGATTCCATCTCCACAAAAAATTTAAAATTAGCTGGGAGTAGTGGTGCACTCGTGTAGTCCCAGTCACTTGGGAGGCTGAGGCAGGATTGCCTGAGTCAAGGAGGTAGAGGCTGCAGTGAGCCATGATTGTGCCACTGCATTCCAGTCTAGGTGACAGAGTGAGAAATTGACTCAAAAAAGAAAAAAAGAAAAGAAAGTAAGGCCGAGCACGATGGTTCATGCCTATAATCCCAGTACTTTGGGAGGCCAAATTAAGAGGATTGCCTGAGCTCACGGATCCAAGACCGGCCTGGGCAACTTGGCGAGACCTCATCTCTACAGTAAATCAGAAAATTAGCTGGGCGTAGTGGCGTGTGCTTGTAGTTCCAGCTACTTTGAAGGCTGAGGCGGAAGGATCACCTGAACCCAGCAGGTCGAGGCTGCGGTGGTGGTGAGCATGCCACTGCACTTCAACCTGGGCAACAGAGTGAGATTCGGACTCAAAAAAAGAAAATAAAAAAGTATTTTGCTGGGTGTGGTGGCTCATGCCTGTAATGCCCGCACTTTGGGAAGTGAAGGCGAGAGAATTGCCTAGCTCGGGGGTTCGAGACCAGCCTGGGGAGCATGACGAGACCTCATCTCTACAATACATTTTAAAAATCAGCCAGGTGTGGTAGTGCACACCTGTGGTTCCAGCTACTTTGAAGGCTGAGGCGGAAGGACGGCCAGAGCCCAGCAGGTCGAGGCTGCGGTGGCCGTGAGCGTGCCACTGCACTCCAGTCTGGGCAACAGAGTGAGACTCCAACTCAAAAAATAAATAAATAATTTAATTTTATTTTTGGAGACAAGGTCTTGCTATGTCCCCAGGCTAGGGTGCTGAGTCTAATCACTGGTGTAATCATAGCACACCACAGCCTCGAACTCCTGGGCTCAAGCAATCCTCCTGCCCCAGCCTCTGGAGTAGCTGGGACTACAGGCACAGGCCACTACACCTGGCAGGACACATCTTTTTATATTTTCTTTTCTTCTTTTTTTTTTTTTAGTTGGAGTCTCACGGTCGCCCCGACTGGAGTGCAGTGGCCGCTCCCGGCCACTGCAGCCTCGACCTGCTGGGTGCCGGCGATCCTTCCGCCTGTCTTCCAAGTAGCTGGAACTACAGGCGCTCGCTACCACACCCGGCTAATTTTTTGATTTATTGTAGAGATGAGGTCTTACCAAGTTGCCTAGGGCGGGTCTCGAACCCGCAGCCTCAGGCAATCCACTCACCTCAGCCTCCCAAAGCGTGGGATTACAGGCTGAGCCACCGAGCCCAGCGACACATCCTTTAATCAGATTTTCACAAGGCTTCAGGACCTGGACGAGATCCAGCAGTTACTTTAGGATTCTTTGTGCCTTTGGCTCCTGTGGGAATGGGCCCTGCCCAGGCCGTCGATGGAAAGAGGTCAAATCCAGGCCTGGAGTGCAGTTCAAAAAGAAGTGACGAAACCGAGGGTTTCCCGGGAGGTAGACTCCTACAACCCAAACCATCCCTTCGCCCCTCCCCCAAAACCAAAAACTCCCGAGGCAGCGGCCACACGCGCAGCGACCCATGAGAACAGCGCCACCTCCTGGCTCGTGGTGGGAACCGCTTCTGTTGCTGCAGGCTCCGGAGCTTGGGGAGGATCCCATGCTTGGTTTGGAAGTGGGCGGTGTCCGATACCCTTCCTCCTCTGGACCAGGCTTGCAAAGGAGGCGTCCAGCGTGCCAACATGGGAACGTGGCCAAGGTCCCCCTACCCCACTCGGATGGCAAAGGCTTTAGAGTCAGAGCTAAGAAGGAAGGCACACAGGCGGCTCCAGGGGCAACAAGGGGCCCCAGAAGTCAGTGTCCTCTCTTCCAGGGCTCTGGTGCATGGGGCGGGGCTCCCCGGGACATTTCTGAGTCTGGGCTTCCCTGCCTTCTGCCTCACCTCCCTCCCCCATGTGCCCAGATCTGGATGAGGAGGGTGGGCACAAGCCTGTAATCCCTGCTCTTTGGGAGACCTAGGCAGGATGATCGTGGGAATTGGAGGGTGCTGAGTCATGATTGTGCCACTGCACTCCAGCTAGAAACCCTGACTCTAAAAATAATAATTATATATACATACATACATACATATATATATATATATATATATATATATATATATATATATATATATATATATACTTTTTTTAGTTAAGAGTCTCACTCCGTCACCCAGGCTGGAATGCAGTGGCATGCTCACGGCCACCGCAGCCTCGAACTTTGGGCTCAGGGGATCCTTCCACCTCAACCTTCCAAGTAGCTGGAACTACAGGCACACACCACCACACCTGGCTAATTTTTTGGCTTATTGTAGATATAAGGTCTCGCCAAGTTTCCCAGGTTGTTCTCAAACCCGTGGGCTGAGGCAATTCCTTTAATTCAGCCTCTCAAAGTGCTGGGATTACAGGCTTGAGCCACCATACTGGGGCTTTTTTTTGAGTCAGAGTCTTACTCTGTCGGCTAGCCTGGAGTGCACTGGCACACTCACGGCCACTGCAGCCTCAACCTCCTGGATTCAGGCAATCCTTCCACCTCAGTCTTCCAAGTAGCCGAAACTACAGGCATGACACCCGGGTAATTTTTTTTTATTGTAGAGGTCTTGCCAAGTTGCCCAAGCTGGTCTTGAACCCGTAGACTTAGGCAATCCTTGCACCTCAGCCTCACAAAGTGCTGGGATTATAGGCATGAGCCACCATGCCTGGCTTTTTTTTTTTAAGTCAGAATCTCACTGTCAGCCAGGCTGGAGTGCAGTACCACGCTGCTCACGGCCACGGCAGCCTCGACTTGCTAGGCTCAGGTGATCCTTCCACCTCAGTCTTCCAAATAGCTGAAACGACAGGCATGTGCCACCACACTGGCTAACTTTTTGACTGAAAGATGAGGTTTTGCCATGTTGCCCAGGCTGGTCTTGAACCCCTGGGCTCAAGCAGTCCTCTTGCTTCTGCCTCCTAAAGTGCTGGGAAGACAGGCATGAGCCACTGAGCCCAGCTAATACATTTCAAATAGGCCATTGGCTTGCTAGACTCTGGTGTGACCACGTGCTCTTTGAGCTACGGCTGTGGCCATGCCTCCGGGCTTTGGCCTCCTCCCCCACCTCAGGGAGGTGAATCTTCTCTTTCTCTCTCAAACTTACTTAAATATATTTTCTAATCTAAAAATAAAATTAAATTTTAAAAGAACTGAATGAGGACACCAGAGGCAGAGAGGCCTGCTGTCCCCAGCACCTCGCCAGATCTCCCTTTGCCACTCAGGTGTTGCCATTTCCCATCTGCTGAGTACATCACCTGAAGGGTGCCAACCGGTCACCCCAAAATAAGAGTCCTTAAGAGTGGGAGTGAGGGGCTGGGAGGTAACCAGCAGGACAGGCCAGCCCTGGTGTGCCCAGGGTCAAAGGAGGTGGGCCTGCTATTCAATCTTCCTCTCCATTCTGTCACTCCAAGCTCAACCCCTTGGCCTGTATTTAACTAGCTGCCTGACCCCTTCAGCCCAGACACTTGACCCTCAAACCACCACCCGCTAGATGGATCCAAAGTCCACTCTTCTGGCCACTCTCCCCAACCCAACTGGTTCCCGCTTCTGACCCCCAAAGGCTGAAGGTCCTGGGTCTGGGACTGGATAGACTTCCTCAGCCCCCACAAGCAAGGTCTGCCAATCCTTACCCTGATGCAACACCACCTTAGGTGAGGCTGTTTGACTCCCACATGCCCCTTCACAAGTTTCTCATCTGCAAGATGGTGATAGCTGGGCTTGACAATCTTGTGAAAATTAGAGAATCAATGTAAGTCCAGTGCCCACTGGCACTAGGCTCACAGCAGATACTTTATGGAAAAACTTATTGGCAGTTATTTTAATTAGTTAAGTGGCAAAACAAAACCCACTTGCTAACCAGGTGCTGTGGCTCATACAATCCCAGCAACATGGAAGCCAAGGCAAGACGACTGCCTGAGCCCCGGGGTTCAAGACTAGTCTGGGCAACTTGGCGACACCTTGTCTCTACAGTAAATCAAAAAATAAGCCAGGTATAGTGGCAAGTGCCTGTAGTTCCAACCACTTGGAAGGCTGAGGAAGTATCATCTGAGCCCAGCAGGTTGAGGCTGCGGTGGCCATGAGCACGCCACTGCACTCCAGCCTGGGTGACAGTGAGACTCCAAAAAAAAAAAAAATTACAGCTCCTTTAGCATACCCAAATCGCCAGTATCACTACTCTTGGGCTTTGGGGCCGTTAATAAGGGACACTTGGGCACAAGCATTGCACTATCTCCACTGTCCACCTGACCCAGACAGGTAGCAGTGTGTGGACATACCAAGGGACGACTCACATCCCAGGTGGGAGTGAGACTTCATCACGCTACCAGAATGGCACGCAATGTAAAACCTGACTTCTAGACTTTTCCATTTAGTATCTTCAGGCCAGGGATGACTGAAACCACGGATAAGGGGAGGAGGGCTGTATTCTTAACGTTCACTGGGTGAGAGACTTGTTCTTTGTGCCCTACATGATGGGTCCAAACTATGACAAACTCTTAAAAGGCAGGAAGAAAAAAGGCTTAGTTCCCAGTAAAACAGCTTCAATAATGCATCAATAAAGTTGTTTATGGTGGTAGTAGCTAAAGCTAGGGTCTGAGCTTCTGGACTAGCAGCAGCTGGAAGCCCCACCATTATGGAGTCCCAGGGAGGTGGATTAAGTCGAGAAGCATAAGCATGACAAGCATTTCCTGTTTTTAAAAGAACATGGCTCCCCCAACAACGTCCCATCTGGTCCCAGCCAACACCCGGAGACTTCCTAGGTGCCACTCATGCTGTGCAGTTTTGAAACACAGTATTTTGGAGGCTTGGGCAGAAGCCATTCATTCCTCCCCACATCTCACCAAAACAAGGTAAAACGCATCTCTCAGGATGGAAGGGCATGAACCCGACCTTCAGCAGAAGAGAGAAATAAAACAGGGACTCATGGCAAAGGGCCTGCGTCCCAGTCGTGGGTGCGGTGCACTCTGGGCCTCTGAACAGTTAAGACCCACTGAGCAGCTAGAAACTTGTCAAGAGGCAGAGAGACAAGCAGGAAAACTGTATTTGGAGCCACCAAGGCCACTATGTACAGACGAGGGCGGGAGCCTTATTTCTTGGTCTCCTCCTCTTTGGACAGAGTCTTGATGATCTCCTCCTTCTTGGCCTGCAGGCGCTCTTCACGGCGCTTGCGCGCTTCCTTGGTCTTAGACCTGCGGGCCTCAGCCTGGTCCCTGATAAGGGAAGAAAAAAAATGGTCAGCATGGAAAGATGAGATGCTGGGGGACACAAGGACATGTCCAGACCCTTCTCCATAAGCCTAGCCAGCATGAGGAACAAGGTGCTGAGTCCAAGAACTTCTGCTCTGACAACCTACAGTCCCTACACCAATGCTAGGCAGGATAAAATTGTGTGTGGGATGGGCAGATGCCTCTAATGCAACGGCTGTGTCCCTGACAGATGGCACGCCAGTCAGGAGTTGTCCCACCACAGCACCAGAAGCACCTGTCCCCGAGACACGAAGGCCAACTGCTGAAGAAACTTACGCCAGGAGCTTCTTGCGGGCCTTGTCTGCCTTCAGTTTGTGGATGTGTTCCATGAGGATCCGCTTGTTCTTGAAAACATTCCCTTTCACCTTCAGGTAGAGGCTGTGATACCTGGGGGGCCAAGGAGCAGAGGGTCCAGTCAGCGATGGGATTTGAGTGGGCCCGTGAGCAGCTCTTCTACCCAAGGCCACTAAGTTTGCAGGTTTCCTCTCTGCTAATGCATGGACTCTTCCTCCCAGACTAGGACTTTTTGTACAATTCCTAGATAGAAGAACTTGCCTAGCAAATAAAGTAAATTACCAGGCCACCATGAAAGCGTAAGGGGGAAAAACAGACCAAAATGGAAAGACTTTCTTAGGCAGACTCTCTCCCTGAGGGCAGTGAGCAGAGCTCTGTGAAAACAAGTCAGCAGGGCATGGTGGCTCAAGCCTATAATCCCAACACTTTTTGGGAGGCTGAGGTGAGAGGACTGCCTGAGCCCGCGGGTTTGAGACTGCCCTGGGCAACCTGGTGAGACTTCGTCTCTATTATCAAAAAACTAGCCAGGTGTGGTAGCGCGCGCCTATAGTTCCAGTTACTTGGAGGACTGAGGCGGAAAAATCGCCTGAGCCCAGCAGGCTGAGGCTGCAGTGGCAGTGAGTGTGCCACAGCACACCAGCCTGGATGACAGAGTGAGACTCCAATTAAAAAAAAAAAGAAACGACAAGCCAGCAGAGCAGCAGACAGATTGTGGGCTCAAGGGGGCATGCACACATGTGGCGATCGATCTTCTTTGATTCACGGTATCTCCTGAGCAGCCGGCGCAGGATTCTCATCCTCCTCATCCAGGTCACTTTCTCAGGCATCCGGGCATTGGCTGTCCCCTTTCGCTTACCTGCAAGGGAGGTGTCAGGAATTAGCCACTACCCAAGCCCTTTGCAACACATGTTTCAAGACCAGAGTCAGCAGATGGTTCTTTAACTCATTTAATCGTCACAAACTCATTTTGAGTATCATTACTTCTGTTTTACAGAAGATTCCAAGTATTTAATTTTCTTCATTGGCATAGCATAGGGACTAAGTAAACGTGATCTCTTTCTACCAAGAATAATTTTAGTTCCAATACCAGTACCAACTTTCTGATTTGCACACAGGCAAAAAACACACCAAATATCATGGAGTATGAAAGGGACTCAAGAAGAGACAGAGTAGAAAGAAAACAATCCTGAATATACTCCACTCTAGACTTCAGCACTTACCATTTCTCATGTCTTAGAGGAAGGAGAAAACAGCACTTACCTATGCCCATGTGCCTGCCCTTCCGGCGGGCCAAGGTGTTCTTACGGCATCGAGCCCGGGAATGGACAGTCACTGGTTTGCGGATGATCAGCCCATCTTTGATTAGTTTCCGGATCTGCTGACCTGAGAAAGCATAATGTACCTGGTCAGTCAATCGGGCCCCAGCCACATCCCAGAGTCCAAACAGGACAGGTCAAACATTCCTGGCCCAGTGGTCTCAAAAACAATGGAAATATGGTAACTTCTATTTCTTGGTTTGTTTTTTTTTTAAACAGGATTTATTGAGAGGACAGGAAAGCTCCCACAGTAGGAGGGAACCTGAAAGGGTTGCCCTATTTTTTGTTTTTAAAAAAACATTTTGCTGGGCTCGGTGGCTCATCCTGTAATCCCAGTGCTTTGGGAGGCCGAGGTGAGTGGATTGCCTGAGCCCACGAGTTCAAGACCTGCCAGGACTACTTGGAAGGCTGAGGCGGAAGGACCGCCGAACCCAGCAGGTCGAGGCTGCAGTGGCCGCTCCCAGTCACTGAACTCCAGTCTGGGTGACAGAGAGGACTCCAACTCAAAAAAACCAAAAAATAAACAAACAAAAAAGAAAAAACATTTTACCCTTCGAGACAGAGTCGCTATGGTGTCAAATTTCTGGGCTCAGGGATCCCCCTGCCTCTCTCCCGAGCAGCTGGAACTACAGGTGTGGGTCACCACACCTGGTCATTTCTACCGTTTAAGTTTATCACAGCACACTTAAAAGAGCAAACTTGCAGGCCGGGAGCAGTGGTGGCTCAGACCTGTAATCCTAGCACTTTGGGAGGCAGAGGCGAAAGGACTGTCTAAGTCACGGGGTTCGAGACCAGCCTGGGCAACTTAGTGAGACCTCATCTCTCCAATAAATAAAAAAATTAGTGGTTCCAGTAACTTGGAAGGCTGAGATGGAAGGATTGCCTGAGCCCAGTAGGTCAATGACCACCCGTGAGCATGCCACTGCATTCCAGCCTAGGTGACAAAGTGAGGATCCAAATTAAAAAAAAAAAAAAAAGACCAAGCTTGCTACAGTAACTCCTCCACTTTATAGGTCCCCTGAACTATGAGCCTTCCTGAGTTTGCAGAGAATCAACACAATTGTTATCATGCATCTGGAGCAGCTGCTGAGGGGCAGGGTAAGGAGACAGACCCCAAATACTCACGGGAATTGGCATTGGCGATTTCATTGGTCTCATTGGGGTCCAACCAGACCTTCTTTTTGCCACAGCGTAGGACACTGGAGGCAAGCCTCTTCTGAAGCCTGAGCATACTGGACACAGAAAACAGTATTAGACACTGGAAGTCACTCCCAGGCAAGGATGATCATCTTCACCAAGACCTGCTCTCTAAAGTCTTTCGATGTTGTGAAACATATGAGAAAACAAACATGAATATGCACTCACTATTAAGGACAAAGAAAAGATTCCCCTTTCATCCCAAGACTTTTTAATCACCCACACTACAGCCCCCAAATAAGTCATGACCTTTATGTTAAAGCTCCAGGCTATGCAGAAGGCCACCCGGGATTAGCCTTGTAAAGCCCAAACTATGCCTTAACCTTTCTGAGCCTCAGCAATTTCCTCCGAAAAGAGGTTAACGACTAAACTGGAACGGAGACAGGCTTCACGCCATTTCTGGTATTCAGTTGCAATAAGCAGTGTCTAGAATAACCGTGGTCAGCGGACCTCACTCCTAGTCTAGGAAAGCAGGCAAATCACTCTACTTTCTGGGCTCATTTTCTCCTGTTACAGAAATAAGTCATGTCCTGCCACCCTTAGAGATGAGTGACCAGCGGAGCAAAAGGCGACAGAGTTAGGGATCCCCCCCTCGTTTTCTCGGTAGTCGGAGGCCTGGAGCCCGCGCTAGGCTTGTCCCACGTCACGAGAGAGCAGGGGACCTGCGGGGCTCCGGGCGCGCCCAGCAAGGAAGAGGTCCACGGCTCGGTCTTCGCCGCTGCCTCTGCTCCACCCGCCTGGGTCGCCCCCGACACGTGCAGGACTCGGCACCCGCCGGGGCAGCCGCGACTCTCCCCCACCCCCATCCTCTAGAGGCCGGGGACTCGTGTGCTCCGACCTACCCCGAGCTCCGGGGCCGGTCGCATCAGGGCGGCCTCCATCTCATCTCCCCCACCGCGAGCTGCGGTGCTAGGTGCCCCCATCTCCCGCCGGCACGGATCACCGGAGATCGGGGAGCCGCGCGATCTTACCTCATGGCTGCGGCCGCCGCAGCGAAAGGAAAGAACTCGCTCAGGCCCGGTTTCTCCCATTATCAGGGAGGGGGAGAGCCCAAACTCGCTCCACTTCCGTCTGTATTCCCGTTCAGTTCTTTCATCTTCCAACACCCCAAAATCACTTCTATCCTCCGTAAAGACCTGGATAATAGGAGCCTAATATCGGAAATCGGTTTTAAACTTAAAAACATAGAAAAGATACCCCTTCCGGAAGGCAATGTGGTATCGTCCAACTTCCTACTGGGCATGCGCAGCAAAGGCCCTTGGTCACGTGGGCGTAAGTAGCCGGAAGTCAGCTGGATTGCGCAGGCGGGTTGAGAAGGGGGTCCTGCCCGAGCGGCCTGCTGTTTGCCGGCGCTCAGGCACTTGTCGGGGCATGTTTTATTGTGGGGGGGGGGAAATATTAATGAAAGAAGTGAGAGAATAACGACGGCAGATATCAGACAAGAGTAACTTATTGACTCTCGTAATAAATTGGGATCCCCTGGAGTACTGAATAGATCATCAAAAGACGTTAGTTGAATGTTTTTGCGCCACTGCAGATCTTGAATCTCTTAGTGCCTCGGTGTCCTCCTCCGTAAAGTGGGCATGATCAAGTATTTACGTCATCCGGCTACATGAGTTACGTTTGCAGTTAGCACAGGGAGGCATTGAGACAGCAAGCTCTTGGAGGGCCGGAACCAGTCTTGCAACTACACTGCATCAGGCTAGAGCCTCGCCTCGCACGCAGTATATGCCTGAGCAAGACTGCATCGGCTGAACGAATGAATGATTGCAGAAAGTGAGAATAGAATTCAATGCAGGGCCACCCATTGTTCTTTCCTCCTGATTTGGAGCACCTAACGCAAAAACCCAAGGAGAGCGTTCTTGGGGTCAGGACATCTAGATCTGAGTTCTGGCGCCAACTCTTGGTTCCCGCTGGTCCCCCCATCTCCTTCATCTGAACTTCCCTGGCTGAGAAAAAGAGAAGGGGAAGCAACATGTGTGCCACTTTCTCACAACAACACAATTAGTGTTATCTCAATGTGGAGCCGAGGTAGCAGTTTGAGAACGCAGGTCTTTCTGATTGCAAAGCCTGTCCTGTCGTGCGTGCTAGGCTCTCTCGTCCCCAAGGGGCAGGCGGGAACCTGCTTTGGGTGGAAGCTCTTCACGGAACAAGACTAAGTCCCCAAGGGGCAGGCGGGAACCTTGCTCAGGGTGGGAGCTCCCCAAGGGGCAGGCGGGAACCTTGCTCAGGGTGGGAGCTCTTCATGGAACGAGACTAAGGCACTTCATCTTCACTCGCTGTCCTTCCTTCTCCAGGATGAGGTGGTCGGAGAAACGGTCTAGCCTGGTCACTCACATGTTAGCAGAATCCAGGGTGAGGAGGAGGCCGTGCCATAGTCTTCCCTCTGCAGAGCACAGCAAGCTGGCCTTATTCTAGCGCCACTAGCCCTGGGCAAGTCTCCGAAAATTTCTCATCTCCCTTTTTTTTTTTTTTTTTGAGTTGGAGTCTCACTCTGTCACCCAGACGAGTGCAATGGCCGCTCCCAGTCACCACAGCCTCGACCTGCTGGGCTCCGGCGATCCTTCCGCCTCAGCCTTCCAAGTAGCTGGAACTACAGGCCCACGCTACCACGCCGGGCTAATTTTTTATTTGGTGTAGAGATGAGGTCTCGTCAAGTTGCCCAGGCGGGTCTTGAACCCGCGGGCTCAGGCAATCCACTCACCTCGGCCTCCCCAAGTGCTGGGATTACAGGCCGAGCCACCGAGCCCGGCCTATCCCTCTTCTTTATGAAGCAGGAGAAGGGGTGGAGTAGGGAAGAAATGGATCCTCCAGTTACGACTGACCCTTTCCCTGACCCTTACGTCTTCTCCAAACACCCCAGCAGACCATCATTTAATTCTCCCAATAATCCCAGATGATAAAGACACCACAGTACCAGCAAACCCATTTTGCATGAGAGGAAACTGAGGGTCGAAGAAGTGTGCTGATTTGTCCAGCGTCACACAACTAGAAAGAACGTGAGCCAAATGGGTACCAAGGTCCCCAAATCCCCTGCTCCTCTTCTCTCTACCAGTCATGGTGGGCGGAGTGCAGGCTTTGGATATCTGTCCCAAATCTAGGATGAAGGCAGAGCAATTCTAGGACAGGGGTCATGAGATTTGGTTTTGCCAGTCTCCCCTCTCTCAGCTATGTCTTCCTCCTCTTTCCTTTCTCTTAGAAGGAAAGGGGACCTCGCTCAGCCCCACTCCTGGCCTTTTGGAAGAGCCTGGCGGGATCATAATAACTGATTAGGACAGAAGAACTGGGTCCCTGGGATTTCTTTTTCTGTCTCCTTCGGGGTCTGCCTTTAGACCTCCTCCCCATCCCAGCCTCAGCTTTCCACCGGCAGCCCCCGAGCCATGTTGGAGGGGGAGGGGCCTTTCAGTTTGGTTCGAGGGGGCTAGGGCCCCACACCGGGGAGAAAGGAGTTAAAGCCAGGTCCTAGGATCACCAGGACCGGGAAGTTTCGGAGGCCCAAGCAGGAGTGGGATGGGGAGACCCGCAGGAAGAGCGTTTTGGGACGAAAGGGGGCGGTACCAGCCACGCCAATCCGCGCTTCACCCCCAGCAGCCCTTGGCATCCGCCGGCAGACTGCCACCCACCCCAACCCAAGTCCCAAGGCGGGTTTCTCCCCCTCGGCCCCGCGGGTCACCTCAACCCCCTCTGGAGCCAGGAGGGGCTCGCCTCCCTCCGGCCGCCCTCCCATTGTGTGTGCGGAGCCTGCGGAGGGGCTGCGAGGGGCGGGGCCGGGCGGGCGGAGGGAGGGAGGGAGGGAGGAGGGAGGGGCGGTGGGAGCGGAGGGGGCGGGGGGAGATGCTGAGCCTTCAGGGGAGGCGGCGGCGGTGGCGGCGGCGGTGGCGGCGGCAGCGGAGAGAGCGCGAGGAAGGAGGGAGGGACGGCAGGAAGGGGCGGCCGGAGGCCGGCTGGGTGCTGGACCGGGTGCTGGCTGCGCGGCGCGGCGCTGGGCTCCGACGGCCTCTCCATGCGCTGAGGGCGCCCGGCGGGGCCGGGCCGGCGGCCGGAGGGGAGGCTCCTCTCCATGGTCCAGAAGACCAGCATGTCCCGGGGCCCCTACCCACCGTCCCAGGAGATCCCCATGGAGGTCTTCGACCCCAGCCCGCAGGTGAGGCGAAGCGGCCAGGCTGAGGGGAGGAGGCCGCCCCCGCGGACCTTGCTGGGGTGGGCTCGAGGGGCGCGGGAGAGGACGCGGTTCTGTGCTCGGCGGTGGGAGGGGGGTGGCTGCGCGCCCCGCATCCCCGCGGATCGGTGATTTATGGGCGCTTGGCCCGGAGTTGGGCTGCGATGCTGCGGAGCGGGGAGGGGGCGGGTGGGCTGCCTGTCACCCTCGCCTCTTCGGCTTCCCGGCGTCAGGGTCCTGCCGCTTGGGCACTGGCTCCAGTGGGCTGAGGGTGGGGGTGCTGGCGAGGGGGATCCGGGCCTCGAGAAGGGAAGGTAGAGGGAGGCTAGAAAGCGAGCCACGCGAAGGGGGCGACGCAGAGCACGCTCGGGGGCCCGGGCCGGGTGGGTTGGGCGGGGGTGGCCCTGGGAGATGGCCGAGGCGACGGTCAGAGGGCGGTGCCAACAGGCCTTCAAAGCCGCAGACACTGGCTCTGAGCGTGGGGAAAGGGCCGGCACCCCCCGAGCTCCACCCCTGTTTTGGACCAGTCCCCTCCCCCACACTCTCGTTGGCTTGCCCCTCCCCCCGCATCGAAAACGCCTCCAAAGTTTGGAAAGTTGGATGGATGCCAACTCACTGCCCGGAGGGGAAAACGCTGTTTTACCTGGGGGGGTGCACTGCCCCACCCCCACTCACTTTCCTTATGCCCCTGGGTTACCTCCAGGAAGGCCATTCTTGGGCGTGGTGAGCTCCCTGGCAGGTCGGAGTGGTAGTGCCAGGGGATTTCTTTGGGACGCTCCTAGTATACCATTAACTCTTATTGCAGTGGCCAGCCTGGAGCAACTTCAGCACCAGGGTAATGTGGTTGATGGGTTTGTAGAGAGGGGGTCAGGTCAGACCTAAAAATACCTCCTTCCTCCACCCAGGCCCCTAGGAGCACAGGAGGCAGCTGACTGGGCCTTCCTTTCAGCTGTCCCCTGTCCCTCTGAGCGCCACTCCCTTTGCCCAGCCTCGTGGGGGGATGTGAAAGAGTCTGGGGCCCACTGGAGGATTCGCTTAGGTCTGTAGGGAGTCTGCAAACTGGAGTTTGGGTATATGTCTGGTGAGGGAGGAGGAGGGGATGAGGAATCCTTGAAGGGGCCACAGGTGCCCTCCTCTCCCATCTTCCTTTCTCCTTGTTCCCAGGTCCCGGGAGCCAGAGCCTGGCTCCTCCAGGCTCCTCCAGGTTCTTTGGCTAAAGAAGGTCCAGGATGGAGGCTGGGGTCAGGGGCTTGGGGTCCAACCCTCAGTCACTCCCCCTTTCTGGACTGGGCTAGGGTGAAGTGTGTGTGTGTGTGTGTGAGGAAGAAAGAGAGATGTAGAGAGACAGGTAGAGAGGTGGGGAGACAGGAAGCAGCTCCCTTCCCAGGAGGCCTGGAAGTGCCGGAAGCCCTTAACCCGAATGTGTGGTCAGGCAGCATCTGCCCAAGCCAGGAGCCCGGTCAGCGTGACTGAGCCAGCCTACCCCCAGGGACCTGTGGGGCCCTGTCCCAGGCTCAGCGCGGGGCGGGGCCGAGGGCCATGTAGATTGACGTAGCCTGGTGGGTACCATGGGGACGGGCGTGGGCAGTGACAGGTGGGGGCTAGAGGGTGGAAGTTTCATCCCTTTTGCCCCCTTGGGGAGGGGTGGGGCTACTGTGATTGTGAGGAGGGGGGCTGAGAAAAAGTCCCACCAGCGCAGGGGGTAAGAGGGTGGGGAGCAGAATCTGTCTCCATGGCGCCAGGCCAGGGTTGGGGTTGGATGTTTACTTTCCAAATACAGTTCCATGTTCCCTCTTCCCTCCCCAGAAATCTAGCTGTGGATTTCCAAGAGCTCAGAACTGCCATCCCCTCCCCACTCTGTGAAAGCGAGGGGAAGAGTTGGGTGCAGGGGAGAAGCCAGGCTGGGTGCCGGGTTGGCACTGCCTTCTCTCCCGGGGGCCACCGGCACACTCAGCCCCGCTCTGCTCCACGGAGGGGGAGGCAGAGGGGGACTTTCCCGGCGCTCTCCGCCCCCCAGCACTGCAGGCAGCCTCTCCCTCCCTTGGAGGCCTCTGCAGCCTGCCCGGCATCTTAATTAGCTCTGCTGCTAATGAGCCTCTGGCTCTCAGCACCTCCCCCTTCCCAGCCTCTCTGACTTAGCTTGGGGGTTTCTGTGTAGACCTCTTAGGGCTCTGTTGCCCTGGCCCTCACTCCTGGCCCGGCCAGGCCCTCTCCGTGAAGATGGGAGACCTTCCCTCCCCTCGGGCTGTACCACCTCTGGAGGGGGAGGATGCCGGGTGGGGGCGGGGCTGCTCGCTCAGGGAATGATAATCCCAAGGTTTGGCTGTAGCTGGGCCCATGGGATGAGGGCTGGGAAAGGGCCTTTCTGATTCCCCTCTTGTTCCTTCCCGACTTTTCCAGGGCAAATACAGCAAGAGGAAGGGGCGGTTCAAACGGTCAGATGGGAGCACGTCCTCAGATACGACGTCCAACAGCTTTGTCCGCCAGGTATGGGGAGGCTGGGCTCAGAGGAGGGAGGTGGCTGGTGGGTGGACGCCAGCATCACTGAGCTGGGTCTGCGGCTTTCTCCAGGCTGCCTTCCCCATGTCATCTGTCACCTGCCTAGAACCACCCCATCACCCTGACATCCCAGGACCTCTCCTAGATGTGCTGTCAGCTGCACCCACTCCTCAGCCCCCACCCCCGCCCAGCCCCTCCCCCAGCACCAGGCACCAGCCTGCTGCCTGCCTGCGTCATCTCATTCAGGGACAGCCTGGCCTGCCTCCTCCTAGCTTGCTTCGGGCTGTCACCCACTCCCCCTGCCGGCTGTCTGCTTCCATGTCCTCCCCCAGAATCTGTGATGGGGTGGGGTGGAGGCAGGTCCTAGGAAATGAAGAGCGAGGACATTTGGGTCCCTGTCACCCTGGTTAGGTACTGGGCAGGGAAACACACTCCTCACAAATAGACATGACTGTTTAATTAGCAGAGAGAAAGTGTGCAGGGAGTGGGTGGGGGGGGCAGAGGCAGTTAAGGCATGAGGTCCTTGACTTGAGAGAGGACTTCAGGTCAGCACCCCTAAAGACCAGCACCCCCTAAGGGAGAAGGGACACTGAGAATAGCTTTCTGGGCTCTCCTCTGCTGGGTCAGGAAGATGCCACTCTCCTCTGTCCTCCAGCTCTCAGCCCTGGGCCATCTTAGGCTCAGGGAGAGGCTGTGAGAGAGGCATGTGGTTGCTATGACTACAGAGCATCTCAACAAAGCCTGGTACCCAAAAAAGGCGCGGGGGGGGGGGTTGGGATTAGATGAGGAAAAGGGTACATGGAAGAGGAAATGGGCAGGGCAGGGCAGAGGCCAGGGGGGCACCCTGGAGGCAAGTCCCCTCCCACCTTGGACTATGAGAGAGAGGGTGATGCCAGGCAAGTGCACCCCAGGTTGCAGGGAAGCCCTTCTTTTTTATTCTCCTATCTCAACAACACTTGGCATGTGTGAGCCTAGGCCTGACTTGGAAGGTTCAGGAAAGGGGACCTTCGTTCCAGTTTCCTGAACATACATACAGACAGGAAGTTCTTCCTCAAAGCGCTCCCTCAGCCTTCCTTTTGCAGAACTGGGCCAGGGCTAAGAAGAATGACGCTGTGCTTTTGTTATCCCCCTTGGCAGTGGTGTTTGCCAGCCCAGGGGTCAGACCCCAGCCTCCAGCTCTTCCTCCTCTTGGCTCCCCGGTTCTGACGCCCCACAGGTGGCAGGGAGTGGGGGGGCAGTCCTTGCCACATCTCCGAGCTAAATATACCCGGGTAGTTTGCACACGTAGCAACTCTGCCTGTAACCTGAGCCCCCAGGGGAACAGGCAGTTTGGGCCACCCCCTGGGCCTGCAGGGCCAGGCACTGAGGGCGCTGGGATGGAGGTGCCCAGCCGGACCCTGGTGGTGGTGAGCTGGGGACGGAGCAGGGTGGCGGAGGGGAAAACAGCTGCTGGGGGAAGCTGCGGAGGGGGCCTTCACCCTAGCCCGCCGCCTCGCTGCCTCTCTCTTGCTGTTCTGGGGCGTGTGTGTCTGCAGGTTGGGGTCCGTGAGTACCTCTGCGCCAGGCCATCTCTACATCTATTTCCCTGACTTTCTGGGCATCTGGTGCTCTGACTCCAGTGCTCCCGGTGGGAAGCTGGAGAGCAGTTCTCACGTTCTCTACTCATGTCCCTTCTGTTAGTGACTCCCCCCCCGCCCAACCCTCCCCCCACGATTCTCTCATTTTCTTTTTCTTTCTTTCCTTCTTTTTTTTGAGTCAGAGTCTCACTGTTACCCAGACTAGAGTGCAATGGTATGTTCACAGCTACTGCAGCCTCGACCTCCTGGACTCAGGCGATCCTTCCACCTCAGCTTCCCGAGTAGCTGGGACTACCAGCATGCGCCACCACACATGGCTAATTTTTAAAATTATTTTAGAGATGCAATCTTGCCATGTTGTCCTGTCTGGTCTTGAATTCCTGGACCCAGGCAATTCTCTTGCTTCCACCTCCCAAAGTGCTGGTATTACAGTCGTGAGCCACCGTGCCTGGCTTTATACATGTTCATGATTTGGCCGGGAAGGCGACAGGTGACTGCACCAGCTAATGACTGAGGTCCTCTGGGGAGGGGTGGGACTTTCCCGTCTCCCCTCCATGCCCGGCTAATGGATGTTCCTGACCAAGGGACCCTTTTATGCCCTCAGGAAAGATCCCACTTCTCTGTAGTCCTGCTCTCCCCCAGTTACCTCCCACTCCTTGCCTATCGCCTCTCCCTCGTGGTCACAGCTCCAGGCTCCTGCCCTCACATGCCCCTGCCCTGGGGATACAGACTCCAGGGCGCCCCCCAGGTCCACTTGCATAGCTGAACCCACTCTGCCATGCAGACTATAGAGCACTCCTGCACATCTGCGCACATGCATGGACGAGCATGTGCATTCCACTGCCAGGTCTGCATGGGCTACCTGCGACTTGCACGTGTGTGTGCCTCAACGGAAAGAGCTCCTTGTGCTCTGGGTTGGTCAGTGTGGTCAAAGTCAGCTTCCTGGCATTCCCAGACTTCTGAGCCTGGCACCCGCAGTCCTGGTGTGGGGACGAGGCTGCTCCATATCCTGCTCTTAGCTTGCCTCTTCTGTCTGCACTACCCAAGATCTTCGGTCATCTTGGGTCTTGTGAGAACCTGATGAGGAGGTCTGATTCTATTAGTACCAACCAAAGGAGCGGGGGTAAGGAGCTTTCTCCTGCCACCCTTGAGCAGATGATAGCAATGTTTGGGGTAGCCCCTCACGCCAAGTAGCAGCCCACGACCAATAGTGTGACAGTTTAGGACCGAGCTGGTGGCTGCCATTCTGGAAGGGACAACGTCGGGCCTTCACTGAGCCTGTCTTGTTGGGTGCGGAGGCAGGGGAGGGAAGGAGGGAGTAGAGATCAGCCCCTGGCATTCCTCCCTCCTGTAGGCCCTATCAGGTTCCCACCCCTCCCTGGGCCCCAGGCAGCTGTCCTTGGGCCTGCCTTATCCTGCTGCTTGCTGCTGTCACCCTCCCTAGGGCCATACTTTTCCCAAGGGCCCACAAATCTCAGCTCGGGACTCCTTCCACATAATGCTACCTTTTCTTAGCCCTGGTGGCATCATAGTGGGCTGGCTGGGGCTGGAGGTGCCCTGGCACCTCTGTGCCTTCCCAGGCCTGGGAGTTGGGGAAGGCGATGCTGGCTCTGAGCTGGCTCTGTTTTCTTTCTTTTTTTTGAGTCATAGTCTCACTCTGTCGCCCAGGCTAGAGTGCAGTAGCATGCTCATGGCCACCACAGCCTCGACCTGCTGGGCTCAGGTGATCCTTCCACCTTAGCCTTCTAAGTAGCTGGAACCACAGGCGTATGCCACCATGCCCAGCTGAGTTTTTGATTTATTGTAGAGATGAGATCGCACCGTGTTGTTCAGGCTGGTCTTGAAGCCCTGAGCTCAGGTCGTCCTCTACCTCTGCTTCCCAAAGTGCTGGGATTATAGGCGTGAGCCACCATGCCCAGCTAAGCTGGCTTTGTTTTCAGGGCTCGGCGGAGTCCTACACCAGCCGTCCATCGGACTCCGATGTCTCTCTGGAGGAGGACCGGGAAGCCTTAAGGAAGGAGGCAGAACGCCAGGCGTTGGCTCAGCTCGAGAAAGCCAAGGTGAGAAAGTTGAGGGGAGGGGCTGTGCTGGCATTATTGCCCCAGCCTCAGAGAGCGCCTGGACATATCCAGGGTCAAGTCTTGGCCTGGCTACCTGCTAGCTGTGGACCCTAAGCCTGCTGTCTGTCCTTCATCTGCACAATGAGGGCTGTAGCACTTGCCTCCTTATGCAATAGAATAAGAGTCTGGTACTGTCTCCAGCCATCAGAGGGGCCTGTCAAGTGCTGACAATCTCCACCACTTCCTGGAATCAGGCTTTCTGGGCTGTGATCCCAGTCCTGACTCTTAATAGCTGTGTGACTTTTTTTTTTTTTTTTTTTTGAGTAAGAGTCTCACCCTGTTGCCCAGGCTGGAATGTAGTGGCATGCTCACGGTCACCGCAGCCTCAACCTGCTGGGCTCAGACAATTCTTCCGGTTCAGCCTTCCAAATAGCTGGAACTACAGACGTGTGCCACCATGCCCAGCTAATTTTTTTATTTACTGTAGCGATGAAGTCTTGACATGTTGCCCAGGCTGGTCCTGAACCCTTGGGCTCAGGCAAACCTCTCGCCTCTGCCTCCCAAAATACTGAGATTACGGGCATAAGCTACCAAGTGATCTTAGGTGAGTCACTTAACTTTTCTGAACTTCAGTCTCATTCATGAAAATGAAAATAATCATACTGTTAACTTCATAGGATTTTTTGTGATGAATAAATGAGATAAGGGGGAAAAAGAAAAATAAATAGATGAGTGAATCCACGTGAAACTTGTAACATAGTACCGGGCCCTCTAAATGGTAACTACTGTTGTTATTATTGTTATTAATGTTTTAGATATTACCCTGAGCTCCCCTACCACCATCCTCACAATTCCTCAATGCCTCTCTCTACCCTGAGAGTGCTGAACATGTTTTTTTTGTTTTGTTTTGTTTTGTTTTGAGTTGGAGTCTCACTCTGTCGCCCAGGCTGGAGTGCAATGGCCGCTCCCGGCCACCTCAGCCTCGACCTGCTGGGCTCAGCAATCATTCCGCCTCAGCCTTCTAAGTAGCTGGAACTACAGGCACGTGCTACCACGCCCAGCTAATTTTTTTGATTTATTGTAGAGATGAGGTCTTGCCAAGTTGCCCAGGCGGGTCTCAAACCCACAGGCTCAGGCAATCCACTCACCTCAGCCTCCCAAAGGCGCGGGATTACAGGCTGAGCCACCGAACCAAGCTGCGTTTTTTTAATTCCTTTTTTTATTGTAAAAGTTAACATACATACAGAAAACCATACAAACATTTTATTATTATTATTATTTTTGAGTTGGAGTCTCACTCTTGCCCAGACTGGAGTGCAGTGGCACGCTCATGGCCACTGTAGCCTCAACCTGCTGGGCTCTGGTGATCCTTCCACCTCAGCCTTCCAAGTCGCTGGGACTGCAGGCATGCACCACCACACCCGGCTAATTTTTTTGATTTAGTGTAGAGACAAATTCTCCCCAAGTTGCCTGGGCTGGTCTCGAACCCTTGGACTCAGGCAATCCTCTCGTTTCAGCCTTCCAGGGGGCTGGGATTACAGGCTTGAGCCACCACGTCCAACTCACACAAACATTTTCATAAGCAATTTACAAAGCACACATCCATGTAACCACCCCCCCCCATCAAGACGTCATATGTTACATTGGTTTAACCCTCCGGTTGTCATCCTCCCCTGTGTGTCTACTCTAGACCAAGCCAGTGGCATTTGCTGTGCGGACAAATGTTGGCTACAACCCGTCTCCGGGGGATGAGGTGCCTGTACAGGGAGTGGCCATAACCTTTGAGCCCAAGGACTTCCTGCACATCAAGGAGGTGGGAGAGGATTTGGTGGCTGCAAGGGGTACACAGGAGTGGGCGCCAGGAGAGGGGCACCTACTAGTGCTTCTCTAGTGGAAAAAAGGTCTTCTGAGCCAGCAGAGCTGGGCTGAATCTGCTGTGTAACCAGAGACAAATCTACCTCTCTGAGCCTCCAGTTTCTCATTGGTAAAGTGAGGTGGTTATGCCTATGTCACAAGGTTGTTGGGAGGGTTTGTCAGGAGGCTGAGCTGGAGTGGCTGCGTGCTAGGGACATGCAGGTTTCAGCATTTGCCCCAGTGGCCTTTCTAGATTTGAGAGGGAGGAGGGAGGACTCAGAATGGGATGTGCTGGGGGCGGGGCGGCCCAGAGCCAAAGCGCATGGTGGTCCTGGAGTCATCCTAGGAACTGGGGGCTCTGCAGGCTGGAGCCAGAGTGGGAATCCTTGCGGGTGCCCCTCCCCACGCTAGGCAGGGGTGGGTTCCCCAGAGGGCAGTTGTGGGTTTGCACCTCCATTTGATCTTTCCACTCACCTGTCGTGTTGTTCCAGAAATACAATAATGACTGGTGGATTGGGCGGCTGGTGAAGGAGGGCTGTGAGGTGGGTTTCATCCCCAGCCCCGTCAAGCTGGACAGCTTGCGTCTGCTGCAGGAACAGAAACTGCGCCAGCACCGCCTCAGCTCCAGGTGCCGGGGGTTGGGGTGGAAGGGGACACCGTCAACCCCGGGAGGGGCCACATCCAGCCAGTTCTAGGCCTCAGAGAACAGCCCTTGGCCCTGAGGACACAGCGCTGTCAGTGGGGCTAGAGAACCCCCAGGGGGTGTCGGATGTGAGAGGACAAGATCCCCTCCCCCAACGCCCACCTCTTTGCTCACAAGCTCTATTTGCCTCTGTGCCCACACAGCAAATCAGGTGACAACTCCACTTCCAGTCTGGGAGACGTGGTGACGGGCACCCGCCGCCCCACGCCCCCCGCCAGTGGTAAGAGCTACTGCCCCCCAGGGGGTGGGGGGGTGCTCCTAGGTGGGGTGGTCTCCCTCTACCTGACCCTTCCTTTCCCTGCAGTGGGAGGCACCCCAATACTGAGTTCCCCAGACACATGCAGTGGTGCCCCCTCCACAAAGAGTAGGGTCTCCCTAGGCTGGGCCTGCCTGTCTCTCCTCTCCCTTCTTGGTAGCTCCCTCTCTCTGCCTGCCCCGCCCCATTCATTCTCCAACCCTGTTCCATTCACCTCTTCTTCTTTCTTCTCTCCCATCCCACCCCTGCGTTCTGTCTCCACGTCCATCTCACTCCTCCTCCCCACCTCGCCTCCCTCTTCCCTCTCCTGACTCTCCGGTCCAGGTAACGAAATGACTAACTTAGCCTTTGAACTAGACCCCCTAGAGTTAGAGGAGGAGGAGACCCAGCTTGGGGAGCAGAGTGGCTCTGCCAAGACTAGCGTTAGCAGCGTCACCACCCCGCCACCCCACGGCAAACGCATCCCCTTCTTTAAGAAGGTAATTCTTGCTGGCTTCTTGGGAGAGGCGGGGGCCTCGGGGCCAGCTCTTTGTTGGGGGAGGGGGCCGGGATGGATGTCAGGGTGGCACCAGCCTATTCTGCGGGCATTAGGGCTTCCTGCTGAGGTGCGTGGGCACGTCCATCTCCACACACAACCCCACGCTGGCCCACCCCCAGGAGAGGATGGTCCTTACCCTTGGAAGGCTGCCTCTCTGCCCCGAGGGAGCAGGAGCTGGTGGTGATGACACCTGGCCTTGCCCCTCGCTACTGGTGGGCTGATCTGGTGTGGGCCCCCACCTGACATGTGAGACAGGGTGTGGGGTGGCATTTTTTCTTTGCCCTTTTTTGACCCCATGGCTAGGCACATGGTGGGGGGGCACTCCTACTGACCACAGAGCAAGACAGTTAAGGGAACCCTTAAGATGGGCAGGTTGGCATGTACTGGGGCAGGAGATGGGTACCAGATTGGGAGCACTTGTCTAGCTCTTCTGGGATCCAGAAGGGGTAGGATGTGTCCCAGCATTCCCAAGTCCCTGAACTGACTGTCAGTCCTGCTCCCAGCCCTGAGCCAGGGCCACCTCTGGCTCCTCCTCGGTGTGGGGTCCCGTCCCCTCTCTCTGGCTCTGTCTGTCACTAACACGCATGCCCTGTTATCTCTCCTCGTCTGCCCGCTCTCCCTCTCTCTCTTGTCCTGGCTCCTGCCTTGCCCTCTGCCCCTGCCTGGGTCCCTTTCCCTCTCTCCACCCCTTCCCCCCTTGGCAATCTCTGGACCCAGCCAAACAGAAGCAGAAGTCGGTGAGTGTCACAGCTTTCTGTGTTCCCCTCCCCACTCCCTGGGGTGAGCTAGGGGGACCTTCTAACACCTGTTCCCATATCTTCCCCCACCCTTCCTGGTTCTTCCTGGCCATCCCCCCCCACCCCCAACCCTGATCCCCGCATCTGGGCTCTGGGACGGGGGGTGGGGGTGGGGGAGGAAAGGCTGCATGGGGGAGCTGGGAGCTGGGGGAGAGGAGTAATGCCATCTCCTCTCGGGGCTTCCCCTCCCTGCTTCCCCCCCCAGACAGAGCATGTGCCCCCCTATGACGTGGTGCCTTCCATGAGGCCCATCATCCTGGTGGGACCGTCGCTCAAGGGCTACGAGGTAGGAGCCCCTAGAGGGGAGTGGATCCAGAGTGCCCAGACCCTCAGGGAGACCTCATGGAAAAGTCTTCAGACCCCAGAGAAATCCCCAGAAAGCCCCTGATCCCTAGGGTGTCCTTCCCAGAGGGCTACAGACCTTCAGAGAATAAACCCCCAGAGGTGCCCAACCCACGGGGAGACCCACCAGCAGGCCCTAGCCCCTCCCCCTCCAAGAAACCCCCAGAAGAACTCTCCCAGAGGTACCACCAAGGAAGGACCTTTGGAATCAGAGACCATTGGAGGGCTTGTAGATTCAGAAGTGGCCCCCACCCCCATAGAGGAATTTCTGTCTGCATTCGTCTTGGGAAGTTCAGAAGAAAGGAAAACAAATGCCCAGCATCCCAGCCTCCCAAGTGGCCTTGAGTGCCTGACTCCCTCTCCCTCCCTCCCTGCACACCTCATCCCCAGGTTACAGACATGATGCAGAAAGCTTTATTCGACTTCTTGAAGCATCGGTTTGATGGCAGGTAAGACCCTGGGGGGCTGCTCCCCACTCCCACTGTGGCCCTGCTGCAGGGGGGTGTTCTGGGACTCCTCAACTGAGGGACAGGAGGCAGGCCTGCCGCCGGTCACCCCGGCCCCCCTGACTCCTGGATGCCCTCCCCGCCCCATCCCCCCAGGATCTCCATCACTCGTGTGACGGCGGACATTTCCCTGGCTAAGCGCTCAGTCCTCAACAACCCCAGCAAGCACATCATCATCGAGCGCTCCAACACGCGCTCCAGCCTGGGTGAGCCCACCCTGCCTCCCTCCCTCCCACTTTCTGGACCCGATAAGGGAGGGGTGGGGCCAGCGGCAGGACCCTCTCCAGAAGTGTTCCCCCACCCACCACCTCCTGGGGGGCCACCTGACATCCCCCCTGTGACCCCTACCCAGCTGAGGTGCAGAGTGAGATTGAGCGAATCTTCGAACTGGCCCGGACCCTCCAGTTGGTCGCTCTGGATGCAGACACCATCAACCACCCGGCCCAGCTGTCCAAGACCTCGCTGGCCCCCATCATTGTTTACATCAAGATCACCTCTCCCAAGGTGGGTGCAGGAGCCTGGTCCCGAAGTAGCTGAACAGGAGTGCCCAGGAGCTGGACAGCTTGGGTTGAAATCCCAGCTCTCCTGCTTACTAATTGTGATGAAATCCTTCCAGCCTGCGTTTCCTTCTTTGTAAAACTCCATCCTATAGGGAAGTTTCAACCTAATGTGAATGTCTATCGCTTAGCAAATGGTGTTTTGGTTTTTTTTGAGTTGGAGTCTCACTCCTTCACCCAGGCTGGAGTGCAGTGGTACTCACGCTCACGGCCACCCCAGCATCGAACTTCTGGGCTCCAGCGATCCTTCTGCCTCAATCTTCCAAGTAGCCGGAACTACAGGCGCACGCTTCCACTTGGCTATTTTTTTTTTATTGTAGAGACGAGGTCTTGCCAAGTTGCCCGGGCTGGTCTTGAACCCGCGGGCACTGGCAATCCACTCACCTCGGCCTCCCAAAGTGCTGGGATTACAGGCTGAGCCACCAAGCCCAGCCCGGTATTATTGTTTTTATTTTTTGAGTCGGGGTCTCACTCTGTCGCCCAAGCTGGAGTGCAATGGCCCGATTATGGCTCACCGCAGCCTCGACCTCCAGGTTCAGGCAATCCTTCTGCCTCAGCCTCCTGAGTAGCTGGGGCTACAGGCGTGTACCACCATGCCCGGCTAATTTTTTTTTTTTTTTTTTGTAGAAATAACGTTTTCCTGTGTTGCCTAGGCTAGTCTCAAATTCTGGAGCTAAAGCAGTCCTTCCACCTTGGCCTCCCAAAGTGCTGGGATTTTAGGCATGAGTCACTGCTCCTGGCCATGTTAACTACAGTTAATATGATGATTAGGGTCACCAAGACCAGTCTTCATCTCCACTCTGGTTGACCTCCCATCCTTGAACCAGAAAACTGAAAGAATTCTGTGCTGTTTGTCCCGGTGTCACGCAGCTACTTGACAGTTGGGAGGTCTCTCTTCTGTGATTTCAGCCCTTTTGCTGGACTGTCCTCATTTGGTGGAGAGGAAGTCAGTAGGAAGGCCGACTGACTTCTTTGTTGTCTGGTAGCTCCATTAATTTTCCCTCCTAGAAGTTAGTGGGGATTTGGGAAGCATGGAAGAAGGGTTTAGGTGAGGGATTTGAAGTTAGAAGACAGCATAGAGTTCAAATCCTAGCCCTGGGTGGTTTATAAGTTATGTAGAGTCTCACTTGGTCACAGCAGGCTGGCATGCAATGGCACAATCATGGCTCACTGCAGCCTCAACCTCTTGGGCTAAGGAGATCCTCCAGCCTCAGCCTTCCAAGTAGCTGGGACTACAGGCACACACCACCACGCCTGGCTAATTTTTTGATTTTTTTGTGGAGATGAGGTCTGGCCATGTTGCCCAGGCTGGCCTTGAACTCCTGGGCTCAGGCAATCCTCTCGCCTTGGACTCCCAAAGTGCTGGGATCGCAGGTGTGAGCTATTGCACTTGACCTGTTTTTTTTTTTTTTTTTTTTTTTTTTGAGTTGGAGTCTCACTCGGTTACCCAGACTGGAGTGCAGTGGCCGCTCCTGGCCACCGCAGCCTCGACCTGCTGGGCTCCGGCGATCCTTCCGCCTCAGCCTTCCGAGTAGCCGGAATTACAGGCATGCGCTACCACGCCCGGCTGACTTTTTGATTTATTGTAGAGATGAGGTCTCGCTGCCCAGGCGGGTCTCGAACCCGCGGGCTCAGGCAATCCACTCACCTCAGCCTCCCAAAAGCGCGGGGTTACAGGCTGAGCCACCGAGCCCGGCTGGTTTGTTGTTTTTTATTGAGTTTGGGATCTTCGAGGAATTAGTTGGCCTCTGATCCTCAGTTTCTCACCTACTAAATGAGGTTTTTATCCCTCGGGTGTTATTGTTGAGAGAACTGATGTGAAGAGCCCAGTCTGGCAGCCGCGGTGGTAATTGTTACCATCCCTTGATGCATCCTCGGAGCTGAGCACCTTGGGTCAGTTTATTTAACCTTTCTGAGTCTTAAGTTGTTTTTTGTTTTTGTTTTGTTTTTTTTGTTGTTGTTGTTTTAATTCAGTCTCACTGTGTCCCCAGCCTGGAGTGCAGTGGCACAGTCACAGCTCACAACAGCCTCAACTTCCAACCTCCTGGGTTCAGGCGACCCTTCTACTGAGTAGGAAGGGCTACAGGCATATGCCACCATGCCCGGCTAATTTGTCTATTCTTTGTAGAGATGGGGTCTTGCTTTGTTGCCCAGACTGGTTTCAAACTCCTGGGTTTAAGAATCCTCCTACTCGCTGGGCTCGGTGGCTCAGCCTGTAATTCCAACACTTTGGGAGACCGAGGCAAGTGGATTGCCTGAGCCCGCGGGTTTAAATATTATTAAAATATTATTTAAAAAAATTAGTGTAAGCCGGGTATAGTGGCTTTAGTGTAAGACCCGCCTGGGCAACTTGGCGAGACCTCATCTCTACAATAAATCAAAAATTAGCCGGGCATGGTAGCACACGCCTATAGTTCCGCCTACTTGGAAGGCTGAGGCAGAAGGATCACCGGAGCCCAGCAGGGCGAGGCTGCAGTGGCCAGGAGCGTGCCCCTGCACTCCAGTCTGGGCGACAGAATGAGACTCCAACTCAAAAAAAAAAAGAATTCTCCTACCTTGGCCTCCCAAAGTGCTGGGATTATAGGCATGAACTACTGGGCCTGGCCCAAGTTCTAAGTTTGAAATGAGATAAATGGGATGTGATTTTTAAAAAAATTATTATTATCTGTATTTTCTCTCTTTTAAAAAAAATTTATTTTAAAGACGTGGGATACAATTCAGGATTGGTATGCAAGTGGTGGGATGTGACTTAAGTACTTCCTGGGGGTGGTTGAAAGCATCAAATGCAGTAATGGATGCAAAAACCTGCTTTGTGGACTAGATCATAACCAGTGCTTCAATTTCCCATCCTGAGGTTAAGGGTGGGGGAACTCTGGAGCCAGACTGCCTGGATTTAAACCCTGAGTTGCCATTCACCAGTTCTGTTCCCTTGGCAAGTTGCCTAACAGCTCTATGCCTCGGTTTCCTTGTCTGCAAATGCAGGCATGCACCAATGGTTGTTGCATAAATGGATTAACCATGCAAAATGCCTGATACCTAATAAGTACTATGTGTGTTCTATTTGATGAAAAAAAGATTTTTATTTTCAACTAATGTCAAATTTACAAAAGTGTTGCAAATATAGTACGAATGACTGGGTACTGTGGCTCACACCTATAATCCCAGCACTTGGGGAGGCTGGGGCAGGAAAATCACTTGAGGCCAGAAATTCAGGACTGGCCTGGGCAACATAGCAAGACCCCATCTCTACAAGATTTTTTTTTTAAAGAACAGTTCAAAAAGCTCTGATTTTTTTAATACGCTTCACTCAGCTTCACTAATTTTTGGGTTTTTTTGTTTTTTGTTTTTTTGGGTTTTTTTTTTGAGTTGGAGTCTCACTCTGTCGCCCAGACTGGAGTGCAGTGGTCGCTCCCGGCCACTGCAGCCTCGACCTGCTGGGCTCCGGCGATCCTTCCGCCTCAGCCTTTCAAGTAGCCGGAATTACAGGCATGCGCTACCACGCCCGGCTGATTTTTTGATTTATTGTAGAGATGAGGTCTTGCTGCCCAGGCGGGTCTCGAACCCGCGGGCTCAGGCAATCCACTCACCTCAGCCTCCCAAAGGCATGAGATTACAGGCTAAGCCACCAAGCCCAGCTTGTTTTTGTTTTTATTTGGTGTCTCTGTTGCCCAGGCTGGAGTGCAGTGGCACGCTCATGGCCACCACAGCCTTGACCTGCTGGGTGATCCTTCCACCTCAGCCTTCCAAGTTGCTGGAACTACAGGCGCAAGCCACCATGCCCGGCTTACACTAATTTTTTTTAATAATATTTTTAATAAAGAAGAGGCCTGGCTATCTTGCCCAGGGTGGTCTCGAACTCTTGGGCTCAAGCAATTCTCCCACCTCAGCCTCCCAAAGTGCTAGGATTACAGGCATGAGCCGCCATGGCCAGCCCACATTTACTAATTTTTTAATAGCTTTATTGAGATAGAATTTACATATTTAATTAGGCTATTTAAAGTATACAATCTAATTTTTTTCATATTCACTAATTTTGAAATTTTACTTTATCTGTTTTAAGACTAGTCAAGTGCAGTCTTTTTCCATCTTTATTATGTGTGTGTATGTATTTTTCCGAGCTGTTTGAGAGTAAATTGTAGGTATCATATGCCTTTATCGCTATAGATTTCAGCATGTTTCTGAAGAACAAGGACATTATCTTACGTAACTATAGTGCAGTTGTAAAATCCAAGAAATGTTATCTAAGATACAGTCCATAGTTTTGTTTTGTTTTGTTTTGTTTTGTTTTAATTGGAGTCTCACTCTGTCACCCAGGCTGGAGGGCAGTGGCATGCTCCCAACCACCACAGCTCAACCTGCTGGACTCAGGCGATCCTTCCACCTGAGCCTTCCAAGTAGCTGGAACTATAGGCACACACCACCATACCCAGCTAATTTTTTTATTTCCTGTAGAGATGAGGTCTCACCAAGTTGCTGGTCTTGAACCCATGGGCTCAGGTAGTCCTCTCACTTCAGCTTCCCAAAGTGCTGGGATTATAGGCTCGAGCCACTGCGCCCGGCCCATGGTTAGTTTTCACTAATTTTTCAGTAATGCCCCTTATACAACATTTCTCCCAAGCCAGGGTCACATCACATGTATTTGTTGTTAGGCCTGGTTGGTCTTCTATCATCTGGGAACAGTTCTCGGTCTTTCCTGGCTTTCATGACACTGCAATTTTGGAAGAGTACAGGTCCGCTGTTTTGTAGACTGTCCCTCAGTTGGGGTTTGTCTGATTTTTGTTTTCCCCATGATTAGATTTAGGTTTTGTATTTTATCGTTATCTTTATTGAGATGAGAATAACAGTAGTAGCTACCTAATGGAGTTATTGTCCAGATTAAATTGATCATGGAAAAAACACACAACAGTGCTGGTATGCAGCAGCAAAGGCCCCATAAAGGGGGGAGGGGCTGGGGTATGAAGCTTATAAACAAGGTAAGAAGGGCTGGGAGGGAGAATCACTTCCTGTCATGTAGCCCGGGAGAGGCTGGCATGAGACCCAGGAGAACCTGAGCATTGTGTAGGTGCATGCTGAGCTGCTGAGGTCATTTCTGCAGAGGTTCCCCGGGGCTGACAATCACTGAGCATTTCCCTGGCCCTGACACTGGCTCTTCCCGCTGATCCAGCCAGGCCCCGCCTTTCTGACTGGGTGCGTTGCCTGCATCCTTGTAGCTCTTCTACCTTTTCTCCCCTCAAAACCAGGTACTTCAGAGGCTCATCAAGTCCCGAGGGAAGTCTCAATCCAAACACCTCAACGTCCAAATAGCAGCCTCAGAGAAGCTGGCACAGTGTCCCCCGGTGAGTGCCTAGATTCCGGGGAAGGGGAGGGAGGGAGGGCTTTGAGTCGTCCTGGTTTCCTCTGGCCTGCATGGGAGACAGTGACCAGGAACACCTGAGCCAGGTCCGTTGGCGCAGACAGGTCTTTGGGGAAAGAGGCACGGGCCGGGCAGTCAGAGACTGGGTTCAGGTAGTCCCCCTTCTCCGTCAAGACCCCCTCCTAGCCTTGGTTGCCTTATCACTAGACTGAGGGAGTTGAACTGAGTGCCCAGACCTCATGCAGCTCTGCCAGTGTTTATATCTGAGTTCGCCCTTCCTCTCTCCCTCCACATCCAGAGGCCTCTTTTTAACCTTGTCCTTCAACCCCTTGACTCCACCCACTGCACCCAGGCCACACCCTCAGCCCCCTTGGTCACGCCCCTGCTCATCCCGGCCCCGCCCCTAACCCCGCCTCCATAGGAAATGTTTGACATCATCCTGGACGAGAACCAATTGGAGGACGCCTGCGAGCACCTGGCTGAGTACTTGGAAGCCTATTGGAAGGCCACCCACCCGCCCAGCAGCACGCCGCCCAATCCGCTGCTGAACCGCACCATGGCTACCGCGGCCCTGGCTGCCAGCCCTGCCCCTGTCTCCAACCTCCAGGTACAGGTGCTCACTTCGCTCAGGAGAAACCTCAGCTTCTGGGGCGGGCTGGAGGCCTCGCAGCGGGGCAGCGTGGCGCCCCAGCCGCAGGAGCACGCCATGTAGAGGGTGCCCCGTCCATCTTCCCGCCCAGGGCTCGGAACTGGAGTGCAGGGACTATGGGGAAGGAAAGGAAGAGCTTTATTTTGTAAAAAATGTGGTGAGCGGCAGCGTCTGGTGTCTGGTTTTTTTATGGGACTGGGGCTGGTTGCTTCCCTGGGCCTGGTTCCATAGGACTACGTCTGCCACCTGGAATATGAGGTCTGGTGGGGGCCCTTAGAGGACCAGGGATTAGGAAAGACATAAGCGGAAGACTGACACGCTCATTCACTGGACTCCGCGTTCTTTTCAGACCCAACAGAGCAGCGGCCCTCAGACCCAGGAAACCCGCAGAGCAGGGCCATTAAACCCAAACTGCCCCCCCCAGCCCTAACCCCAGGAGGGGTCTAGACTTTTTCTGTGACTTGATGTTGTTCCTTCCTCCCTTTTCCCACTTAAACAGAGTCCAGGAACGGCCCTCCTGTGGGTGCCCTGTCACCCTCCTCCCATAGGACCCATGGCCCATGTCGGAGACCACACCACTAAGTAAATGATTCTAGGTTAGAGCCAGAAGAAACCCATGACATCATTCTAGACTGTTGGTTTCTAAATTTGTCTTCAGCAACAGCCCTTTCGATCACAGAATCGTATGTGGAAGCTGAGTGTAAGATAAAGCGTTCTTGCTCAGCCTGGAGGGAGCTGGGGACTAGGTTTCCCCTTCACCTCCATGGGGACCCTTGACACACTTCTGTGCCCTCTCTGCCTTGCTCCAGGTCTCCAGGGAGTAGTTTAGAAACTGCTGCTTAAATCTTATCCCCATCAACCGGGAACTGGACCACAGAGAGGGGACTCATTTGCTCAGGGTCACGCAACTTGAAGTGGCAAGGGAGGGACTAGAACCCAGGCCTCTCTTTGTGCCCCACCCAGCAGCCTCCACGGTGGCAGTGGGTACCAGCTCACCTCCACTTGGCATTTGGTGATGAGGACATTGGGCCACCTCATCGTCTCCAATGGGGGAGGGAGGCCATCAGCCCTCCCCAGCCCGCTGCTTTGAGTGCTTGTTGGGGGCAGGGTGGAATCCCATCAACCTTGGGGACTGTCATCTGACTAGGAAATGGAGAAGCACAGAGTTCTGGAAGCCTGTGATTGGGGTCTGGAGAAGCCAGAGTCAGCAAGTTTGAGCTGAATTCCCCCCCCCCCTTTTTGAGTCAGAGTCTTACTCTGTCGCCCAGGCTGGAGTGCAGTGGCTCACAGCCACCACAGCCTCGACCTGCTGGGCTCAGGCAGTCCTTCCTCCTCAGCCTTCCAAGTAGCTGGAGCCACAGGTGTGCGCAACCATACCCAGCTAATTTTTTGATTTATTGTAGAGATGAGGGCTCACCAAGTTGCCCAGGCTGGTCTTTGATTTATTGTAGAGATGAGGGCTCACCAAGTTGCCCAACCCCTGAGCTCAGGCAGTCCTCTCGCCTTGGCCTCCCAAAGTGCTGGGATTGCAGGCTTGATCCACAGCATCTGGACTTTTTTTTCTTTTTTCTTTTTTTTGAGTCAGAGTCTCTGTCATCCAGGCTGGAGTGCAGCGGCGTGCTCACACCACCGCAGCCTCGACCTGCTGGGCTCAGGCAGTCCTTCCTCCTCAGCCTTCCAAGTAGCTGGAACCACAGGCGAGTGCCACCACGTCCGGCTCATTTTTTGATTAATTGTAGAGCCAAGGTCTCGCCAAGTTGCCCGGGCTGGTCTCGAACATGTGTGCTCAGACAATCCTCTCGCCTCTGCCTCCCAATGAAATCCCTTCTTAATATGTTTGGAAAACTAGAGGCAGTGACTAACCCACTCGGCCACTAACGAGAGGCGGGACTAATGAGCAGTTAATGGCAATTAACCTCGCCAGCGCTTTAATGACATGTGCAGAGAAGTGGTGACTAACTCATGGCTGCCTGCCTTGGTCACCCTGAGCGCCCACGTGTCCTCTGGGCCTGGGGAGGCCGGGCTCCCCCTGTGGGTACAGAGGAGCAAATGTCCTGAGGTCTGTGCTCCGCCTGGGCGCTAGAGCCATTTGCCCTGGGTCCCCACGAGAGCTGGCACCCTCTCCTCCAGCCGGGCTGGGTGTCTGGGCGCTGTCACTAACCTGCCTCGCTTTGTTGTGTTTTCTCACCCTCGCCTGATCTGCATGGTGTGTGCCGTCCGTCTGTCTGCTAACCAGGGACCCTACCTTGCTTCCGGGGACCAGCCGCTGGAACGGGCCACCGGGGAGCACGCCAGCACGCACGAGTACCCGGGGGAGCTGGGCCAGCCCCCGGGCCTGTACCCCAGCAGCCACCCGCCAGGCCGGGCAGGCACCCTGCGGGCTCTGTCCCGCCAGGACACGTTTGATGCCGACACCCCCGGCAGCCGAAACTCTGCCTACACGGAGCTGGGAGACTCGTGTGTGGACATGGAGACTGACCCCTCGGAGGGGCCGGGGCTTGGAGACCCTGCGGGGGGCGGCACCTCCCCAGCCCGACAGGGCTCCTGGGAGGACGAGGAGGAAGACTATGAGGAGGAGCTGACCGACAACCGGAACCGGGGCCGGAGCAAGGCCCGCTACTGCCCCGAGGGCGGGGGTCCCGTTCTGGGGCGCAACAAGAACGAGCTGGGGGGGCTGGGGGCGAGGCGTCTACATCCGCTGAGAGGTCGGGGCGCGCCGTGGGAAGGGTGACCCCGGGTGGGGGGAGGGACAGGGACCACCCCCAGGTGGATCTTGCCTCCGGGGCGGCGCCTCCCTCCTTTCAGATGCCTTTTGCTCGCCGTTTGGGGTTTCTCTGTATCACCCAGCTCCCGGAGGCCCTTAAGCCCCAGCTGGAGGTTTTTACCTGCCTTCGGTGGATGGATGGAGGGATCCCCACCTTCCCAAAGTGTCCCCTTTCCCCCCATCCTTGGGGGCTCACCCCACTCCCCTTCCTAGAAAAAAGGTGCACTTCACCCCTTCCACTCGGGGCCTGAGTGGGCTGGCCCTTCTTTTCCCAGCCTGAAGTGTTTGGGAAGGGTTGGCGCTCCCTTCTCCCAGCTTCCTGGCAGCGTTGTTGGGTGGGTGAGGGCCACGGCATGGAAACCCCTGGGGATACTGCCTTGGGGAGGGGTCTGGGTGGAAACCAGGAGGCGTCAGACACGGCACCTTCTCCCCATGGCCATGGCCAGCAGGGCCCAGAACCCTGAGATGTGGGCCCCTGAGATGCTGCCTCCACCCCGCCACCCCCTGCCTCAGCCTTCGCCTGCCCCAGGAATGAGCTTTGCTGACCACATCCCCTGCCTGCTGCCATCAGAAGAGGGGGCCCCTCTGCATCTGAGCCCCCATCCCCATGCCGCCTGGGAGGGGAGCCCACGGAACTCTGGTCCGCCTCATCTTAAACCAAAAACTGCTCCTTCACCCCCACCCTGAGGTTCCAGGGGAGAGGCCCTGTGGGTGGGTGTGTGCCACCCCAAGGGTCGCCTCAAGCCTCGGCTCTCCCCTGGGGGGGTTTGGCTGCTGCTGCTGCTCCGTCCTTGCCTCGTGATTCTGTTACCCGTGTCCACTTACCCCAGGAGAGACCTTGGTACCCCCGCTTGCCTGGGGTGTCCCTCTGCCTCAGTGTCCCGACAGCCCAGCAGCCCTGCCCCTCTCCAGCATCCCAGCTGGGTCCAAGAGAGCCGATTGTGCCAACGAGGACTGGGCCCTGCCCGGCTGCCCGCCTCAGGGACGGGCACCTCATGCCTGTCTCGCCACCTCTTGTGCCAATGTTGTCCCACCCCCGCCGGGGGGGTGGGGTGCAGTTTCCACTTACTGATGAGAAGACACCACTGCCCAACACTCCTCCTCCCCGTCTGGTGTCCTGTGTCCCCTCTGGTGTCCCCTCTGTTGTCTGTCTGTCTGTACTTCCCTAGGAAAAGTATTTTGCCATTATAAAACCGCTGTCCTGTCCTTTGTGGTCGCCTCCCAAGCCTGCTTTGTTCTCGCCATGTAGCTGCCCGCCTGGCACGCGGAGCCGCCCACATGAAGGTGCAGTGGGCGTTGGAGGAGTGGGTTTGGGAAGAGGCTGTGCCCTGACGTGGCCTCTGATATGTCATGTCCAAACAGGAGCTGCTTGGCCAGTCTCAGCTCCCCATTCAGCCCTGAGCCCCATACCTTGCCAAGCAGAGCCAGGGACAGGGGAAACGGGTATTACCCCATGGATGAGGTCAGACCTACCGGTGCGGTGTCAGAAAGGTACGTGGTGACTCACATCTGTAATGCCAGCACTTTGAGAGGCCAAGATGAGAGGATTGCCTGAGCCCAGGAGTTCGAGACCAGCCCAGGCAACTTGGCGAGACCGCATCTCTACAATAAATCAAAAACATTGGCTGGATGTGGTGGTTTACATCTGTAGTTCCAGCTATTGGAAGGCTGAGGCGGAAGCATCGCCTGAGCCCAGCAGGTTGAAGCTGCGGTGGCTGTGAGCGTGCCACTGTACTCCAGCCTGAGCGACAGAGTGAGACACCGATTCAACAAAAAAGGAAGAAAGGCACACGCTTATTTCTCTGTTCCTATGGCCTTGTTGCTCCTCAACACCTGTAGAAGGAAGGGCTGAGCTCCTGGCTCCATGAGTGCACCCCTGCTCCTGCTAGGCAGTTTTGGGGATGCAGAGGTGGTGTGCTTGTTTTGGGGGGAGAGAAAATCAGGGACTCCGCCATTCCCAGACTGAGCGTGGTGAGAGGAAGAAAGTCAGCAGGTGGCGGTGCCCATTCTTGCCCTATCCAGCTGCAGGATGGGGATTCCTGACAGTCGTTCTGCGGCCCCCTGCGTCCCTGCCTCACAGCACCTGCAAACCATTTCCCACCTCCCGAGTTCTTGTTTCTGGGCTGGTGGCCCTGAGGACCAGAGTTCTTGGGCTCTTCATCTGAACGCTCAGGCCCTACGTATGAGAGAGTATGTGTGTGTGGGGGGCAAAGCCATCCCCTGAGACCCTCCAGATGAGTTTGGGGATCAAAAGGAGGGAGAACTGAGCAGGCCAGAAGCCAAGCAGCTGACCCGCTCCTCTGGGAGTGTGCTCCCACTGCCTTTCCACGAGGTTGCTCATTCCCGTGTTGATTCATTGAACAAACACTTATTGAGCACCTCCTGTGTACCAGGCACACGTCTCAGTGGCGGCCACAGATCATTGCAGTGCAGCACAGTGGGCTCCACGCTATACTGTGGGAACCTGCAAAAGGAGTTGCTCCTTACCCTGGGGGAGGACAGGAGAGGCTTCCTGGAGGTGAGGCTTCAGCGGCATCTAGAAGCGTGGTTAGGAGTTAACCCAGGCGATATGCGGGGGGAAGTGACCAAAAAGCAGGAGATATGCATGCCACATCTTTGGTGCCTCACCTCACTGTCCAGCGAGGGATTGGCAAGAGCGGGTCACAGGGGGCTTGAGCCACATCAAGGAGTTTAGACTTTGTCCCAAGCTGGGAGCTGGTGTGCAGACACGGAGGGATTGTGAGTAGGGATGGTGAGATTGCCTCCGTGGTGCATTGGAGCCTGTCCTGGAAACAGCTGCCACCTCCACATGGGAGAGGAGGCTTTGCCTGAGGCCATTAGAAAGGGAGGGTAGCCCGCTTGGTGGCTCAGCCTGCTGTAATCCCGCGGCTTGGGAGGCGGAGGTGAGTGAATTGCCTGATCCCGCGGGTTCAAGACCTGCCTGGGCAACTTGGTGAGACCTCATCTCTACAATAAATAAAAAAATTAGCCGGGCGTGGTAGCACGCACCTGTACTCCCAACTCAAAAAAAAAAAAAAAAAAAGTGGGGGGGTGGTATAATGGCCAGCGATGTCTGGCAGAATCCTGAGAGCTCTTGGAGAGAAACTGGGGGAGGCCAGTGAGAAGGAGGGAGGCATCTCGGTGACTTTGGGTGGCGGACTTTCCAGAGGGAGCAGGTTAAAAAAAACAACAGGTTAGAGCAGGCGGCGGGCGGGGGGAGGGATAGGGGGCAGAGGCTCACGCCTGTACTTTAAGAAGCTGAGGTAGAACTGGGCTCAGTGACTCAGCCTGTAATCCCGTGCTTTGGGAGGCTGAGGTGAGTGGATTGTCTGAGCCCGCGGGTTTGAGACCCACCTGGGCAACTCGGCAAGACTTCATCTCTACAATAAATCAAAAAATCAAGCCGGGTTCGGTGGCTCAGCCTGTAATCCCGCGCCTTTGGGAGGCTGAGGTGAGTGAATTGCCTGAGCCCACGGGTTCGAGACCTGCCTGGGTAGCGAGACCTCATCTCTATCATAAATCAAAAATCAGCCGGGCATGGTAGCGCATGCCTGTAATTCCGGCTACTTGGAAGGCTGAGGCGGAAGGATCGCCGGAGCCCAGCAGGTCGAGGCTGCAGTGGCTGGGAGTGGCCACTGCACTCCAGTCTCGGCAACAGAGTGAGACTCCAACTCAAAAAAAAAAAAAAAAAAAAAAAAGAAGCTGAGGTGGGAGATTGATGGAGCCCAGGATTTCCAGACCAGCCCAGGCAACGTAGCAAGACCTCATCTCTAAGAAAATAAAAAAAGCCGGGCTCGGTGCCTCAGCCTGTAATCCTGCACCTTGGGAGGCTGAGGTGAGTGGATTGCCTGAGCCCGCGGGTTCGAGACCCGCCTGGGCAACTTGGCGAGACCTCATCTCTACAATAAATCAAAATATGAGCCGGGCGTGGTAGCGCACGCCTGTAGTTCCAGCTACTTGGAAGGCTGAGGCGGAAGGATCGCCGGAGCCCAGCAGGTCGAGGCTGCAGTGGCCGGGAGCGGCCACTGCACTCCAGTCTGGGCGACAGTGAGACTCCAACTCAAAAAAAAAAACAAAAAGAAAGAAAGAAAATTTAAAAACTTAGCCTGGTGTGGTGGTGCGTGCTTGTAGTCCCAGCTACTCTGGAGGCTGAGGCATAAAGATTACCTGAGCCCCAGGAGGTTGAGGCTGTGGTGAGCCATGATAATGCCACTGTACTCTAGCCTGGCCAACTTAAAAAAACAAAAACGCCGGGTTCGGTGGCTCAACCTGTAATCCTGCGCTTTGGGAGGCTGAGGTGAGTAGATTGCCTGAGCCCGTGGGTTCGAGACCCGCCTGGGCAACTTGGCAAGACCTCATCTCTACAATAAATCAAAAAACTAGCCGGGCGTGGTAGCGCGCGCCGGTAGTTCCAGCTACTTGGAAGGCTGAAGCAGAAGGATCGTCGGAGCCCAGCAAGTCGAGTACATACATAAAATTAAATACATACATACATAAAATAAATTAAATACATACATAAAATTAAAAAGTAAGCTGAGCTGGGCCACCAGGGGCTAGGGACGAGGGGAAATGTCTTATCTTAGCTCCAATCATCTCTTCTTCAGGCAGATGTGACTTGCCTCCCTTCTCAATCAGGCCTTCCCACCTGCTGCCTCTCAGAGTGTGTGTGTGTGTGTGTGTGTGTGTGTGTGTGTGTGTGTGTGTGTATTTGTCTCTCTCTCTCTCTCTCTTTTGTCTCCTTGGTGTGTTTCCTGGCTCATGTTTGTCAGGTGAGTGATATATGCATGAATGGCCCCTAAGACCCAGGCTCTGGGCCTCAAAGTGGAGGCTGCCCTTGTCTGTCTATTAAGTGTATTCCCAGCTTGCAGTGTCACTTTTGATTCTGCGAAGGGGGAGGGCAGAGGTTTCTTCTTTCTCCCCCCTCAGGAAACAGATGGCAAGATGCTTCATGAACTGCTTTCCCCAGCATGCTCTGTGCCCCAGCCCCAGCCCCAAACCCAGTCCCCGCTTCCTCCCTAGGGCTGAGATGGTATCAGACTGACCAGCTCTGACAGTCAACTTTCTTTTTTTTCTTTTTGAGTTGGAGTCCCACTCTGTCGCCCAGACTGGAGTGCAGTGGCACACTCACTGCCATCACAGCCTCCACCTGCTGGGCTCAGTTGATCCTTCCACCTCAGCCTTCCAAGTAGCTGGAACCACAGGTGCACACCACCACACCCTGCTAATTTTTTTATTTATTGTAGAGACGAAGTCTCACCAAGTTGCCCAGGTTGGTCTCCAACCCTGGATTCAGGCAATCCTCTAGCCTCGGCCTCCCAAAGTGCTGGGATTACAGGTGTGAGCCACCGTGCCCTATTTTTAAATCTTTTATAGAGTCAGTGTGTCACTATGTTGCCCAGGCTGATTGGAACTCCTGGGCTCAGGCCACCCTCCCACCTCAGCCTCCCAAAGTGTTGGGATTACAGGCTTGAGCCACTGCACCTGGCCAAGGAAGTCTGTATTTAGTGAGCAGCTTTTCCTCTTCTCTCCACAAATGTCCAGCCCTCTTCAATTCACTTGAACTTGTGCTCACTTTCCTCTTTCAACACTCCAAGTGTCATTTCTCAGGTTGTAGCTTAACTCACTCCACGTCAGTCAATAGCAGCACACTCCTACCATGTGCCAGGCTCTGAACTGGGTGGGACATGGGGGGCATACACTGGTGAACAAGATACGAAGCCCACCCTAAGACACACAGTTGATGGAGGGAAACAGACTTGCCAGTCCACAACTCCATGTCAGAGAAGTCCCTGTGCCTGGTGGACCACACGGGTGCTGGGGAAGTTGGGAGCTTTTTTTTTTTTGAGTTGAAATCTCACTCTATCACTCAGGCTAGAGTGCAGTGGCACACTCATGGTGACTGCAGCCTCAACCTGCTGGGCTCAGGTGAACCTTCTGCCTCAGTCTTCCAAGTAGCTGGAACTACAGGCATGTGCCACACTCCCAGCTTATTTATTTATTTATTTATTTATTTTCTGAGTCGGAGTCTCACTCTGTTGCCCACGCTGGAGTGCATTGGCACACTCACAGCCGCCCCAGCGTCAACCTGCTAGACTCCCGTGATCCTTCCGCCTCAGTCTTCCAAGTAGCCCGAACTACAGGTGCTCACTACCACACCCCGCTGATTTTTGATTTATTGTGGAGACCGGTCTCACCAAGTTGCCTGGGCTGGGTTTACAGGTTGAGCCACCGAGCCCGGCCTTTGTGATTTACTGTAGAGATGTGGTCTCACCAAGTTGCTCAGGCTGGTCTTGAACTCCTGGGTTCAGACAGTCCTCCCACCTCAGCCTCCCAAAGTGCTGGGATTACAGGCATGAGCCACCACTCCCGGTCCTAGTCGGGGGCTTTCTGGCAAGGCATCTGAAGGGCCTTGGGCATTCTCCTTTCTGAGAAGGGGAAAGGCATTTGTGTAGAAGAAATGCAGCAGCAAGGCAGTCAGAAGGGGCTGGGCACATGTGGGCAAGGACCGTCCATGGACACAGAGCCCGGGAGATAAACCCGTGAAAGCAGGTTGGCACTGTTCATGGAAGCCCTCAAGTGTCAGGTTAAGAGACCGATCTGAATCCAGGGGCCACTAGGGAGCCATTGAAGGTTTATGAGCTGGGAGTGTAATGGACCCTGAACTGCGCTTTAGGAAGGCTAATAGGGCTTTACGGAGAATGCACTGGATAAGGGCGAGGTCAGTCAGGGAGATCAGCTCAAGGGTCATTACCTAGCCAGGAGCGGTGGCTCAAGCCTGTAATCCCAGCACTTTGGGAGGCAGAGGTGCGAGGACTGCCTGAGTCCAGGGATTCGAGACCAGCCTGGGCAACTTGGCAAGACCCGCATCTCTACAATAAATCAAAAAATTAGTGGGGCATGGTGGCACACGCCTGTGGTTCCAGCTACTGGAGGGCTGAGGCAGAAGGATCGCCTGAGCCTGGCAGGTGGAGGCTGCGGTGCCCATGAGGCTGCGGGGGAGGGGAGGGACTGTGGATTGTAAGGGGCAGAGGGGCGGAAGGAGCCGGCTCCCATGTGTTGACTGGCTTCTCCCAACCACTCCCTCCACTTCCCTTTTTGTTTTCTGCTCCTCCCCCCCAACAGGCTGGCCTGGTTCACTGGGTCCCTGTTCTTTTCGAAGGGACTTAGTATCTGGGACCCCTCTGGGGAGTCTCTGGCTGGGGGGTTCTCTCTTCTAGCTCCATTCTTGTCTTCAGATGCCCACCCTTGGAGACTGGGAAGCTGGGGCCAAGCAGCGGGGCTTGTCGGTGAATTGCAGGAGCACTGATTTATCCCAAGACGCTGCCAGGACAAGGGGCATGCCCAGACGCTGGAGACCCTGCCCTGCCAGGGGAAGCGCCTTGAGTGGGCCCACAAGACCCACACGAATGAAGCGGCTTTGAGGGGTTCTGTGAGCCCTGTCTGATCTGCACGGCTGGTAGGTCAGAAAGTTAATTCCCCGTGGGTTTTTTTTTTTTTTTTTTTTTTTTGAGTCGGAGTCTCACTCTGTCGCCCAGCCTGGAGGGCAGTGGCCGCCCCCGGCCACCACAGCCTCGACCTGCTGGGCTCCGGCGATCCTTCCGCCTCTGCCTTCCAAGTAGCTGGAACTACAGGCGCGTGCTACCACGCCCGGCTAATTTTTTGATTTATTGTAGAGATGAGGTCTCGCCAAGTTGTCCAGGCGGGTCTCAAACCCACGGGCTCAGGCAATCCACTCACCTCAGCCTCCCAAAGGCGCGGGATTACAGGCTGAGCCACCGAGCCCGGCTAATTCCCCGTGGTTTTGCCCCAGGCTAGCGGCCTAGATGCGGCACCCGGAGGCAGCAGCACTGGGATCCGGTTTGGAGCGCAGTGCTCAGTCTCCCTGGGTCTGCGGTGAGAAGCAATCTCTTGGGGAGGGAGGAGGGCGTGGAGTCCAGGACCCCGTTTTTCTTGCCCCTCCACGGCCCCGGCAGGCAGCTCTTGGTCACGGTGACGTCCATGGCGCGCGCGGGAGAGGCCGGTGTCCCGAGGACTCCTCAACTTCACAGGCGCAGCCCGCCCGGCCCTCCCCGGGGCGGAGCTCGAGCACGAGGGCCAACTCCGGCTCTGAGGCTGCGGAATCCTCCCGCATCTGCCCAGCCACGGATGTGCCCTGGGACGGCTGATCGCCACCTTGATGAGCACCTTCGGGAACCAGAGTAGCGGGTGCAGGGGATCCTGCTCTCTCCCGGGGCTCCCTTCATCCGGGTCGTACGCACCGGGGGGCCTCGGGTCCCAGAGTCGTGCGTGGGCGCCCCTGCCTGCGGGGCGGCCTCCCCCGCGCCTCCCTGGTCCCTGCGCTGCGGTGCGCCCAGGGCGCAGGGCCCGGCGCGGGGCTGCGGGCCCTGCGGTTTCCTGCGTTTGTGACTTCGCGCTCGCCCTTTCCTCAGACCCGTCTCTTGGCAAGTCCAGAGCGCCCCGATTACTTTTCTAGAACTGTGGAGGGTGGTGGGGCTCAGGCCTCTCTGCCACTGTCCCGGAGTGGCTCAAGTGTCTGGGCAGCGCGGGAAGCAGAGGAGTACCAGGGCAGAGGTACAGAGCCTCCCGCAGGCCAGACAGAGGAGGGAGTTTGTGGCACAGTGCTCAGACTCCCTAGATCTGCGGTGAGAAGCAATCTCGGAGGCTGGGACCGCCATTTTCCTTGGACCTCCATGGCCCACCGTACCCAGAGAGACGGAGCACTGTGCCCCAAGCCGGATCCCAGCGCTCCCTCCTCCTCTGTCTAGGCAGAGGTCCCCAGGCCTGCGGGGAGCACCGTCTCCTTCCTGGGTGGCCTGGGGCGGGGGTGGGGGGGCACGCAGCCCCTTGGTCATCGGGGCTGGCGCTGACGATGCCCTTCCCTGATGTCTCCAGAACACGAGGTTATCATCGTGTGCCTGGACTATGTAGGAAAGACCACCATTCTCTACCAGTTGTAAGTGTGGGGGGGGGGCTGGGCCTGTCCCCAGACGGACAGGCATTTGGACCAACCATCAGAGCTCCCCGCTGGGGCCCCTATAGCCCGCAGGAGTGACGGGGAGCGCCAGCGTGACCTTCCTGGCACAGTGGCCCCTCGGCCTGGCATTCGAATCCTGCGCGCTACGGGCAGCCCGGGCTCCCACTCCCTCCCTCCATCCACCCGGGGCATCCACCCGGGCGACAGGCGTGGGAGCCTGCCTCTGGTTTCCTGCCTTCCTGCCTTCTCTCCCCCTTGGGGCAGGTCCCTCCCTGCTCCCCGTGCTCCCTGTGCCCCTCAACTTTCTTCCTCCTCAAACCCAGAGGTCCACCTCTAGCGATCCTGGCACCCGCATCCAGCTTCCCTTTGTACTCTCTAGAGGGCATCTCTCCCGTTCGGACACCTCCACAGCACTTAGGACAAAGTTTTTCATGAAAAAGTAAACATGTAAGTGGTTTTCAAGGGCTAGACAAGAAAAATCCAAACTGACACACAGCGAAAAGTCATTTTCTCTCTCCAACCTTGACTCCTGCTTTCCCTCCTGTTAGCACTTCTTGGAAACCTTTCAGAAGCATTATTTACATAGAAAAAAACGCATGCTGGGCACGGTTGCTCAAGCCCATCATCCCAGCACTTTGGGAGGCCAAGGTGAGAGAGGATTGCCTGAGCTCAGGGATTGGAGATCAGTCTGGGCAACTTGGTGAGACCTCGTCTCTATAATAAATCAAAAAATAAGCTAGGACTGGTAGCGCATCCCTCGGGTTTCAGCTACTTGGAAGGCTGAGGTGGAAGGATCCTGCGCCCAGCATGTCGAGGCTGCAGTGACTGTGAGCGTGCCACTGCACTCCAGCCTGGGTGACAGAGTGAGACACATACACACACACACACAAAGAAAAATGTGTCACTTTAAACAAAGCACTTCTTTGAGATCCCTCACAGTGTCTGTCTCTTTATTTTTTTTGTAGAGATGGGGGCTGAGTGGGAGGTCTCACTGTATTGCCCAGGCTGGTCTCGAACTCCTGTCCTCCTGATCCTACAGCCCAGACCTCCCAAAATGCTGGGATTGCAGGCAAGAGCCACCACACCTGGCCAGCCTCACGATCCTAATCCCTTGCTGCTCAAAGTGCAGGCCACAGGTCAGCAGCATGGGTATCACCTGTTAGAAATGCAAAACCCTGGGCTCCGGCCCAGACCCGCTGGGTCAGAATCTGCATTTTGCCAAGCCCCCTAGGTGACTCACTTACATATTAAAGTTCAAATAAACTGCTCTAAAAGCCTTCCCTCTCTGGGGTCCGAGCAGGTCAGGGCTTGGGCTCGCTCACTCCTGCCTTCGTTCCCCCATGCCCAGCACAGGGCCTGACCCCCAGCAGGTGCTCGGCCAACCTAGGCTGAGTTGTTGTTATTATTATTGACCCGGAGTCTCACTCTCCCAGGGTGGAGTGCAGTGGCACGATCATGAATACCGCAGCCTCGACCTGCTGGGCTCCGGCGATCTTTCCGCCTCAGCCTTCCAAGGAGCTGGAACCACAGGTGTGTGCCACCATGCCCGGCTAATTTTTTTGATTTATTGTAGAGATGAGGTCCTGCCAAGTTGCCCAGGCTGGTTTGGAACCCCTGGGCTCAGGCAGTCCTTTTGCCTCCGCCTCCCAAAGTGCTGGGATTACAGGCATGAGCTGCTGCGCCTGGCCTGGGCTTAGCTCTTCTGAGTTAGATTCAGCCTGTCTTGGGAGTAGATGGGTGGGAGGCCGAGAGCAGACTGGGTTGAGCTCTTGGTGCTCTCTCCTACCTCTCCAGCCTGACCAGCAAGGTGGTCCACATGTGTCCTACCATCAGTAGCTATGTGGAGGAGATGGTTCTGCAGAAGACCTGCTTCCTTGTGTGGGACATCCGGGGCAGCAAGCGGAAGCGGCATTACACTCACCCTGAGGCCAGGGCTGGAGGCACTCCAAGGCAGCTGGTGACATTAGCCAGTCACTTAACTTCTCTAAGTTTCCGTCTCCCCCTCTGTGAAATGGAGATCATAATAATGATCTCCCTGTGCTGTGAAAGTTAAATAATCATAAAACAATACCTAATGCATATGTGTCGAATACTTAACACAGTGCAGTGCCTGTTAAAATGTTTGAGTACTTCCTGGCAACTTGGTCTGCTGGCTGGCAGCTTTCTGTTTGATAGGTGCTGGATAGAGTAGGCCTCTTTTCTCTGGGGGGGCCTTGCCGTCTCACTCTGGCAGGAATGTAATTCAGTGGTTTAATTCCTAGAGCGAGACAGAGCTGGGTTCCAATCCCAGGACTGCCATTCACCAGCTTTGTGACCAAGAGCAAGATATGTCACCCCACTGAGCCTCAGTGTTCTCATCTGTAAAATGGGGATAAGAATAGTGCCACTTCCACAGGATTGCGGTGCGTCTTGAACACCCAGTGCATAGGACAGCCCCGGGGACACAATCAGAGGTGTGTTGTGTACATCCAATGTCTGGATAGAAAAGCCCACTGAGGGCTAGGCACAGTGGCTCATGCCTGTCATCTCAGCACTTTGGGAGGCCAAGGTAGGAGGATCACTTGAAGACAGGAGTTTGAGACCAGCCCAGACAACATAGTGTGACCCTTGTCTCTACAAAAAAATTTTAAAATAGGCCACGTGTGGTGGCATGTGACTGTAGTCCCAGCTACTTGGGAGGCTGAAGTGGAAGGATTGCTTAAGCCCTGGAGGTTGAGGCTGCAGTGAGCGGTGATCGTGCCACTGCACTCCACCCTGGGTGACAGAGTGAGACCCTGCCTTTAAAAAAGGAGGAAGGAGCTGGGCTTGGTGGCTTAGCCTGTAATCCCGCGCCTTTGGGAGGTTGAGGTGAGTGGATTGCCTGAGCCCATGGGTTCGAGACCCGCCTGGGCAGCGAGACCTCATCTCTACAATAAAAAAAATCAAAAAATCAGCTGGGTGTGGTAGCGCATGCCTGTAATTCCGGCTACTTGGAAGGCTGAGGCGGAAGGATCGCGGAGCCCAGCAGGTCGAGGCTGCGGCGGCCGGGAGCAGCCACTGCACTCCAGTCTGGGCGACAAAAAAATAAAAATAAAAAAATGAGCTGGGCATGGTAGCACGTGTCTGTAGTTCCGGCTACTTGGAAGGCTGAGGCGGAAGGATCACCGGAGCCCAGCAGGTCGAGGCTGTGGCGGCTGGGAGCGGCCACTGCACTCCAGTCTGGGCGACAGAGTGAGACTCCAACTCAAAAATAAATAAATAAATAAAAATAAATAAAATAAAAAAGGAGGAAGGGGTCTAGCATGGTGAGATCTTGAGACAGCAGTTTCTTGTCTTTAGCACTGGCATCTGTGCAGTACTGAGGCCAGCTGGGGAAGCGGAGCTAAAAGGAAGCACAGTCACCTAGAAGAAAGCTCCTCCTCTCTGCTGGCCAGTCCTTCATCTTTGTGATTGGCAGCATGGACTGGGATCAGCTGCTGACAGCTTGGGAGGAGCCGAGATGCTGGCCCACGAGGTGAGCCCCCTCCAGTTGGGAGAGGGTCCCGCAGTACTGGCTGTGTGCCCTCAGGCTGCTCACTTAGCCTCTCTGAGCTTCATTCCTGATGTCCCATCCCAGCAGCTTGGAGAGGGCCAGTTTATCCCCAGGCAGGGCGTCAATGCCCTCTGCACAATTGACTACAGGAGCCAGGGTTGCTGGTTCAAGTCCCGACTCCACCTCTCATTCATTCATTGTGGGGCCTTGGACAAGTCACTTCACCTCTCTGATTCTCAGTTTCTCCCAAGCATAAAATGGGGCGGATCACCAATTGCTACCTCATGGGATGGTCGTTAAGGACGACGTGAGCTGGACTGTTGGCATTCCGTGAGCTGATGGTGTCACTGGATGTGGGTGCTCCCGTTGGGGCAGGGCTCCCCTCTCCACCCACCCTGGGCATGGGCTTCTCTTGCAGAGGAGGGAGCCAGGAGAAAGAACCCTCGGGGCAGTGGGGAGGAAAGCTGGGCCCTGGCAGGCTGACCGGGGCTGGCTCTTCTGCTCACAGGTTCTTCGAGATGCTCCAATCCTGATCTTCGCCAACAAGCAGGACACGAGGGGCTCCATGTGCACTGTGGATATCTCCTGGTCCTTAGTCTCGGCACCATCAGAGACCACCCATGGCATTTCCAAGGCTGCCGTGCCCTACCGGGGAAGGCTTAGTAGCTGCCCCACCTGGGCCTCCAGGGCCTGGCCCAACCGATGGGCGACTGACCATAAGAACCCTCCTGCGCTCTCGCCGCTTCAGATTCTGGCTCACGGTGGGCTCCTGGGCCAAGTCATGAGCATGTACCAGCTGAGATGCTGTGGGCGAGCCAGACAGTGTCTCTGCTCTCGGGGCTTTGCTGCAGGGGAGAGACAGGCAGCACTCCACTGCAGCCGTCACTCCGGGGGCTGAGAAGGAGCATGAAGAGAGGGAAGCTGGGCCGGGCACCGTGGCTCACGCCTGTCGTCCCAGCACTTTGGGAGGCTGAGTGGGAGGATCCCTTGGAGACCAGCCCAGGCAACATAATGGGACCCTTCCCCCATCTCTACCAAAAGATTATGTTTTAAAATAGCAAAAAAATTAATTAATTAATTATTTTGAGTCAGAGTCTCACTGTCACCCAGGCCAGAGTGCGGTGGCACGCTGCTCATGGCCACCTGCTGGGCTCAGGTGATCCTTCCGCCTCAACCTTCCAAGTAGCTGGAACCACAGGCCTGTGCTAATTTTTTGATGTGTTGTAGAGATGAGGTCTTGCCAAGTTGCCCAGGCTGGTCTGGAACCCTGGGCTCCGGCAATCCTCTCACCTCTGCCTCCCAAAGTGCTGGGATTACAGGCTTGAGCCACCGCGCCTGGCCATTCATGACTTTTCCATGGCTCTCTGGTGAGAGCAGGGGCAGCTGTGGACAGTGAGGTTGCCATCGTCTGCCCAGCCCCTCACTGAGAAGCTGAACTGCACACCTGGGATGGCTGCAGAAAGGACACTGGAAGCAGCAGGCCCTCCCTCCAAGGTTGCAGGTGGAGACACCAGGGAAGCTGGTGTGTGTGTTGGGGGCTCAGGAAGCGGAGCCCTCTCCTTCTTACTCTCCACAGCTCTTGACCTGTCTGTAGGAGAAATGGGGAAGCAGAATAAGATACCCCAGGGACTGCTCTCATTTCCCTGGTGCCCCCTCCCCAGCTTCCTGGCCCCTTGGCCATATGTGTCCCAACCTTTTGGGAGTATGGGTGAAGGGAGTAGGGTTAGGGGAAGGGCAGAGCCAAAACCTGGAAGGAGAGATGAGGAGAACAGGACGTCCCAGACAGGGACAGTCCTTTGCACTGCAGGGACTCCAATCCTCCCTCGTCTCCCGTTCCCTCTGTGACGCTGCCTTGACCACAGCTTTGGGACTTTAAGCCACCACTTCCAGTGTCCTTCCAACATGAATCCCACTCCTCCCAAATATGCCAGATGCCTAGTCTGCTTATGTGGTTTGTCTTTGTGTAATAATTTCTTAAACTCTGTATTAGGCTTTTTATAAAGGTTTATAATGCATGCCATTGAAAACTGCCCACCTCTTCCACCTCTTTTTTCTGCCTGATTCTCACACTGGCTTTTGTGGGTTTTTTTGTTTGTTTGTTTGTTTTTGAGTTGGAGTCTCACTCTGTCACCCAGACTGGAGTGCAGTGGCTGCTCCCGGCCACCGCAGCCTCGATCTGCTGGGCTCCAGCGATCCTTCCGCCTCAGCCTTCCAAGTAGCTGGAAATACAGGCGCGCGCTACCACCCAGACTAATTTTTTTTGATTTATTGTAGAGATGAGGTCTCGCTGCCCAGGCAGGTCTCGAACCCGCGGGTCAGGCAATCCACTCACCTCAACCTCCCAAAGGGGCGGGATTACAGGCTGAGCCACTGCGCCGGGCCGGCTTTTGGTTTTGTGCAGAGCTCTTGGGCAAATCTGCCTTGGAAATGGCAAGAGCTGTCTCAAGGACCCATCTGGCAAGGGGACTGGCTTCTTGGCCCTGGACCCCACCACCCTCTGCCAGGCTGAAGGGCACTGGTCCCTGAGAGCCAGGACTCTAGCCTCGCCCTGGGATTAGGGGAGGGAGTGATTTGATGGTGACTCATGGGGGAGGGGAGGAGGGACCCAGGAGTCCCATCCAGGTAGATCTAGAGACAAAATGGAGATCTGGGCTGTATATCCCTAGACCTGGGATGGCCCTGGGGAACATCCCTTTCCTAAACTAGGCAGTGGACATTTGCGGGAGAGTTTGGGTGCCGACACAGACGAATCACCATGCCTTCATCTTGTGATTTAATCCGAGGCATGACTATGGAAGAAGAATTTAGGAATTCTAGCCTTCCTGCCGGTGTTTTATCCATGAGGGTATCCCGACTGATTCCTCAGATCAAAGCTAAAGGGAACCAGGGAAGACCACGCCTTTCTTCCACGGAAAATTATTCTAATGAGAATACAGATGTATGCCGGGGGTATAGCTCAGTGGCAGAGCATTTGACTGCAGATCAAGAGGTCCCCGGTTCAAATCCGGGTGCCCCCTCTCGCCGCTCACGTTTTGTTGGTCTCCAAGTCTACCGAGGGGTCACTTCGCACACGGAGTTGGATGGAGGGAACCCGCCCGGCTACCCTCTTTTGCAGACGGGTGAGGATGGTCCTGGGCCCTGCCAGTGTTTCAGCTTGTGCTCATGACCCAGGTGGCATGCACTGCGAGGAGCTCCGGGTTGACACGGGGGGACCCTAGAGTCGGCCCACTCTTGTAACCACAGGGCGGAACGGGCGCACCCCGCGGTCGGCCTGGCCAGGAACCCTGGCGGCTCTTCGACGGCGGGGAATGGGGAGGGGGCTTCTAAGGGCCAGCCGGGCCGGGGAAGAAAGGCCCGGAGAAGCCGCGAGAGCATGTGGGAGGGAGAAAGAGGCCGCCCCGAGAAGCAGTAAGGGGGCTCCAGCAGGGCAGAAGAGGGGCACCCCAGGCTAGAGGAACGCCCCGAAGTGAAGGATCTCGAAAGATCCCGAGAGACTTCCCCTGCCACACCTCCAGAAGGCGTTTCATCGCACCATCAGTAGGAATCTTTAGTTCAGAACCTTAGGACATAGTCCCTGCTTCCAAGTGAGTGATCTGGGATTTATATTTTTTTCCCTTCATCGTGAACATCGGACTCCACTTCCCACTTTTTGGGGGTAGCGCGCCATGGCGCCTGCGCAGCAGTAGCACTAAGACGCCACTCGCGCCGCCACACTAGCAGAGGGGGTATAGCTCAGTGGTAGAGCATTTGACTGCAGATCAAGAGGTCCCCGGTTCAAATCCGGGTGCCCCCTGGCTCTCCTTTTTTTTTTTTTTTTAAAGCTGAACTGTTTCTTTTTCTCTCACTTTGATGTATATTTCCTTTGCTACCTTTCTTTCGGGCAGACGGAGAGCGGTGCGGGGGACTTCAGGAGCAGTGCTTCTCAAAATGTGGTCCCGGGACCAGCGGCATCAGCTGGGGAACTGACAGACGTGAAGACTCTCAGGCCCAGCCCTAGCGAGTTACAAAACTGAGATTGGAGTCCAGAGAGTTTTAACATTCTCTCCCGGTTCCGATTGGTTGCTTATCTTTTTAAAAAATGGCATGCGACTCGCTTCTACTATTTCCAAGTGTTGGTTTCAGCCTGAGCCCTTCTAAGAGCCTTTAGGAGACGGACCACGGGGTGCCCTAGATAGGGGGTGCGCAAGACGCACGGGGACCGCCGCTGGATTTCGTCCTCTAACCTCGACCTCCCCGCAGCCCCCGAGCAGGGGGAAACCGCGGACCCCAGCCTCTGCGGCTCATCCCGTGGCCACTTGAGGGCAGCAAGAAGCCGCAGCTGGAGGCGGCCTCCTCTCTCCAGCCTACTTGAGAGTCAGCCCCTGGGGATTTCAGTTAGGCATCAAGAACTCACAGGCAGGCCCCGGTTGGTCCCGTCGCAAGAGGACAGAGGGTTTAGGGCTGGAGGAAGTCGTCTCCGGCCCTGAGGAAGCAGGAGCTGGCGTTCCAAGAGAGCAGAGGGCCGCCAGCTGTCTCCCTTCCGAGGTCTCCTTTCCGACCCCGGTGCCGGGGAACCCGCCCGCTCCAGCCCGCACGGTCCCTACTCCAGGTCCCACTCTTACCCCTCCTTCTGGAGGATCCACGCCCTTCCTCCGCGGTGTCCCGTCCCCAGGCCCCTGCCCTGCGGAAGCCAGGGCGCCCCGCAGCCCCTCTCCCACCCTGCAGCGCCCCAGCTCCGCCGTCTTGCGAAGTAGGTCGGGGAGGGGCGAGGCGCTTGCGTGTCCTGACCTGGTTCCCTGCCGTCTATCGGAGCTCCTAAATGGAGGGTATTTTTATTCCGTCCTGGAAGAAAAAAAGGCGATCTGTCCCCCAGAGCCCGGCAGAGGTGGCAGGTGGGGCGCGCCGTGTCCTCCCTCGGGGACTGGCTTTCAAGATGGGCCGGCCCGGCCCTGAGCAGACCCGGAGTCCCCAGAGAGGACGGGTGGTCTCCCCGTGGGGAGTGAGGGGTCCAGGCCATGGCAGGGCAGGGGTGAGCCAGGCTGCCGCCACCCGCGTGTCTGCTGGGCTGGAAATGGGGAGGGGAGTGGGGAGAAGCCGTGGGCGGGGGTGGAATTCACGCCTCTGCTGGGGAGGGAGCCCGGCGGGGGTCTTTGCGGCAGGGGGAGGGTCCTGGGGGTGGAGGGTGGAGGACAAGGCCTCAAAAAGGCACAGAACTCCGAGGAGCCGCTCAGAAAGTCGCAGAGCCTCGCGGGGGGTCGGGGGACAGCAGGAGCCCACGGCTCAGCGAGGGCGCCCCGCGCCCCCGGAGTCCAGCCCCTCGGGCCAGCCCTGCGCGGCTCTCCCCGGGAAGCGGAGGAGGGGAGGGGGCGCAGGAGCCTGGATCGGGGCGGGGGCGGCCGGTGCTCTCGGGGGCTCTCTCCCGGCCCGAGGTGGCCCACGCCGTCCCCCACCCGCCCCCTCGCCTCGGGAGCGGCAGCGGGAGCCCTGGAGGGGGCGCTCTGGGCGGGCGGAGGGAGGGTGGGGAGAGCGCCGGGCGCCGCGCCCCCCCGCCCCGCCCCCTCCCCCCCCGGGAGGCTGCAGCCTCCGCGCTCCTCTGCGCCCGCCGCCCGCCGCCCGCGCTCCCGCCGCTCCCGGCCCCGCCGCCCGCGCGCCCAGCCCTCCGCCCGCCCGCCGGGGACCCCGCGGCCCGCCCGGCCCCCCCTCGCCAGCGCCGGGGCAGGAGCGGCCGGAGGCGGGTCGCGGCACCACCATGCGGGGCGCACTCTGGCTCCTCGTGCTGGTGCTCAGGGAGGCTGCCCGGGCGCAGAGCCCCCAGCCCGGAGCAGGTAGGACCGGCCGGAGCTGCGGGGGGGGAGGGGAGGTAGGGAAGGATGGAGTGTCCCGAGGGGTGTTGTCCCTGGGAGGGAGGCCCGGAGCACTGTGGCTGAGGCAGGTGGACAGGGGCTCCACTTTCCCAAATACTTAGGACGTGTGTCCGCAGGTAGAGGCATTGACACCCGTGCCGGGCCCTCTGCTTCCCTCCCGGAGGACCCTGGGGGGACCTGCGACAGAGGGGACAGTGGAGAGTCATTGGGGACCCCTGGCCAGCAGGCAAGGCTGATTCTGACGAGATGGACCCTGGAGAGGCTCCCACCCTGGCTGTACCCTCTTTTTCTCTTTCACCTCCCCCAAGCTGACCCAGGCGCGTCTGAGTGGGTTTGGTGGTCCAGTGGGAGCCGCCAGGGAGATGGTGGAGACCCTCCCTCCCTGGGCAAGAACAGATGGGTCCAGGAAGGGAGGCAGTGGGCCCACGAGCACGCACCTTGCTGTTCCCCCGTGCCCCAGCCTGAAGGATCCCCAGGCCACTCCTGCCCTGATGTGCCCTGGTGGCCTTTGGCCTTCAGCTGCTTCTGCTTTAGGTGGGAAGCTGGGTGTCCCCTTGTGTGCATTCCTCTTTCCCCAAACTAATTCTCCAAAATATCTCTCCCACCTGGAAGTCCTGTCTGGATCTACCTGGAATCCCTCGTTATAAAAAGAGGACCAGCTTTCAACACATAATCTAAGTTCTCTTCCTCTCTCCTTACACGCCCCGACTTTCTCTGGGGCTGGGGAGGTAGGTAGTTTGCAGCCAAGGCCCTTGACAGAGAGAATTAGGAAGACAGAGGTCTATGCCTCCCTGGCAGAGATGCCCGTCCGATGGTGGGCAGCTCAGCTGAGCTACTGTGTCTCAGGGGTGTGCACAGCGTCACTGACCGTGCTCTTGTCTTTAAGGGTCCCAGGATGTAGCTGAGACAGGCCTGGGTCCTGCTGGGAAGAAGGATGGGGATGGGGGTGCTGATGGTTGAGGTGTGGGTAGAGAGCAATGAGAGCTGATGTGTCCAGAGGCTACTGGTGCACAGGACCTGAGACAGGACCCAAGACCAAACAGAGGGTGGCCAGAGGCTTGGCTGCTAGTCCCACCATCTCCGGCGCAGAGACAGTCATGGAAGGAAAGGTGAAACGGTTAGGAGGATGCCCTGGGTGCATGGCAGGGGCTGGGGCCCTGAAGGTCAGCGCAGGTGGCACCAGAGGCACCTGCAAGTTTCCCTCTCTGGGCCCCTTCTCCACTAGTGAGGCTGTTGGCAACATTTTTAGCTCTTAGTCATGGGAATAGGAGGGATATTTTTTTTTTCCTCTCCTGTGATTGTCTTTTTAGATTTACTATGATCTGTGTGGGTAACTGATCATTTGAAAATATCAGTGGGAACAGGAAGAAGCTAGACAGGTTGATTTCTGAGATCCTTTGCTGTGATCTTCTGAGCCTGGGGTGTAACTGGAGCAATGAGAGTCGGCTCTGAGGTTCTGACTGGGTTGGGGGAACCTGGGAGGGGGGGCGAGGAAGGGCCATTGGAGGGAAAAGGATGGACTAGAGGTTGCAGGCCAGACCCAGACCTGGCTGAGCTGCCTCTTCTGAGTCAGGTTGGCATAGTGGACAGTCAGAGAGGCCAGGAAGAGGGGGCCAGGCCGGGACTTCAATCCATTCTCTAAGTAGATGACACCCCATCTTCTTGGCTTAGAGATTCAGCCAGGAGAGATGAACTTGCTCTACAGCAGAAGAGACTGAGGGTGGACCCAAGGAAGGGGTCAGAAGCCAGAGAGGGCAGCTGTGGACTCCCAGTCCAGTGCTCCTTCCACAACCCAGGCTGGATTTGAGGGAGGGCTTATGTGGAGGCAGGGGCTGTCTCCCGGGGAAGATAGCTGGAGGAGCGGCACAACCTGGGGAGAGTTGCTGGGGAGGGACAGGCCTGGTCGATGGTGGAGCCCTGGTGACCAGTGAGAGGGCAGCCGGGTGCAGGCCCTGCAGGGTGCTGGCATCCAGCCCCAAGGCCGCAGGTGCTCTGAGCTTTGGGGGCCGTGGGAAGCCACTGAGACCTCCCTCGCTAGTGACGGATGAGCTGTTTGGTAGAGCCTGGAGACTTTGTCTGTTGTGAGACTGGTGCAGAGACAGAGTCGTGGCAGGAAAGGTGAAACCGTTAGGAGGATGCCCTGTGTGCATGGGACGGGTGGCTGGGGCCCTGAGGGTCAGCCCAAATGGGACCGGAGGCACTTGCAACAGACATAGAAAGAGGAGGCATCCTGGCCTGGGAGTCCTGGGGAGGGGACAGGTCCAGTACCAACCTCTGCTGACCCTGGCAATGTCCTCCCTGGTCTGAACCTTGGTTTCCCCTTCTGTGAAATGAGGGGTTGGACCAGATTGTCTCCAAGGCCCCTTCCAGCTACCATCCTGCTTCTAGCTTCCTCCTCAGCCACCAGGGACTTGAGACAAACAAACGCAGACTAAACCTCACACTTCTTGCAGCGGCTGTCAGGCAGTCCCTCCCCACCCGCGGGTCTTCCCTCAAGGTTCCTGGGGCTGTGCCCCTGTGTGGACAGGTGGCTGGTTGCTTCTCACGCAGGTCTGAACCAGCTCAAGGGCCACCTCCTCGGAGAGGCCCATCCTGATGGCGCTGTCCACAGTGGCTGCAGCTCCCACCCTTCTGGTCTGATCTTGTTCGTGGCTCTCACCACTCTCTCACAGCCCGAATCGCGTGAGACCCATTAGTTATTTCACGAGTGTCCCCGTGAAGAAGACTAACATCTCCTTGGCACAGGGATTGTGTCTGCCTGTTTCCTGTGGTCTCCTCAGCACCCAGCACAGTGCCTGGCACACAGTGCCTGGGATCAATAAACGCGTGTTGAATGAGAGAGTGATCCATTCAGTGCATCAGAGGTGGTCACAGACCGCAGGCTCTCCCCTCAAGGGGAACCCGCAGAGAGCTGAGGTATCCTCCCCTCCCCTCTTCCTCTTCTTCTCCTCCCCTTTGCTCCTTCCCCTCTTCTCTCCCTCTTTCCTCTTCTGCTCCCTAATGGTTCCCTCCCCCCAGGTGAGGGTCCTCATTAGGTCCCGCCTGCCAGAGGGAGGGGAGAGGGTGTGGTCGGGGCTTTGTCCCTGTCCTAGGGGCAGGACTTCAGCTTAGGGCTGGGGCCTTCCTTGGAAAGTCGGTCCTGTGACCTATCAGTTCCCTCGTCATTGCCAGAGGTGCAGGAAGTCAGGCCATCCACACCAAGGTTGCAGCAGAGAAGACTTTAACAAGCCTGGAAGAATTTGGGGCTAAGGATTTTAAAGGGTTCAAAGAGTGCAGGGGGAAGTCATGGGACGGGGAGAGAAGAAACTGCATTCTCCTGTGGATTCAAGTCCTCTGTGGGGCCTTTCTGCTGAAATTCATATCTGAAAAACATGTGAAGCCTTTTTTTTTTTTTTGAGTCGGAGTCTCACTCTGCTGCCCAGACTGGAGTGCAGTGGCTGCTCCCGGCCACCGCAGCCTTGACCTGCTGGGCTCCGGCGATCTTTCCGCCTCAGCCTTCCAAGTAGCTGGAACTACAGGCGTGCGCTACCACGCCCGGCTAGTTTTTTATTTATTGTAGAGATGAGGTCTCACCAAGTTGCCTGGGTGGGTCTCGAACCTGCAGGCTCAGGCAATCCACTTGCCTCGGCCTCCCAAAGTGCTGGGATTACAGGCTGAGCCATCCAACTGGTCTGCGAAACCATTTTTAAACAAAAGCCTTACAATTCTGAAGTCAGACATCCTACCTATAGGAATGAAGGGGTGCAGAGGTCAGGATCTCGTGCTTCGGAACTTGGGGTTACCAGGAAGTGGGCCAGAGAGCCGCCTGTTTTGTTGTTGTTGTTGTTGTTTTGAGTCAGAGTCTTACTCTGTCACCCAGGCTGGAGTGCAGTGGCACGCTCACGGCCACCGAAGCCTCAACCTGCTGGACTCAACCAACCTTCCACTTCAGCCTTTCAAGTACCTGGAACTACAGGCATGTGCCACCGTGCCTGACTAATTTTTTTTTTTTTTTGAGTTGGAGTCGCACTCTGTCACCCAGACTAGAGTGCAGTGGCCGCTCCTGGCCACCGCAGCCTCGACCTGCTGGGCTCCCGTGATCCTTCCGCCTCAGCCTTCCAAGTAGCTGGAACTACAGGCGCGCGCTACCACACCTGGCTAGTTTCTGATTTATTGTAGAGATGAGGTCTCGCCAAGTTGCCCAGGCGGGTCTCGAATCCGCGGGCTCAGGCAATCCACTCACCTCAGCCTCCCAAGGCATGGGATTACAGGCTGAGCCACCAAGCCGGCTAATTTTTTTTTTTTTTTTTAATTGTGGAGACGAGGTCTCGCCAAGTTGCCCAGGCTGGTCTTGAACCCCTGAGCTCAAGCAGTCCTCTCACCTCAGCCTCTCAGAGTGCTGGGATCATAGGCGTAAGCCACCGCGCCAGGCCTGATTTTTTTATTTATTGTAGAGACGAGGTCTCGCCAAGTTTCCCAGGTCCAGCTGAGCCACCTGATTAATGCTTCATGATGAGGATGTTTCTGCCCAGAACCTGGTATGTCATTCTTGTGAACCCAGTGAGGACAGGTTCGGTCATCCTAGGAAACCCAGAAAGGGCAGGGGAACTTTGCCAGGTGCTTGCCTACGTTATTTTGTTAAGGACTCAAAACCGCCTGCCAAGTTTAGGTCTCATCATCCCCATCTTACAGATGAAAAAGCTGAGGCTTAGAGAGATTCAGTAATTTTCCACAGTCAGTAAGTGATAGATTCAGGGTTCGACTCAAGCTTGTCTGATTCCATACCTGTGCTCTTTTATTGTTTGATGTTACAGTGATGTTTCCAGCGGGGCTGTGCCCCAAGGAAAAGGTGTTCTCAGTCCAATGTAGCTCAAGTACTCAGGACGTTTAAAAGTGTTTGCCTTCCTTCTTCCAGCTGGACACAGTGACTCAACGCCTGTAATCCCAGCACTCTTGGGAGTCTGAGGTGGGAGGATCGCTTGAGCTCAGAGTTCGAGACCAGCCTGGGCAACATAGTGAGACCTCGTCTCTACAGAAAAGTTAGCTGGGTGTGGGGGCACGCGCCTGTAGTCCCAGCTACTTGGGAGGCTGAGGGGGGAGGATTGCCTGTGCCCAGGACATTGAGGCTGCAGTGAGCTGTAATCCTACTGCTGCACTCCTGCCTGGGTGACAGAGTGAGACTCCGACTCAAAACACAAACAAACAAAAAAGATGCTGGCCTTTCTTCTTTCCTTCCCTCCTTTTCCCTCTCCCTGGCTCCCCTCAGCTCAAGGGGCTTGGAGAGCTGGAAGCATGAGACAGACAGGATCATGTCTGTCTTCTACACGGCTTATTCTGGCTGGTGTGTGAGAGACTAGCTCTGGGGCCTTAAGGGCGGAGGCTGAGGCAACTCCCAGGGGAGAGGCTGTGAGGCCTGGACTGTGTGTGGCTGTCGGGCTGGAATGGCAGGCGTGGGTGTTGGGTGGGGCAGGGAGGTTTGGCCCAGGCTCTGGGCAGCACAGCCCGGTCTCCTGAGGTGGGCTCCATTGCCCCTTGCCCTGCAGCAGGGCAGTGCCAGCTGAGGGGAGGGGGACACTATCCCGAGGCCACCCCCTGCATGCCGGGAGACATGGTTTTCCAGGAAGGCTCTCGGGTTTGGGCCTAGTGACGCCCAGGGCCGGACCCTGCAGGAACCCAGCCACGTGCCAGCCCGGTCCTGGGGCTGTCCCTGCTCCTCCAGAAGCAGCTGGGGAGTGTTGTCCATGCCTTCTTGCACTTTCTGCGGTTCTGAGCAGCCTCCAGGACCAGTCCACCTTAGTTCACATCCTGCCACGGACTAGTTGTGCGTCTTTGGGGCTCCTTAACATCCTTGTGCCTTAGTTTCCCCATTTGTAAAATGGATCTAAGACCAATACCTATCTTATGGGGTTATTGTGGGATTAGATGAGTTAATGTGTGTAAAGTACTGGGACAGTGCCAGCACAGAGTGGTCTTCTCTGAAAGTTAGCTGTCATTTTTATTCCTACTACCACTACAATCGTTGTTGTTTTTAGTATTGTTTTTGAGTCAGGATCTCACTCTTTTGCCCAGACTGGAGTGCAGTGGCATGATCACGGCTCATCGCAGCCTCTGTCTCCTTGGGCCCAGGCGGTCCTTCTGCCTCAGCCCCCAGATAGCTGGGACTCCAGGCTATGCCTGGCTAATTTTCAAATTTTTTGTGTAGCCACGAGGTCTTGATGTGTCACCCAGGCTGGTCTCACACTCCTGGCTGGGTTCAAGCAATCCTCCCACTCCGGCCTCCCAAAATGCTGGGATTACAGGTGTGAGCTACCGCGCCCGGCCCCTACTATGATGATGATGACTTCCCACTAGACTCTATGCTACTTGGGGCCATGAGTGAGTGAATAAACGCATGAACAGCTTGTGTTCTAGAAGCTTCTTGCCAACACACACGGGCGGGTCCTGTCCCATGCGGAGGCAGAGGATGAGTCTTGGGAAGATGAAGCTCTCCAAGGGAAGGCAGGGCTGTGGCCGAGGGGTGGGTAAGTGTGTAACACGTGTGTAGGCGAGGTGAGGGCCGAGGCTTGCGGACAAGTCTTTGTGGGTGTGTGCACAGGCATGCAGCCCCGCCCCCCCAACCGGGAGCAGCCAGCTGTGTTGGCTCCCTTTCCGAACAGAGGGAGTCAGGAGCTGCTGCCGGCCAGGAGAACTGCGTTATGGCATGGGTTGGGAGGGTAAGATTCAGGGCTGGGCCAGGAAAAGGCAGGGTTCCTCCACAGCCTCCCTCTCTGTGCCTTGCCTTATCTTTCATAGACTCTTTGCTCTGACCCGGCCTTCTGTTCTTTGTAAAATCTGATTTACGTTTCTCGAGTGATGCTCATGGCAGCCTGTACCATAGAGTGTCATTCTGTCACCCAGGCTGGAGTGCAGTGGCACGCAGTCTCTACCTGCTGGGCACAGGTGATCCTTCCACCTCAGCCTCCCAAGTAGCTAGAACTCTAGGCACGTGCCACCACGCCTGGCTGGCTTTTTGATTTTTTTGTAGAGACGAGGTCTCGTCATGTTACCTAGGCTGATCTTGAACTCTTGGCCTCAAGCGATCCTCCTTCCTTGGCCTCCCAAAGCACTGGGTTTATAGATGTGGGTCACTGCACCTGGATGTCAAACCCATTTTGGTGATGAGGAAGTTGAGGCTGAGGAGAGTTAACCTATGGGCCCAAGCTGCGGATGTGGCCAGACAAGGTGGCAAGGTCAGCTCCTCCCTGGCCACCCAGCTGGACTCCCCTTCCACATCTTGGGCCGTCAACCTCCTGTCCCAGTTCAGGGGTACAGCCTGCAGGTGCCCAGCACCCTCCTCCGGCTGGCCAAGCGCCTCTGCTCATTCAGTATACGTGTCTTTCCTGTTCTGGCTCCTGCCCAGACCCTGGGGCTGCCTGCAGAGGACCGGGGAGCTGGGCAGATCAGCCTGGCACAAACTGTTCTGTCTCCAGAAGCAACTGTGGACCTCACCCGAGAGGAGCAAGGAAGCCCTGGCTTGGGCCTGGGCAGTGGGCGGGCTGCCTTCCCAGCCTGGTCTCAGGGCCATCTCTGGGCAGCCTGTGGGCATCTTGGGGAAGGGGTCTGGGGCCTGCCCTCTCCCCGTTCCTCCAGGAGCATCTGGTTGTGATTAGGGGCAGAGAAGTGAGAGGGGGCCGGCAAGGGTCCAGTAGGCACCAGCAGCCAAGAATGACTTAATTGGATAAAATGTCTAATGACACACACTCCAGAGCCCACAGCAGAGTCCTGGCCTCAGCCCCAGGCTTGGTCTTGGCCAAGCTTTGTCTCAATCTCTGTCCTTGCTGGCTCCCAAGAGTTACCCTCAGCATCGTGTGCTCAATTATGCAGCGATTAAGCACCTGCTGTTTGCTTGCCACTCCAGATTGGAAGAAGGGAGAGATTCCTGGAGGAACTCAGATCCTAGGGAGACAGGCACATGGTCACACCCATGGGTGCTCGAGGGAGAGAGAGAGAGGAAGAGTTCCATCTGGGAGCTCTGGAGAGTGGGTGGGAGAGGGCAGAGTTTGAGAAGGGCGTTTGACACAGAATGGGCCCGAAATGGCTGACTTAGCAACCTGGAGGGAACCAGAGAGAACAAGGAGCCTGGGAACGGCTGGTACATGGCCTGTGCGTGGCCACTTTCCAATCCTGCGCCTGTGGGAGACATTGCTAATTGATCTTGACAGTCTTTCTTGCCTTGGGATTTCCAATAAAGTACTCCTGGCTGTCCCTAATCAATGGCAATGGCAAGTGTTATGAAACCTCTTTGCCACCCCAGATAGTGTCTAGGCAAGGAGAGGAGCAAAACAGCGGTTCTAAACGGGGAGCGGACGGGGTTTTGTTCCCCAGGGGATATGAAGGTCACAGGGGAGGAGCATCAGGTCTACCTGTCTGGCGGTCTGTGTCCCCACTGTGCATCCACAGCAGGTGTGACAGCCGGAATGACAACGGAAGGCACAGCTTCAGGGGCACAAATCCTTCTGAAATGGAAAAGGATGGGTCTTGTGCCATTCGGAGCTCATTTAACAACCTGGAGGGAACCAGAGAGACACAGAGCCTGGGAATGCCTGGTATACCGCCTGTGCGTGGCCACTTTCCAATCCTGCGCCTGCGGGAGACGTTGCTAATTGATCTCGACCGTCTTTCTCGCCTCAGGATTCACAATTAGAGGACTCCTGGCTGTCCCTCATCAATGGTGACGGCATTTGGGAGAAAACTTCTTTGCCACCCTAGATAGTGTCTAGGCAGGGATAGGAGTAAAACAATGGTTCTAGATGCGGGGGAGTGGTTTTGTTCCCTGGGGGATATCTGGCAGTGTTTAGAGACTTTTGTTGTTGTTGTTTGGTGGTTTTGTTTTTTTTTTTGAGAAAGCAGGATTTATTGAGAAGACAGAAAAGCTCCCACAGTGGGAGGGGACCGGAAGAGGTTGCCCTAGAGACATTTTTGATTGTTACAACCTGGGGAGGGGAGTCGTTCCACTGGCTTCTAAACATCTTACAACGCCCTGGTCAGCCCTCGACAGCAAAGAATTATCCAGTCCAACCAATTTTTAAATGAGCACATTTAAAACATTTTTTATTTTATTATGGAGTTGTGGGGTACAAGTGAGGATTAACTACATAAGTAGGCTACATGTAGGTGACGTCTGGGCTTTTTGTTTTTGTTTTTTTTTGAGTCGGAGTCTCACTGTCACCCAGGTTGAAGTGCAGTGGTATGCTCACAGTCACTGCAGCCTTGACCTGCTGGGCTCAGGTGATCCTTCCACCCCAGCCTTTCAAGAACTGGAACCACAGCTGTGCACCACCGTGCCCAGATCATTTTTTTTTTTAAATTTGTTGTAGAGGCGAGGGCTTGCCAAGTTACCCAGGCTGGTCTCGAACCCCTGGGCTCAGGTAATCCTCTCGCCTCTGCCTTCTAAAGTGCTGGGATTACAGGCATTAGCCACCGTACCTAGCTGAAGTCTGGGCTTCTAACTGGCTCTCACTCCCCTTGGTTAGTGGACCAGGTACCATTTGTGTTGTCACTTGCCCCTGACCTCCTCCCTCCCTTCCTCTCTGAGCAGTGCCCAGTGACTGCCAATCCCTCCCTTGTACTAATGTGACTAATGTTTAACGCCCATTAATGAATGAGAACATGTGGTTTTCAGTTCTTTGTTTCTGTGGATAGTTCACTTAGAATGATGGTCTCCAACTCCATCCAATCTGCTGCGAAGTCTATGATTTTGTTCTTTTTTTATTTTATTTTATTTTATTTTATCTTTTTTTTTTTTGAGTTGGAGTCTCACTCTGTCGCCCAGGCTGGAGTACAGTGGCCGCTCCCGGCCACCGCAGCCTCGACCTGCTGGGCTCCGGCGATCCTTCTGCCTCAGCCTTCCAACTACAGGCGCGTGCTACCACGCCCGGCTAGTTTTTGATTTATTGTAGAGATGAGGTCTCACCAAGTTGCCCAGGTGGGTCTCGAACCCGCGGGCTCAGGCAATCCACTCACCTCAGCCTCCCAAAGGCTCGGGATTACAGGCTGAGCCACCGAGCCCGGCTCTTTTTTTTTTTTTTTTGAGTCGGAGTCTCACTCTTGTCACCCAGTCTGGAGTACAGTGACATGCTCATGACCACAGCAGCCTCGACCAGTTGGCCTCAGGTGATCCTTCCGCCTCAGTCTTCCAAGTAGCTGGAACTACAGACATGTGCCACCATGCCTGGCTAATTTTTTGATTTATTGTGGAAACAGGGTCTTGCCATGTTGCCCAGGCTGGTTTTAAACCTGTGGGCTTAGGCAATCCTCTCGCCTCTACCTCTGAAAGTGCTGGGATTACAGGCTTGAGCCACCACACCCAGTTTGTTCTTCTTTATGGTTGCATAATATTCCATCATGTATATGTATCACATTCTCTTTATGTAGTCCACTTTTGAAGGGCAGTTGGGTTGGTTCCATGTTTTTGCTATTGTGAATAGTGCGGCAAGAAACATACATGTGCAGGTGTCTTTTTTGTAGCGCAGTTTATGTTTCTCTGGGTGTATTCTCAGGAGAGGGATGGCTGGATCATATGGAAGGTCAATTTTTAGTTCTTTTAGGAATCGCCACACTACTTTCCACAGAGGCTGAGCTAGCTAGCACTCCCACCAGCAGTGTAGAAGCATTCCCTTTTCTCCGCACCAGTACCAGCATCTGCTGTTTTTTGACTTATTAATGACCTCCATCCCTACTGGTGTTAAATGGTATCTTGTAGTTTTGATTGGCATTTCTCTGATGATTAGTAGTAAGATTTTTTCATGGATCCATTGGCTGCTTGTATATCTTCTTTTGAGAAGTGTCTGTTCATGTCCTTTACCTTTTTTTTTTTGAGTTGGAGTCTCACTCTGTCGCCCAGACTGGAGTGCAGTGGCACGCTCCCGGCCACCGCAACCTCGACCTGCTGTGCTCTAGTGATCTTTTCGCCTCAGCCTTCCAAGTAGCTGGAACTACAGGCGTGCGCTACCATGCCCGGCTAATTTTTTGATTTATTGTAGAGATGAGGTCTCGCCAAGTTGCCCAGGCGGGTCTCGAACCCACGGACTCAGGCAACCCACTCACCTCAGTCTCCCAAAGCGCGGGATTACAAGCGGAGCCACTGAGCCCGGCTCTTTACCCACTTTATAATGGAGCTGTTTGTCTCATTCACTTTGATTGAGTTCCTTATAGATCCTAGATGTTAGGCCTTTGTCAGATGCATAATTCGCAAATATTTTTTTCCCATTTTGTGGGTTATCTCTGTGTGTGTGTGTGTGTGTGTGTGTGTGTTGTGTGTGTGTGTGTGTGTGTGAGAGTTTCACTCTGTCGCCCAGGCTGGAGTACAGGGCACACTCACGGCCACTGCAGCCTCGACCTGCTGGGCTCAGGTGATCGTTCTGCCTCAACCTTCCAACTAGCCAGAACTACAGGTGTGCACCACCACACTCAGCTAATTTTTTGGTTTATTATACAGACGTGGTCTCGCCAAGTTGCCCAGGCTGGCCTCAAATCCCTGGACTCAGGCAATCCTCCCACTTCTCCTTCCCAAAGTGCTAGAATTGCAGGCATGAGCCACCATACACCTGGCAGGTTGTCTCTTTACTCTCTTGATGGTTTCTTTTGCTGTGCAAAAGCTTTTCAGTTTGATGAGGTCCCATATGTCTATCTCAGCTTTTATGGCCTTTGCTTTTGGGGACGTAGTCAAGAATTATCTGCCTACTCCAATGTGGATAAGAATGTTTCCTACATTTCTTCTAAGATTCTTATAGTTTGAGGTTTTGCATTTAGGTCTTTGATCCACTTAGAGTTGGTTTTCATATAAGGTGATAGATGGAGTCCTGTTTCATTCTTCTGCATGTGGTCAGCCAGTTTTCCTAGCACCACTTGCTAAATCCGGTCTACTTTCTTCAGTGATTGTTATTGGTGGCTTTGCTAAAGATGAATTGGTTGAGAGACCATGTTCTTGCTTCCGGAATCTCTGTCCTATTCCATTGGTCTGTGTGACTGTTTCTGTACCAAAACCAGGCTGTTTTGGTTACTGTAGTCTTGTAGCAAAGTTTAAAGTCGGAAGTGTGATACCTCCTGTTTGTTCCTTTTGCTGAGGATTAGAAAATGGATAAAACCCTTACATCGATGCTTCCCTGAAGATATACAAATGGCCAATAGGCACAAGGAAAGATGCTCAACATCGATAGCCATTAGAGAAATGCCAATCAGAGCTACAGTGAGATACCACCTCATACCTGTTAGGATGGCTGCTATAAAAAAAGAAAACAATAGGTGTTGGTGAATATGTGGAGAGACTGGAAGGCTTGTGCACTGTTGGTGGGAAGGTAAAATGGTGCAACCATTTTACATGGAAAACATTTTACGTCAGAAACAGTATGGTGGTTCCTCAAAAAATTGAAAACAGAATTTCTGGCAGTGGGGAGGGGTGGGAGGGCGCGGGCTCAGTAGCCCAGTGCTTCTCATTAAAAAAAAAAAAAAAGAATTTCTGTATGGTCCAGTGGTTCCACTCCTGGGTAGATAACCAAAAGAATTGAAAGAAAGATCTCAGAGAGATACTTGTACACCCATGTTCACTGCAGCGTTAGTCACAACAGCCAAGATGTGGAAGCAACCTAAGTGTCCATCAACAGATGAATGGATAAGCAAAATATGGAGTATCCAAACAGTGGAATATCATTCGGCCTTAAAAGGGAGGGAAATTCTGCTATACACTATAATGTGTGTGAGCCATGAGTTCATTATGCTAAGTGAAACAGCCAATCACAAAAAGACAAATACAGTATGATTCCACTTACATGAGGTGGTTAGGGTAATCAACATCACAGAGACAGAGAGGAGAATGGTGGCTGCCAGGAGCTGGGCACAGGGAGGAGCAGGGAGTTATTCTCTACAAGGTACGGAGTTTCAGTTTTACAAGATGAAAAGAGTTCTGAAGATGGATGCTGGTGATGGCTCCATAACATTCTGAATGTATTGAATGCCATTGAACTGGACACTTAAAAATAGTTAAGATGGTAAGTTTTATATTATGAGTTTTTTTTTTCTTGAGTTGGAGTCTCACTCTATTGCCCAGGCTGGAGTGCTCTGGCACGCTCACGGCCACTGCAGCCTCAACCTGCTGGGCTCAGGTGATCCTTCTGCCTCAGCTTCCAGGTAGCTGGAACTACAGGTGCACGCCCTGTAATTAGCCCGGCTAATTTTTTGATTTATTGTAGAGATAAGGTCTCACCAAGTTGCTCAGACTGGTCTCAAACCCCCGGATTCAGGTAATCCTCTCTTCTCAGCCTCCCAAAGTACAGAGATTACAGGTTTGAGCCACTGTGAGTGGCCTTATGTTATGTTTTAATTTTTTAAAGTATTTATATATTTTTTATTTTGTTTTTTTGAGTCAGAATCTCACTCTGTCACGATAGCTGGAGTGCTGGAGTGCAGTGGCATGCTCATGGCCACTGCACCCTTGACCTGCTGGACTCAGGCAATCCTTCTGCCTCAGCTTTACAAGTAGCTGGAACCACAGGCATGATCCACCATGACCAGCTAATTTTTTGATTGATTGTAGACATGAGACAAGTTGCCCAGACTAGTCTCCCCTGGACTCACGCAATCCTCTCATCTCTGCCTCCCAGAGTGCTGGGATTATAGGCATGAGCCACTGTGGCCAGCTATTTTTATATATTTTTTAGAGATGAGGTCTCTCTGTGTTGTCCAGGCTGGTCTTGAACTCCTGGGCTCGAGCAATCTTCTCCCCTCGGCCTCCCAAAGTGCTGGGATTACAGGTATGAGCCACCACACCCAGCCAAGTTATATATTATGTGTATTTTGATGCAATTTAAATAATTGAGGAAAAAAGAGAATTATCCAGTCCAAATATGAATAGTGGCACAACTGAGAAGCCCTGAACTGGAACAACTCTGCTTTCTGGCTTCCAGTCCCCTGAGTCCCCTGAAAGATGGGATTTATGTGCCATTTCTCTCCAAGATATAAAGAGCTACTTTGAAAGGCTCCAGAGCAGTGGTTCTCACCTTTATCTCCTGAGTTCCTTAAGTCTAGGACATCTCAAAATTTCCCCAGCCACCGCAGCCTCGACCTGCTGGGCTCCGGCGATCCTTCCGCCTCAGCCTTCCAAGTAGCTGGAACTACAGGCGCGCACTACCACACCTGGCTAATTTTTTGATTTATTGTAGAGACGAGGTCTCGCCAAATTGCTGGGGCTGGTCTCGAACCCGCAGCCTCAGGCAATCCACTCGCCTCAGCCTCCCAAAGTGCTGGGATTACAGGCTGAGCCACTGAGCCCAGCCCTCTGGAGATTTTTGTAGAAACCTAACGCCTAGGCCACATCATTGACCAGTTACATCATATCCCTGGGGTGGGACCCCAGATGTCAGGAATTTCTAGAACTCACTAGATAATTCCAGCACGCAGCTGAGGTTGAGAATAATCACCCCTTACGAGGCAGATCAGCCTGGGTTTGAAACGTATCTCTATCCCTAGCCTGCGCAGTGTGACATTTCACCTCTCTGAACCTCTGATTCTTGTCTGCAAAATGGAGTCCTGGTGTGAAAATTAAAAGCATATGTGTCAGCTGGGCATGGTGGCTCATGCCTGTCCTTCCAGCACTTTGGAAGGCTGAGGCGGAAGGATTGCTTGAGTCTAGGAGTTCGAGACCAGCCTAGGCAGCATAGCAAGACCTCGTCGCTACAAAAAATCAAAAAAATTAGCCGAGTATGTTCGCGCATGCCTGAAATCCCAGCTCACGGAGGCTGAGATAGAAGGATGACCCGAGCCAAGGAGGTTGCAGCTGTGGTGAGCCGTGATTGTGCCACTGCACTTCAGCCTGTGTGACAGAGTGAGACACCGACTCAAAAGAAAAGAAAGAAAAAAGCATATGTGTGAAGTGCTTGGCATAGAGCCGGATGTATGACTGTGCTGAGTCTCTCCCGTCCCGCTTGCCAAGTGTCCCCGAAGTCCACAATTTCCTGATGCTGGGGCCTCTGTAGAGTGACTGGGCTGGCCCCCCTCCCAGACTTTGCCCTTTGGACTGCTGGCACTCAGGTTTCGGTCCCCTTCTCCCAGGTCACAACGAAGGCCCAGGCTCAGGATGGGCTGCTAAGAGGACCACGCGGGGCTGGAGCCGGAGAGCCCGGGAGAGCGCTGGGCAGATGTCGGAGCCGGCCAAGACCCAGCTGAGCCAGGACCTGGGTGGGAGCACCCTGGCCATCGACGCATTGCCAGATAACAGGACCACAGTGGTGGTGAGTGCAGAGGGGATGTGAACTGGGGGTGCAGGGGGGTTCCCCCAAGTGCTCCATGTGCATTTGTCCCACGTGCCCTTTGGGTTAGCCCTGAAAGTCAGAGCGGAGAGAAGGATCTCAGAGGAGGAGATAGAAACGGGACCCAGACTGCGTCATAAAATCATGGCCACTCAGAGCTTCCGTAGGCTGCCTGCCTTCTCCTGGGCCCAGAAAGCTCAAGTGACTTGTTCCAGGACGTACTCCTTGGCCACAGGATTCCTGACACTGGACTTTCCCACAAGCTAGGGAAGAAAAAGCTGACGGTGGTGTTATTAGTCACATCTCAGCTGCCAGCTTGGGCTCCTCCCCTCTCCCATATCTGCCCGATCTACAGACTGTGGATAAGCCCAAAAGGGTTAATGGCCACTGAGCCTAAGGGCAGGGCACTCAGCCATGGCCGAGTAGAGGAATCATTTAGGGTGTAGCCCCAGGACAGAACCTTAAGGGTTGGTGGTGCAGGGTGGAGAGGGTGGAGGCCGAAGGAAAGACCTCCTCACAGGGTTTCTGGGAGGCCCCTGGAGGCCTCCGTGGTCTGTAGATGGATCTGCAATCGCGCATTTCTGGGACTGAGTGTGCGTGTCAGGAGGCTGTGTTTGCCCATGTATCTGAGGGCTTTGGTGTATGAGGTATGTGTGCTCAGGTGTCTGTCGCCACAGCTGTTTGTGGGTGCCTGTGATGAATGTGTGTGTGTGTGTGTGTGTGTGTGTGTGTGTGTGTGTGTGTGTGTGTGCCCGTGGCTGTACATGGGCGCCTGCGGCTGGGACTGAAGAAGGTGGACTTTCAGGATACGGAAAAGACAAGAGGCAGCAAGGGATTGTGCTGCTCATATGTATGTCATGTTTTAATATCTCCTTTCTTAAATTAGTACGTGCTGACAGTCAAAAAAGGTCAAATAGTGCTAAAACCCTAAAACAAAACCCAGCGGTCCTGCCCTCCCCAATTCTCCCCTGGGCCCACCCTCCTTTATCTCAGAAGACGCTGCCCCCCGTTTCTGCTGGTGTTTGCTTACCCTGTGCTGTTGCTCCTGGATGAATCGGTTTTTGACACTCTCTGTGGATGCCTGTGGAGGTACAAGGAGATCTGGCTTTTCTGTACTCTGCTGAGCATTGCTTCACTCTCTCTCTCTTTTTTTTTTTTTTTTTGGAGTTGGAGTCTCACTCTTTCGCCCAGGCTGGGGTGCAATGGCATGCACACTCACGGCCACCCCAGTGTCGACCTTCTGGGCTGCAGCGATCCTTCCGCCCCAGGCTTTCAGGTAGCGGGAACTACAGACGCACGCTACCATGCCCAGCTATTTTTTATTTTATTGTGGAGATGAGGTCTCACCAAGTTGCCCGGGCTGGTCTCAAACCCGTGGGCTCAGGCAATCTGCTCACCTCGGACTCCCAACATGCTGAGATTACAGGCTGAGCCACCAGGCCCAGCCCACTCTTTCTCTTAATCTTTTTTTTTTTTTTTTATAAACTATTTTTTTTTGTAGAGATGGTGTCTCACCATGTTGTCCACCTGACTGGTCTCAAACTCCTGGCCTCAAGTGATCCTCCCACTTCAACCTCCCAAAGTGCTGGGATTACAGGCATGAGCCACAGTGCCCAGCTCTGTCTCTCAATCTTTCTGCTCGCTCCATATGCTCAGTTTTATACCGTTACTATCCTGTAAATATTGTTCACTATAAATCCAAGCAGGGCCGTACCATCATTTCTTTTTCTGCATAGTTTTTGTCTTTCCTGGGTCCTTGCTCCCATTCCAGCACTGGCTTAGTTTTCTGGACTTACTATGGCTACATTTTTAACACGTCCGTTGGCCTCGAACGTAATTTTCAGTGTGATCAGACCTGTCAGCTCTTTTTTCCCCCCAGAAACCTCTCTCCTGTCGTCACCTCCAGCCTGCTGTCTGCCATCCTGGGGCCTCCCGTCCCTTCATCCTGAGACCCCCCGCCTCCCTTCCCCGACTCCCCCCGTCTGTTTCCTACGTTGGATCCTCTGTTCCCTTGACCCTGTGTCCTCTTTTCCTGTTTCACTCCCTTGTTTGTTTAGCTTCCTGGGAAAGGTTGTACAGAAGGAAAAATTCTCTTGGGAACTTGAATGTCTGAAAATGCCTTTGTTCCGTCCTCTCATTTGATTGGTGGTTTGGCTTTGTAGCATTCTAGATTTAAAATAATTTTCCTTCTGGCAAGGCGCAGTGACTCACGCCTGTAATCCCAGCACTTTGGGAGGCCGAGGTGGGAAGACTGTTTGAGCCCAGGAGTTGTAGCCCAGCTTAGGCAACATACTGAGACCTTGTCTCTATGAAAAGCAAAAGATAAGCCAGGTATGGGGGTGCATGCATGCCATCCCAGATACTTGGGAGGCTGAGGCAGAAGAATCACTTGATCCCAGGAGGTTCAGGCTTCAGTGAGCTGTGATTGTGCCACTGTACTCGAACCTGGGCGACAGAGTGACACACTGACTCAAAAAATAAAAATAAAAAATAGACCGGGCACAGTGGCTCAAGCCTGTAATCCCAGCACTTTGGGAGGCCGAGGTGAGAGGATTGCCTGAGTTCACGAGTTCGGAACCAGCTTGGGCAACTTGGTAAGACCTCGTCTCTACAACAAATCAAAAAATTAGCCAGGCGTGGTGTTGTGTGCCTGTAGTTCTAGCTACTTGGAAGGCTAAGGCGGAAGGATCGCTGGATCCCAGCAGGTCAAGGCTGCAGTGGCCGTGAGCAGCATGCTACTGCACTCCAGCCTGGGCAACAGAGTAAGACTCCAACTCAAAAAATAATAATAAACAAAATTTAAAAAGTAAAAAATATACCTCATCAACAAGGGTACCTGCACAATGAATATTTGTATACCTAACCATGAACTGTACCCCACCATTTTAAAATAAAAAATATATATTAAAAATTAAAAATAAATAAATGAATAAAATAGAATCAGAAACCATTAAAAAAAGTAAAAAATAATTTTCCTTCGTGCTAGCCATGACGGCTCATGCCTGTAAGCCCAGCACTTTGGGAGGCCAAGGCAGGAGGATCGCTGAAGCCCCGGGGCTCAAGGCTGCAAATAAGCCATGATCACTCCACTACATGCCAACCTGGGTGGCAGAGTAAGGCCTTGTCTCAAAAAAATGAGAAATAATTTTCTCTCAGAAGCTTGAAGGCATCTCACTGTTGTCTTCTGGCTCCTGATGATCAATGTCTGGGATTAAGAGGCTGGTGTCATTCTTATTACTAATCTTTGTAGATACCTGTCTCCCTCCCGCTTCTGGAAGCGCTCAGGATGTTCCCCAGAACCCCAGTGTTCCGAAACCGCAGTGATGTGCCCTGCCCTGGCTCTTTTCCTTCATCACGTGGAACACAGTGAAGGAAAAAGGGGGCCTACTTCGGTCTGGAGACTTCCATTCGTCAGTTCTGAAAAGTTCCCCTGTTATTTATTTCTTTTATTTATTTTTTTTTTTGAGTTGGAGTCTCACTGTCGCTCAGACTGGAGTGCAGTAGCCGCTCCTCGCCACCGCAGCCTCGCCTTCTGGGCTCCGGTGATCCTTGCACCTCAGCCTTCCAAGTAGCTGGAACTACAGGCGCGCGCTACCATGCCCGGCTAATTTTTTTGGTTTATTGTAGAGATGAGGTCTCGCCTGCCCAGGCGGGTCTCGAACCCGCGGGCTCAGGCAATCCACTCACCTCAGCCTCCCAAGGGCGCGGGATTATAGGCTGAGCCACCGAGCCCAGTTCTTTTTTTTTTTTTTGAGTTGGAGTCTCACTCTGTCGTCCAGGCTGGAGTACAGTGGCACGCTCATGGCCACCACTGCCTCGATCTGCTAAACACAGGCAATCATTCCATCCCAGCCTTCCAAGTAGTGTACCACCATGCCTGGCTAATTTTTGATTGACTATAGAGACGAGGTCTCACTAAGTTGCCCACTCTGGTCTCAAACCCCTGGACTCAGACAATCCTCTCGCCTGTGCCTCCCAAAGTGCTGGGATTACAGGCATGAGTCACCACGCCCAGCTTCTATTATTTCTTTGATGGTTTTCTCCCTGCCACGGCCTCTCCCATCTATGATTCCTCCTGGTGAGATGCCCATTTCTGGAATTGACCCCTGAACTTTCTTCTCTCTTCTGTTGTCCATTGCATTTGCACTTTTTTTTTGTTGTTTATTTGTTAGTTTGCTTCTTATTGTTGTTCCACTTTCTGGGAGGCTTTCTCAACCTTATTTTCATAATGTTACTGATTTTTTTCCTGCCATCATACTTTTAGTTTCTAAGAGCTGTCTATTATTTTCTGGTAGTTTTATTTAAACAAAAATACCTGACGTTCTTGTGTCATGGATGTAATATCTTCTGTCTCTGAGGATATTAGAAAAAAATTCAGATTTTTCTTCCTACTCTCTGCATTACTTTTTGTTTTTGTTTTTTTGAGTTAGGCTCTCACTCTGTTGCCCAGGCTGGAGTGCAGTGGCTTGATCACAACTCCTGCAGTCTCAACCTCCTGGCCTCAGGTGATCCTTCCTCCTCTGCCTCCTGATTAGCTGGGACTACAGGCGCACACTACCACAACTGGTTAATTTTTTGATTCTTTGGTAGAGGCAAGGTCTCGCCAAATTGCCCAGGTTGGTCTTGAACCCCTGGGTTCAGGAAATCCTCTTACCCAGGCCTCCCAAAGTTCTGGGATTACAGGCATGAACCACCCACACCTGACCTAATTGTGATTTTTAAAAATACTGCATTAACATGCTCTTTCTTTCAATTCCTGGCTTTTTTTGGCAGCCCCCTGGCCCCAGCTCTGAGTGGGACCTCAGGGGATTTGACCGCCCCCTTCCCATTCTGCCCTGTCTTCTCGATCCCCAGAACCAAGGAGGTGGGAGGCTGGAGTAGAAGACCAGGACAGGAGAGGTCCCTGAGTAAGGAGACCCCGGCAGCTCCCCCCCACCCCCCGCCATGACTTTGTTGGGCCATTGGTTAAAGAACCAATACCTGCTCTCGGCACACACAAGGGTCAGAAGGTTTTGTCCCAGTCTGTACAGAGAGGATATTCTGGAAAAGAGCTGCAGACTTATGGAAGCAATTGCTTGTGGGCATTTAGGGGCATGGGGTTCATTAAGAGCCGGTATGGATCCAATAGCACCAGAATTCAAAAAACAACGCCACAAACCCTGGGGCTCCACCCTCAACAGACTGGTTCAGAAACACTGAAGCCATGAAACCTGGTAGCTTGTTTCTTTAAAAGTTTCCCACGTGTTCCTGGCAAAGTTGCAGAGATTTCTTTTTTTGAGGTTCCCCAGATGATTCTGATGGTCCTCTAGGTGTGCATAACTTTTTTTTTTTTTTGAGTCAAGATCTCACTCTGTCGCCCAGGCTGGAGTGCGGAGCCATGAGCAAGGCTACCACACCCTTGACCTGCTGGGCTCCGGCAATCCTTCTGCCTCAGCCTTCCAAGTAGTTGGAACTACAAGCACACGCCACCACACCTGGCGAAATTTTTGATTTATTGTAGAGGCAAGGTCTCCCCAGGTTGCCCAGGCTGGTCTTGAACCCCCGGGCTCAGGTAATCCTCTCGCCTCTGACTCCCAAAGTGCTGGGAGTACAGGTGTGAGCCACTGCACCCGGCATTTGCTGATGCTGTCTATCCCCCCTGAAATGTAAGCATCGTGAGAGCTGAGACCAGTTGCTCACTCTGTCATTGGTGCCTGGCCCATGGTAGACATTGCTTTTTTTTTTTTTGAGTTGAAGTGTCACTCTGTTGCCCAGACTGGAGTGCAGTGGCCGCTCCCGGCCACCACAGCCTCAACCTGCTGGGCTCTGGCGATCCTTCCGCCTCAGCCTTCCGAGTAGCTGGAATTACAGGCGCACACTACCATGCCCGACTGATTTTTTGATTTGTTGTAGAGATGAGGTCTTGCCTGCCCAGGCGGGTCTCGAGCTCAGGCAATCCACTCACCTCAGCCTCCCAAAGGCACGGGATTACAGGCTGAGCCACCGAGCCCGGCTGACATTGCTTCTTTGAAGGCACAAAGGACTTTGGGATTTCCCATCCCCAGAGGTCTCTAAAGACGGGATTGTTGGAGAGGAGAATTGTGCCCAGGTGGGTCATTGGACCCAGTGGCCTCTAAGGACTCCAACTTTGCTGACTGTTGGGCCCCTACACACGTAAGAGAACTTCGGTGCTTACAAACGCCAATGCAGGTCTGCACGTGCGTGACCTGGGTGTTCCCGTGCCAACCCCTCCTCTGTCTTGAACCCGTTAGGCCGTGCCCTGAGTGGTGGTTGCCTGGGGCTGTTGATGACCCCACCCCCCAGCAAAGCCAGGCTCAAGCCCTCCTCCCCATAAGCTGCTCCCACCAACCTGGAGATTGGGCAGGAGCCCAGCAGAGGGGCCAGAGATATATGCTTCTCCCATCTCTGAGAGCTCAGTGTCTCCGTGGCCTAAGGAAATCTGTTCTAGATGACGGCTCGGTGGCAGAGGGTAGACAAGACGAGAGGAAGGTGGCAGGAAGGGATATTTCCAAAAGTTTGATTTGGTCAGTTTTCTTTACTTTTCTTTTTTTTTTTTTGAGCCAGAGTCTCGCTGTCACCCAGGCTGGAGTGCAGTGGCACACTCACGGCCACCGCAGCCTCGATCTGCTGGGTTCAGGCGATCCTTCCACCTCAGTCTTCCAAGTAGCTGGAACTACAGGCATGCGTCACCACATCCAGCAAAATTTTTTGTTTGTTTGTTTATTGTAGAGACTCGGTCTTGCTATGTTGCCTAGGCTGGTCTCGAAACCCTGGGCTCAGGCAGTCCTCTTGCCTCAACCTCCCAAAGTGCTGGGAATACAGGCATGAGCCACCACGTGCGGCTTGGTCTGTTTTCAACAGGATACCACTTCTGCTCTTTATCTGGGTCACAGTTGGTTTGGTGCCACCAACAGCCAGACTCCAAGTTCCTCTGCTCTGGGGCCATATCTAGGGGCTGGAGGCCCAGCAGGTGGGCTGCCATGTCCTTTGCCTCTCCCATCCCCACCCAGTGCTGCCTCACCCCTTCCACTGCTTCTCAGCCCACCCTCCTGGCTGCCAGTCTCCCTTCTGGCCCAGTCCCTCTGGCCCAGTTCTGAATTGGTTCTCCAATTCAGAACCTCTGACTTTGGAGACCTGGAGGCATCCGACCTGCACTCCTGTCCCAGGGTAAGCTGGCGGCTCGGAGGCTACCAGTCAGAGCCATGGCCTCCTGGCATTCTATTCCCACGCCCATGCTTCCACCACATCCCAGTGGAAATTGGACTCTTGTCCAGACTCAAGATTTCCAGAGATCTTCCACCAAGGCCAATCCTGGGGCCCTGGAGGTCTTTGGCGGGTGGAGCAGGGAGCTGGGGAAGCCATGGTGCTGAGTCAGAGGTCCTGGGAGGTGCCACTATTAATTCTACAAGAAACTGGAAGGGGGAGGCCTTCGACACGGTTCTCTTCTTTTGGGGATTTCCAGATCCTCCTCCTAGGCTTCCTTGGTTCCACCACTCAGGTCTAGAGCCAAGGTGGGGAGAAGCCAAGTTCAGGTGCCCCCCTTTCGCTCTGTGATAGAAAAGACCCCTTTTCTCCCTCCCCGCCCTCCCCTGGCCCAGCCTCCCTGAACTCCCCTCTCTTCTCCGGCCCCAGGAGTGCTGGGGGACCCTGTGTCGAGGCAGGTGCCGGTCATCTGAGGCAGTGGGCAGGGAGAGAGACAAGCAGTGCGACGCCTGTCAAGCTTCTACAGCCTTCCAAAGGAGGTGGTTCCCGAAAGAAGGCGTCCAGCTCTCGGGGCTTGGAGAGCTGGGACAGACAGCCAGACTTGCTGCACAGACACACAGGGAGCAAACAGTGCTCTTCAGAGAACCCTGCCATGCCGGAGGGGGAGATGGACACAGGAAGACTCAGGGAGCCGAGTGCGGTGGGTGGAGGGAGAACCCTGAGCCAAATGTTAAAGACGGAGAGGATAAAGATTTTGTGAGAAGAAAAAGCATCCAGGGTAGGCAGGAAGCAGAGGCCAGGCGTCCCGTCTGCAGCACTGCGGAAAGAGTCTGGCAGGCCTGGCCTGCGATCTTGGTCCTGACATGTACCAGCTGCGTGGCCTTGGGCTGAACACTTAACTCCTCAGTGAAGAATCCCGATGTTCCACGTGAACCCCTGTAAGTTCTTGCCGGTATCATCCAGATGGGGTGGTAAACACAGGCCTCACAGAGCCGAGGTTTAAAGAGCAGAGTGTGAGGCAGTGACAGTTCTCAGTCTGCGGGGTCCACCCTCCGCCTCAGGACTTGGAAAGGCCTTTCCTGGCTGCTCAGCCCAGGGAGGGTCTTTCTCCTGCTCCTGTCGACCCCTTTCCTTTCTTCCTTGGGCACGTCGGTGTGTTGATTGGTTTCCTTCTTTTTTGTCGAGGTGAGATTCACATAAAACTAACCATTTTAAAGTGAACAATTCAGGCTGAGCGTGGTAGCTCACACCTGTGATCCCAGCACTTTGGAAGGCTGAGGCTTGATTGCTTGAGCCCAGAGGTTCGAGACCAACCTGGACAACATAGCAAGACCCTGTCTCTACCAAAAAAAAAAATAGCCAGGTGTGGTGTCTCACACCTGTAGTCCCAACTACTCGGGAGGCTGAGGTGGAAGGATCGCCTGAGCTCAGGAAATCAAGGCTGTGGTGAGCCCTGGTTGCTGTGATCGCGCCCTGCACGCCAGCCTGGGCAACAGAATGAGAGCCTGACTCAGAAAAATTAATAAATACAGCAAGTAATTCAGTGGTGTTTAATACTTTCACAATGCTATGCCACCCCACCTCCATCTAGTTCTAAAACCTTTTCATCACCCCACAGGGAAAATCTCTGCCTGTTAGACAGTCACTCCCCATCGCCCTCCACCCCAGCCTCTGGCAACACCAGTCTACATTCTCTCTCTAGGAATTTACCTATTCTGGAGATTTTAAATGAATGGAATCATATAATACAGACCTCTTGAGTCTGGTTTCTTACACTCAGCTTGTTCTCGAGTTTTACGTCATATGGATGAACCACAATTTGTTTATCCATTCATTCACTGATGAACATTTAGGCTATGTCCACCCTCGGGCTACTGTGAATAGTGCCACTATGAACACGTATGGTTTGAGTTCTTGTTTCTAGTTCTTTTGGGTGTATACCTAGGAGTAGAATTGCTGGGTCATATGGTAACTATATGTTTCATTTTTTAGGATCTACCTGACTGTTTTCCTCAGCAACTGAGCCAGTTTACATTCTCTCAGTAATGTGCAAGGGTTTTTATGTCTCTATATCCTTGCCAGTACTTGTCATTTTTCCCTTTTAAGAAAATTCGCCAGGTGAGGTGGCTCATGCCTATAATCCCAGCACTTTGGGAGGCCAAGGAGGGAGGATTGCTTGAGGCCAAGAGTTTGAGACTAGTCTAGACAATATAGCAAGGCCTCGTCTCTATTTAAAAAAAAAAATTAGCTGGACATGGTTGCAGATACCTGTAGTCCCAGCTACTCTGCAGGCTATGGAGGGTGGATCTTTTCAGCCCAGGAGGTCAAGGCCATGATCATGCCACCGCACTCCAGCCTGGGCAAGAGTGAGATCCCCAACTAAAAAAAAAAAAAAATTATATCCATCGTAGCAGGTGTGAGGGGGTAACTCATTGAGGTTTTGACTGGCATTTCCCTAATGAGCTGTGGTTTAAGCATCTTTTATGTGATTTTTGGCCATTATTATATCTTTTTTTAGTTCTTTTTTTATCTTAAAAATGTTGGGTACAATTCAGGGTCAGGTATGGTCATTATGCTGGTACCCTTGTTGATGAGGTGTACCTCTTCCCTGCCAGTTTCCCACTACTGCCAATCCCTTTCTTATAGTGTTATGAAAATTGTTCAAGATCCATTTCTGAGTGACATTTTTATATCTTATGTTGGAGAAATGTCTATTCAAGTCCTTTGCCCCTTTTGTAATGGGATAGCTTTTCTTTTTTGTTTGCCTGTTTTCTGACCCCTCTGAGCCCCTTTCTTCATTGTCCAATGCAGATGCTGTGTTCTAGGTGTAATTGCAAGGGTGTTGTGCAGTAAAGCACAGGGCCCGGCACACCGTGTGGCATGATAGATGTCACCCCTGAACTGGGCTCTGGGCTAAGGTGACTGTCATGGCTTTCCCAAGATGGTCACGGTTTTAGCCCTGAAAGTCTCCATCCTGGGAAATTCCTCATTCCAGGTAACCCAGGAGGGTTGTTCATCCTATTCTGATCCCAGGTAGGGCAGATGTAGTGTGTATCTTTGCTAAGTCTTCGCTCTGAACCTCAGTTTCCTCATCTGTAAGGTGGACCCGATCGTGCTTCGTAAAGTTATTATAAAAATCAGCTGAGCCCATGGCTTGGGAAAGTTGACCAGAAAGATCCCTCCCAGTCCAGATCTTACCTGAGAGTGAAAAACAGGATCACAGTAACACAAGAGAACTTCCTGTCCTTGAATCTTCAGGTGTGAACTTTTCTTTTCTTTTCTGTTTTTAAGTTGGAGTCTCACTCTGTCGCCCAGGCTGGAGTGCAGTGGCACACTCACGGCCACCACAGCCTTGACCTGCTGGGCTCCGGTGATCCTTCTGCCTCAGCCTTCCAAGTAGCTGGAACCACAGGCGTGTGCACCACCAGGCCTGGCCGATTTTTTGATTTATTGTCGAGATGAAGTCTCACCAAGTTAGTTGCCCAGGCTGCTCTCGAGCCCTGGGCTCAAGCAATCCTCTCGTCTCCACCTCCCAAAGTGCTGGTATTACAGGCGTGAGCCACCACCCCTGGCTAGGTGTGATCTTTCATACCCTCAGCATTCCTCAAACCGTGGAGAGACGAACTGTGGAGAGACCAGCAGCCTCAGCAGCATCTGGGAGCTTGTGGGAAATTCAGGGTCTCAGACCTCTCTAATTCACAGGGAGAGCAGGTCCTCAAACAATGTCATTTTGTTCAACATCGTTTCATGATAATGTTGACAGAAAAAGGATTCCCAGCCACGGCCATGTCCATGTGGAGTCTGAATCTCTCCCCATGTCTGCGTGGGTTTTCCCTCTGTGCTCCCACCTCCCAAGGATGTGCATGCTAGGTTTATTGGCGTGGCTAAGTTGTGCCATGTAAGTGGGTATGGGTGTGCCCTGAGATGGGATGGCATCTGTCCAGGTTGGTTCCCTCCTCATGTCCAGAGCTAGGTTGGGTGCCAGCCACCCAAGATTCTCAACTGAAATACTTGGGTAAATAAAATATCTTCCTTGTTTTTATGAATCTTTCTTGCATGGATGTACAGCTCATATTTATTTCAGTGTTTAATATTAGAAGTGTCTTGGTCTTTATTTGGAAGTTTGGTGATGTTTTTGTGGCCAGAAGTATACTAGAAGGGCTGGGAGAGATGACTCGTGCCTACAATCCTAGAACTTTGGGAGGCCAAGGTGGGAGGATTGCTTGAGGCTGGGAGTTTAAGATGAGCATGATTGACACAGCGAGACCCCATCAATTATAACAATAATAAAAAATAAAATTAGCTGGGTTTAGTAGCACACACCTCTATTTCCAGCTACTCAGGAGCCTGAGGGAGGAGAATTCATTGAGCCCAGGAGGTGGAGGCTGTAGTGAGCCGTGATCGTGCCACTGTACTCCTGCCTGGGCAACACAGTGGGACCCTATCTAAAAAAAAAAAAAAAAAGAGAGAGAGAAAAGAAAAAGAAAGAAATATGCTATAGGAACTTGACTTGTTTGTGAGGGGGACACAAAAATACTCTGGAATTTACTTATAAAAAATTGTGTGCTGGGCACGGTGGCTCATGCCTATAATCTCAGCACTTTGCGAGGCTGAGGTGAGGGGATTGCCTGAACTCATGGGTTCGAGACCAGCCTGGGCAACTTAGCGAGACTTCATCTTTACAATAAATAAAAAAATTAGCCAGGTGTGTTAGTGCACACCTGTAGCCCCAGCTACTTGGAAGGCTGAGTGGAAGGATTGCCTGAGCCCAACAGGTTGAGGCTGCAGTGGCTGTGAGCGTGCCACTGCACTCCAACCTGCACAACAGAGTGAGACTCCAACTCAAAAAAAAAAAAAGATTGTGTATTTATTCTTTTTTTTTTTTGAATTGGAGTCTCGCTGTTGCCCAGACTGGAGTGCAGTGGCCGCTGCAGCCTCGACCTGCTGGGCTCCGGCGATCCTTCCGCCTCAGCCTTCCAAATAGCTGGAACTACAGGCGCGCGCTACCACGCCCGGCTGATTTTTTGATTGATTGTAGAGATGAGGTCTTGCCTGCCCAGGCGGGTCTCGAACTCGCGGGCTCAGGCAATCCACTCACCTCAGCCTCCCAAAGGCACAGGATGACAGGCTGAGCCACCGAGCCCGGCTAGATTGTGTATTTATTCTTACGTGTTTAAACTTCAGACACTTTCAAAGTACTCTGTTTGATGTAATACACCTACCAAGATGCTTTTTCCACGACTCAAAACAGTTTTTGAACTCATCCATTTTGATGCCTTTTAGTGTTTCTGCCGGTTTTTGTTTTTGTTTTCCACCTCTTCCACATCAGCAAAACGTTTCCCTTCGAGGACTTTTTCACACAGAGAAACAACAAAAAAGCGGCTCAGAGTGAGACTGGGTAGATAGGAAGGGTGAGACACAGGGGTCATGCCATTTTTGGTGAAAAACTGCTGAACACTCAGCGTGGTGTGGGCAGGTGCGTTCCATAAATGACTCATCATGAAATGGGCAAACGCATTGAATCTCCAAAAATAAAATTCACTGAAGCCAAACACAGCGTCTGACAACAAAGCTAACTGGTAAACTGATGCCAATGGGTTCCCAGAACACTTATCAAGTGGGGAAAGCCTGTACTACAAGGGCCCGCCCTCAAAAAACTAATTCCAGGTTTTTTTGGGTCACCCTCATATATCAATTAGTATATCATTACACATCACTTTTCTTAAAGTTGCAGTTTCCAAGAACCTACAGATGTTAGTGAGGACTTGTAATTCATGTGTGCACTCAAATGTGAGAAGCATTGACCAGGTTCAGTGGCTCACACTTGTAATTCCAGCACTTTGGGAGGCCAAGATAGGAGGATTTCTTTCTTTCTTCTTTTTTTTTTTTTTTTTTTGAGTTGGAGTCTCACTCTGTCACCCAGGCTGGAGTGCAGTGGCATGCTCACAGCCACCCCAGCGACAAGCTGCTGGGCTCTGGTGATCCTTCCGCCTCAGCCTTCCAAGTAGCTGGAACTACAGGAGTGCGCTACCACACCCAGCTAATTTTTGATTTATTGTAGAGACAAGGTCTCACCAAGCTGCCGGGGCTGGTCTCGAACCCGTGGGCTCAGGCAATCCACTCGCCTTGACTTCCCAAAGTGCTGGAATTACAGGCTGAGCCACTGAGCCCAGGCAGGGAGGATTTCTTGAGCCCAGGAGTTTGAGATCAGCCTGGGCAACATAGCAAGACCATGTCGCTACAAAAAATAAAATAAAATAAAAATTAGCCGAGTGTGGTCGCACACACGTATAGTTCCTGCTACTTGGAAGGCTGAGGCAGAAGGATCACATGAGCCCTGGAGGTCGAGGCTGTGATGAGCCACAGTCATGTCACTGCACTCCAGCCTGGGTGACAGAGTGAGACCCCAACAATACAATAAAAAACAATACAATAAAAATTTTAAAAACAATACAATAAAAAGAAAGCATTGCTTTACCTTCAAGGCCTTGAAACAGAGGAAATAATCCAGGATATGGAAAATGCATCCAAAAGTTTATCACATTATTTATGGGAACATTCAAATTGGAAGCAACCTAAACGCCCAATACAAGGACAATCATTCAGAAAATTGTGGGTTTTCTTCTGAGTCAAGAAACTGTCATGAAGCTGTGACGAATGATGCTCAGAAATTACAGTGTTTACCATCAGAAGCTGCTTCAGAAATCACGAAACGTGTCAGAAGCTGTCCACAAAACCGCGTGATCAGCAGGACTATGACTGAGATAACAGATACATGGGAGACGGGGCCAGAAGGAAATGGGCCAGCGTGGGGCCAGATGCGGAATTGGGGAGGCCTGTTTCTGTTCGTCCTTGTCCTAATTCTCTGTGGTTATGTGACATGTACTTATGCTGTCACATCTCTGGCTGGCCGATGTCCTTCTAAAAGTCCCCACGCTGAGCAGGGGCCAGGGCAGGAGGACGCTTCCATTTCCGTGAAATCTTCCATGCCCAGGGCATGAAGATAGCTCTGGCTGGAAAGCCCGTCCACAGCCTGCCTCCGAGCCTAACCCAGAGCCCGTTTCCAGGGCGTGCTCTGGTCAGCCCTACCCACCCTGACTCCACTTCGTCCCAGCCCCTCAGCAGATGCAAGAGCCCCTTTGTCTAGTTGGGGTCCCTCTTACAGGGTTATCCCAGGGGACCCACTTTCTGATTAATTTTCTTTTTCTTCCTCTTTTTTTTTTTTTTGAGTTGGAGTCTCACTCCGTACCCAGGCTGTACTGCAGTGGCACTCTCACGGCCACTGCAACCTTGACCCACTGGGCTCAGGTGATCCTTCAGCCTCAACCTTCCAAGTAACTGGAACTACAGGCATGTGCTACCACACCTGACTAATTTTTTAATTTATTGTAGAGATGAGGTCTCACCAAGTTGTCCAGGCCGGTCTTGAACCCCTGGGCTCAGTTAATCCTCTCACCTCGGCCTCCTAAAGTGCTGGGATTACAGGCGTGAGCCACCATGCCTGGCCTTTTTTGTAGAATCTCACTCTGTCACCCAGGCTGGAGTGCAGTAGCACAATCATGGCTCACCACAGCCTCGACCTCCTGGGCTCAGGCGATCCTCACGCCAGGATTACAGTCACACACCACCACGTTCTGCTAATTTTTTATTTTTTTGTATCAATGAGGTCTTGCTGTGTTGCCCAGGCTGTTCTCAAACTCCTGGGCTCAAGCAGTCCTCTCGCTTTAGCCTCCCAAAGTGTTGGGATTATTGGTGTGAGCCACCATGCCCAGCTCTTTCTGCATTGCTGTGATGACAAGTGTCCTATGTGGGCTTGTTTCAGCCTGGGGTTGGATTCCTCCAGAAGGCAGCTGTGACTCATTATGTGGTTCCATGAGGTGAAAGAGAAGAGTAACAACCAGGGGGTGCTGGAGGAGCCCTCCTGAGTGTCAGCCACGATCTGTGGTTTTGCATTTAATCCATACAACTACCCCACAAGGCAGGCATTTCTCTCTATCTGGAACAAAGAGGAGAAGTTGCTTCCCCAGGTCACACAGCTAGTGAGTGGTGGAGCCAGGACAAGAACCCAGGCCTTTCTGCCTTCAGAGTCTGAGCTCTTTTTTTTTTTTTTTTTTTGAGTCGGAGTCCTACTCTGTCACCCAGGCTGGAGTGCAGTGGCATACTCATGGCCACCGCAGCCTCTACCTGCTGGGCTCAGGTGTTCCTTCCGTCTCAGCCTTCCAAGTAGCTGGAACTACAGGCGTGCGCTACCATGCGCGACTTATTTTTTGATTTATTGTAGAGACAAGGTCTCTCCAAGTTGTCCAGGCTGGTCTTGAACCCCTGAGCTCAGACGGTTCTCTCGCCTCGTCCTCACAAAGTGCTGGATTACAAGCTTGAGCCACCGCACCTGGCCAGAGTCTGAACTCTTAGCCACCATCTTTGGGGAGAAAAATGAGTGATGTGTTGGTACAGAAGGTGCTCCTAGACCAGTGTCTCCAACTTGATGTTGCAAAAAATCCCCAGGGTAGCTGTTTCAAATGCCGAGTCTGATTGAGCAGGTTTGGGGTGGGGCCCAGGGCCTGCATTTCTAACGAGCTCCCTGAGATGCTGATATGACCGAACCCGGGACACACTTTGCACAGCAGGCGCCTAGAACCCATCCCCATGGGTCTTGCCAGCCCTCATAGCGTGGTGGCAGCAGGGATTGGGATGCCTCCCTGCCCCCCTCATGCGGTCAGCGCCTCCTGGTGGCACCCAGCTGCCTGCAGTGCCACTCTGACAGGCCTGCATGCTGGTGTTTCCACCTGCCAGTTGGCTGGCAGGTGATGGGCTGGTTGTGACAGCCTAGCCAGGTCCTGTCCAGAAGCATCTTGAGCTCAGCCAAGGTAAATGCTGCCCTGCTGTCAGGAATGAAGTGCCTGTCAGGGCCTCCAGGCGTGACTCATTGAAGCAGAAGAGACCTTGTCACCGAGAACTTCTAGGATGGAGCTTTGGGGAGACAGCCTCCACCCTCAAGACCTTTCCTGGAAAGACCCAACAAAGTCATCAGAGTAGCTCCCGCTTCTCAGATGCCTACTGGGGGCCAGGCCCTGGGCTGAGAGCTTTATGCTGACATGTTTTGCCTAATCCTTTCGAGAACCCTGCAAGAAAGGTACCGATGAGGGAACTGACGTGTACAGGAGACAAGTGTTTTGCACAAACTATTATGTAATAGGGCCAGTGGGTTTTGTCTTTCTTTCTTTCCTTCTTTCCTCCTTCCTTCCTTTCTTTTCTTCTTTCTTTCTTTCTTTCCTCCCCTCCGCTCCCCTCCCCTCCCTTTCCTTCTCTTTTCTTTTCTTGTGTCAGAGTCTCACTGTCCCAGGCTGGAGTGCAGTGGCACAATCACAGCTCACTGCAGCCTCGATCTCCTGGGCTCAGGCAATTCTTCTCCCTTAGCCTCCTCAGTAGCTGGAACTACAGGTGCGTGTCACCACACCTGACTAATTTTCCTATTTTTTTGTAGAGGCGAGGTCTCACTATGTTGTCAGCCTGGTCCTTCCACCTCGGCTGCCTAAAGTACTGGGATTATGGGGGTGAGCCACCGCGCCCGGCCAGAGCTGGCTTTTGAACTTGGGTCTGTCTGACTCCACAACCCATGCGCTTGATCCCGGAGCTGTGTTTTCAAGTTGTGCTTCACGGAGCCCTAAGGGTCCCAGGGATGCTTCGTGGGCTGCTGTGGGAGAGAGGGTGGTGGAGAGGGAAGTCACGCAGCGGTCCTCCCTCTAGAGAGGCTTGAAGTTGATGTGATTTATGGATTGAGCTTCCATGGAAGATTAGCTGGAAGAAAGAATTTCAGGACCGCAGATGTTTGAAATCCACATCACACTGCTGCCCCAAGTGAGTGTGGATTATGCACCAGGGCTTCTCACACATATCTCGAGGAAGCATAATTCCCCTTGGTGGACTTGCCAAGTGGCCTGGCCTGTGCTACACTCCGACCCTCTTTGTAACACCAGGTCACCCTCTTACAGCTTCTACGATGTGCTGCGGAATTGTGTGAATTCCTCTGGAAGGTTCACCGCCAGGCATGGTCTCTCTACTTCCTTTTTTTTTTTGAGACAGGATATCACTCTGTCGCCCAGGCTGGAGTGCAGTGGCATGATCACTTCTCACCGCAGCCTCAACCTCCTGGGCTCAAGTGACCCTCCTACCTCAGCCTCCCTAGTAGCTGGTGTTAGGGTGCGGAGGGGCACAATGCCACCGGAGCCAGGGTGCTGGAGGTGTGCACCAGCATTGAGAGATCCGAGCAATGCAAAGATCGGCAACACACCAAAGGATGAAGGAAGAAAAGATTTAAGAAAAGATCACAAGCCGGGCTCGGTGGCTCAGCCTGTAATCCCGCACCTTGGGAGGCTGAGGTGAGTGGATTGCCTGAGCCTGCGGGTTCGAGACCCGCCTGGGCAACTTGGTGAGACCTCAAGTTGGTGTGGTAGCGTGTGCCTGTAGTTCCAGCTACTCGGAAGGCTGAGGCGGAAGGATCACCGGAGCCCAGCAGGTTGAGGCTGCGGTGGCCGGGAGCAGCCACTGCACTCCAGTCTGGGCGACAGAGTGAGACTCCAACTCAAAAAAAAAAAGATCACTTCCCACAGGCAGGAAAAGGGCCAACACTCTAAGTGTTGTGTGGCCCCACAGCCCCCGAGTCCCCGACTTAAATCTTTTCCCCAGGAGTTGTTGCAAACAGGTAGACATGACTGCTTGACTTCCTTGTTGACCACTTGCGGATGTCTTGGAAACCCTGAGGGGGGTTCTGGTCCCCAAGCACCAAGTCACTGGATCTCACTACCCTCAGGAGTTTATTTTAAGATTACAACGGGGCCCGGCTCGGTGGCTCAGCCTATAATCCCAGTGCTTTGGGAGGCCGAGGTGACCCGCCCGGGCAACCTGGCGAGACCTCGTCTCTACAATAAATCAAAAATTAGCTGGGCACGGTAACGCGCACCTGTAGTTCTGGCTACTTGGAAGGCTGATGCGGAAGGATCGCCGGAGCCCAGCAGGTCGAGGCTGTGGTGGCCAAGAGTGTGCCACTGTACTCCAGTCTGGGTGACAGAGTGAGACTCCAACTCAAAAAAAAAAAGATTACAATGGGCCAATATTGGTCATGCTTGAGAGATCTGTGTTTCTAGAAAGACAAAGTCAGCAAAGTTAATCTTTACCTAAAGAATGCATTTCTCCAGGGCAGAGTTTTACTTTCTCATCATTGTGTTAAAACTTAACAAGGCTGGGAGTGGTGGCTCATGCCTGTCATCCCAGCACTTTGGGAGGCCAAGGTGAGAGGATTGCCTGAGCCTGCAGTTTCCAGACCAGCCTGGGCAACATGGTGAAATCTCGTCTCTACAATAAATAAAAAAATCAGCTGGGCATGGTGGTACACACCTGTAGTTCCAGGTACTTGGAAGGCTGAGCCAGAAGGATCGCCTGAGCCCAGCAGGTCAAGGCTGCTGTGGCCATGAGCATGCCACTGCACTCCAACCTGGGTGACAGAGTGAGTTTCTGACTCAAAGAAAAAAAAGACTTAAGAACAAAATGTTTCCCATTCTTGGTTCATCCTTTCCGCTAGGACTACAGGCGTGTGCCACCACGCTTGCTGATTTTTTTACTTTTTTGTAGAGACAAGCTCTCGCTGTGTTGTCCAGGCTGGTCTCGAACTCCTGGGCTCAAGCAATCCTCCCACCTTGGCTTTGTATTAATTAGGATACAGTCTCGGCTGTTATAACAAATGCTGAGCTGACAAGGCCCTTAGACATGAGAGAAATTGATTCTTCCCTCACAGGTAATATGTCAGTATAAGTAAACAAGGGTTGATACAGTGTCTCCATGGTGTTGGAGACCCAGGATCCCTTTGTGTGCCTTCCATTTTGTAGTCCAAGATGACTGCTTCTGCTCCCACCATCACACCAGCATCCTAGCCAGACAAGGGAAGGGTACCCCTTTCCTAAGAAGGTCAATCATCCTGCCTGCCTTCCCTTGGCCTCATGTAGCCAGACCCAGCATTATGGAGGGCCAGGAAACATAGTCTAGCTGGGTGGCCATGTGGCTAGCCAAATGAGAACTACTGCTTCTCAAGGAAGAAGGGGAGGATGGTTATTGGGAGACAGTTATCAGTCTCTGCCATGGGCGGACTTCCTCCATCAAGACTGCCAGTGTGGGTAGCCGTGTGGCCGGAGGCCTCTCCCAGATGGCCGGTCAAGAAGCCAGCAGTGATCGATTTTGTAGAAGAAAAATCAAGGTGGTCCATGTGCTGTCAGCGAAAAGTGTCCCAGAAATTTTATTCCTCACTTCTTCCCATTCAGATTTATTTTTTAAATTGACAAATAATAATTGTACATATTCATGAGATATACAGTGATGTTTCAATACACATGACGATTAGTGATCAGATCAGGGTAATTAGAATACCCGTCATCTCAAAAATGTATCATTTCTGTGTGCTGGGCCCATTCAGATTCTTGCTGCGTGTACTGGTAAAGGACACTGCTTGGGCTCTCTGGAAGTTCTTCCTCTGATCACCCCATAAGCAAGACGGCTTTTGGTTCCAAGGAGCCATTAGAACTGTCCCACAGAGAAGGATTCTAAAGAGGGTGCAGAGAACCATCAGGGGACCCGAGGGCTGGACGTGAACGTCATCCAGACCTCCAGGGAACTGGACCGCGACTGGGAACCAGGGCTGCCTTCTCTGTCTCTCCAGGGCCCCCTCCACTCTCGTCTCCTTTTCCTTAGTTCATCACATATTCATGGAAGCCAGATGTGTGCAAGGTCTGCCTTCTCCTCTACTGAACCAGCGTCTTCTGCAGACGTTTCAGCTCCTGTGCCTCGACTCTGTTCAGTTCTTCCGCCCCCAGCATCCCAGTTTTCCAGTGTCACCCCCCTGGGCGAGGGCTCTGATTGGCCCAGTCTGTGCAGGCTGTAGGTTGTTGGCTTCCAATAGACGAGCAGCCTTGGAACCATGTGACCAGCTGTGTCCAATCAGTCTGGCCGAGGAAGCACAGGGTCACGTGGGAGAATGTGGTGGGTGTGGTCTCTCCGTGGGGCCTGGGGGGTGGGCAGATGTCTTTGGGATGGGGGAGGGCATCCAAAAACGTATCGAATACAAGGGCACCATCGTTTTTGGTTTTTTTCCCTGAGTCAGAGTCTCACTTTGTCTCCCAGGCTGGAAGGCAGTGGCTCAATCACGGCTCACCCAGCTTCGACCTTCTGGACTCAGGCAATCCCTCTGCCTCAGCCTCCAGGGTAACTGGGACTATAGGGCCATGCCACCATGCCCAGCTTATTTTTGGTAGAGACGGGTTTCGCTGTGTTGCCCAGGCTGGTCTTGAGCTCCTGGGCTCAGGCAATCCTCTCGCCTCCGCCTCCCAAAGTGATGGTATTACAGGTGTGAGCCACCATGCCCGGCCGTTTGTCTTTTGAACCCACAAGGAAGCATGCTGCCTCTGTCACTACAGGCAGCCGTCTTCGGATCACGGGGCAGTCACATGCAGGGTGATGTCCTGATGACACAAGGATCTTCTGTGTTCTACGCCTGCCACCTGCCACTGTTCTCAGTCACTCCATCTAATGCGGTCCCTCCATGTTGAAGCCAGGTTGAACCCAGGTCCTCTTCCTCCCCCTGGAAGCGTCGCCCTGGGTAGCTTCACTTCCCTAGAGAAAGAGCTCGAGGAATCTAGAGCTAGCACCCTGCGTCCAGGACAGACAGCTGCGGGAGTGCCCTCTGCAGACTTGGATTCCCAGAGGAAGCAACTGGTTCCTCCCCGAGTGGCTTTGTGTCACCTGCCGTCAGACATATGGGACAGGACACTGTCCTTGTCAGAGCCACCCTGTACATTCAGCACCTGTGACTGCAGAATCCTTGTGATCTGGGTCACCCAGAGGACCCTAAACACCACCGCATGCCAGGTGACCCACCCTGCACTAAGCAGGAGCTCCAGGTTGAGGAGGTGAATGCAACTCTGTCCCTGAGTGCCAGCCTCCATGAGGAGCCCACAGCGATCCCATGATGCAAGAGATTTTAACCAGTGACTGGCAAATGGTCCGAGTCCCCTTCCAGGGGAGCTGTTGCTTAAAGACCTAAGAGACAGTGGACAGAGGAGACAACCCTGTCTTTGAGTGGAACCGACCTGTTTTCTGATAGATATGTGCTCTCCAGCCTCAGTTTCCCCACTTAGAGCATGGGACTCACATTAGTCCTCACCTCCAAGGGTTGTCATGCAGTGATAAATAGAAAACACCAGCACGCTACCATCATAGCTCCATGAATGTGAGCTTCCCTTCCCCTTCCCCCACTCTCCCAGACACACCCTGTGAACTTTGTCCTCGGCCATGCCCAGGAGTGACCCCTCTCCAAGTCGCCCCCTTCCCAGAGTGTGCGTTTTGGCCTCACCCAGCCCCCTGTGGCCTCTCCCAGCCAGTGCTCTGAGTAGACGCCTGCCCTGGCTTCCTGGGTAATTGATCAGGTCAGGCATACAGGGAGGGATATTTCCTTGGGGCCTGTGGCAGAGTCTGCAGGGTGCTGCCCCAGGACAGTTCTTCCTGGGGCAGGCCGGCTGTGCTTGGCACCTTTGGGGCCAGAGCAAGAGTTCGGCCTTACCACGCCTGGCCTGCACAGGGCCTCCTAGGAACCGAGGCACCCATCCTCCCTGCTGGCTCGTGGGAGAGAATTCAGCCTCGCAGTCAGAGGCAGCAGCTCCTTAAATGCTGGAGTCTCCTTGAGTCAGAATAGACAAAAGCCTTGCATCAGTTAAGAGGTGCCCCTGGAGGCCTCACTGGGGACTCCAGGGAGGAGTCCAAGGATCATGCCAGGTTAAGACACTCAATCCCTGACCCGGCTCCTCAGCTGGGCTCGTGGACTGGACTGCTTGTCCTTGTGTGGAGCAGAGGACTCGGACATGTCGCAGTCACCTCCCCTTTGCTGAGGCGGCAGGTGGCTTGTCGGCATCTGTCTGGCTTCACACCTGCAGAGCGTGGCTTCTGTCCTGGGCCTTCACCTCTGATGCTTGGAGGTCTGGGGCAAGCTCTCCTTGTGCGGGTCCCAGGACGCAGGCTGATTGCAACCAGACCTTTCTCCCAGCCGCAAAGCCGCCATCTCCAACACGGGCCTGCTCAGGGTCCCAGGTGGGAGCTGTACATGACTCCCAGGTGTACCTGAGGCCACCTGTGTGCCCTCTGCTGCTGTCCTGCTCTGGCTTCGGCTGGTAAAACGGTCCTGTCTTGGTCTCTGGAATGTGTGATGGTCCCCGTAAGGCAGGCAAACTCTTCTTCTGGTCACTCCTTGTTCACTGCGTCCTCTGTTGAGTACATTCTCAGCAAGGCCATGCTCCCCGATGGCCCCAGGAAAGAATCCTTCCTTGCCTTGTCCTGGCGCATGGCAGCTCCTGGCAGTCCTGGTGTTCTTGGTTTGTAAACTGTGTCACACCAGTCTCAGCCTCCATTGTGGCCTGGGGTCTTCTTCCGTGTCCTTTGGGACTTCATATCCAAATCTTCCTCTTTTATTTTATGAAGACACCAATCATTGGATTCAAGGCCATCCTAATCCAATGTGACCTCATCTTGACTTGATTCCAGCTGCAAAGACTCTGTTTCCAAATAATGAATGTTTCCACATTCATAGGTACCAGGGGTTCGCACTTGAGCATATTTGGGGGGGGGGACACAGTTTAAACCCCCTACAGCTTGCAAAAGGACTGACGTGCTGCCTGGTGCCAAGTTGGACCACTCACTTTCTTTGTCACACGCAGATCATAAAAAGATAGCCCGGGATTTAGGGAGGCTGGTTTATTTCCAAAATTTTAACTCACTGCAAAACACCAACCCCCGTTTTCGAGTCTCCTTCTTCTTCTGTCTCTCTCTCTCTTTTGAGTAGGGGGGCTCTCACTCTGTCACCTAGGCTGGAGTGTAGTGGCACACTCCTGGGTCACTGCAGTCTCGAACTCCCAGGCTCAAGTGATCCTCCTGCCTCAGCCTCCAGAGTAGCTGGGACTACTTGGCTAATTTTTTTTATTTTTTGTAGAGACAGGGTCTCGATATGTTGCCCAGGCTGGTCTCAAACTCCCTCGCTCAAGCAATCCTCCCTCCTTAGCCTCCCAAAGTGTTGGGATTCCAGGTGTGAGTCACCACACCACACCTGGCATCCTTTATTTTTGTATTAAAGGACAAAAGGAAAGGTGTGGCCTCCTGCACTGGCCTCATTTACCCCAGCAAACACTTCCTAAGTTCCGAGAATTTGAGGTCCTTGATTGAGCCATGGGTACTGAGGTGACTGTGCCAGCCCTGCGTCTCAGGGGCTCACAGTTCAAGGGGAAACATGTAAATGACGGGCTGAGCATCTAAACTTGGCTTCCTTTCTTTAGACAAAATTTTAGAACAACTGGTTCTGCTTCATAAACTGTTTTTTTGTTTAAATGGCGGGGTGGGGGAGGCGTGGTGAGCTGTTGCCATGGCTGTGGCAGGTAATCCCACTGAATCTGAGCTGGCTGTGGAGCCAGAGTCCTGCAGACCATCAGATGCTGTGATCTCTGAGAGGCTGGGAGCTCTGGGCATAAGCAGGACTGCTTCGGTGTCTGTGGGCAGAGCTGGAGAGCAGTGCATCCCCCTCTGGGCACCCTCCTGGGACTGCAGGGATGGCGGCTGTGGCGGCAGGGGGGCGCAGCACCCTTGGCATGGAACTTGTTCTCACTCTGGGGTGGTGGCATCAGGGTGGCCCCCTGAGGTGGCTTCATGAGTAAAATCAGAAATCCAACCAGGATGGTCCCATGTGACTCTCACAGATAGTACACACGAGTCACTGCTTGAAGACTCCCAAAAATACTGGATGGTGGAGGCCATTTTCAAGGGGGGAGGTCCTCCTTGCAAGGTAGAGACAGAAGGTCAATACAAAGGTGGTGTCTAAGCTGAGTGTTGGGCCGGATGCAGTGTCTCACACTCCTACAATCCCAGCATTTTGGGAGGCCGAAGTGGGAGAATCCCTTGAGCCCAGGAGTCCAAAACAAGGCTGGTGAATGTGTCTTCAAAAAAATTTTGAAGTGAGACTCATGTCTTCAAAAAACTTTTTAAATTAGCCAGGCATGGTGGTTCATGCCTGTAGATCCAGCTCCTCAGGAGGCTGAGGTAGGAGGATCACTTGAGCCTCCTTGAACCAAGGAGGTGGAGGCTAAAGTGAGCCAAGGTCATACCACTGCACTCCAGCCAGTCTCTTAAAAAAAAAAAAAAAACTGGGTGTTGAAGGAACAGGGTGGTCATTCCAGGCAGGAGGACTGGCATGTGGCCTGGGGGAAGGGACACAAGGATGTGCTAGGAATGAGAGGGGAGAGGGGAAACAGGGGCTGTTCCTGGTGGGACCTTGCATGCCAGGCTGAGAAGGCTGGGTTTTGTCTCGGGGCAGTGTCTCACGGGAGCCCCGATGGCTTGTGAGCAGAGTAGCGTGGCCTGGCGAGTGTCTCAGATGGGTCTGACTCCATGCCAAGGACGGACAGAGGCCTGGGTAGTCTGGAGGCAGGAGGGGAGGACCACACAGCAATAGGATACCCTCCCCCACTCTGCGCACCGGGTTGTTTCCCCTCGGGTTCCCTCAGCCTGCCCTGACTCCAAGCCCCCAGACTGTGTCACTTGTCAGAAGAGCAGACTGCCTTTTGGCAGGAGAGGAGTGCAGGAACCCCTCGTCCCTGCCCCTGCTGGGCTCAGGGTAAGAGCTGGCCGGGCAGCTGGCAGCTCGACAGGGAGAACACGGTTTGCTCTGCTGTGTCTGTGGCCACCACCACTGGGCAGCCTGATCAATGACCCGTGGCGCCCTGGGCTCCCCACAGGTCAGCTGCCCCATCTCTGTGGCAGTGGCTGCCAGGGGTCCTGCTCGCCCTGCCTCCCTTTCTCCTACGGCTGGGGGCACTCTTGGGTGAGCTCCGGGAAGCCTCCCACATTGCCCGGCCCTGGCTCTTCAGTCTTTCTGCCAACTACGTCCTTGGCCTCCCTTAAGTCCCGGCCTCCCGTGTCCCTTGCGAGAGAGGCTTTGCAAGACGAACCCCCAGCCCACAGTGTTCTGGCTTGTTCTTTATTTGATCTCCATCGGGCAACAGGAGAGAACCAAAGATACGTCTGGAAGGAATTCTTGCCACTCATGTCCTCTTTCTCAAGCCTCTGCTGATCGCATCGTGGGTTCTGTACCATCTCCGCTTGAGGGTCTGTGCGGATTCTGTTTACACAAGTCGCACCTCCCCCATCAGACTAGCAGCTCCCAAGATCAAAGCTCAGCCTCTTCCTTTTCCATTAAATCGGGAACTCCTCAAGAGTTATGTCTCCCCCTGGGTCTGGGAGCTCCCTGAAGACAAGGGCTTTGCATCGGGCTGTCCTGTCTGTCCCACCCTCGTGCCCCAAGCCAGGCTTGGATTTGGTCATGCTCTGAAGGGAGCCAGGGGCTGCAGGATAAGCCTCCCAGCTTGTCTGAGAATGGCAAGGCTGAGCTAGAGTAGAGCCGGGGTGGATTTGGCTGGGGTGACCTGTTGGGGCATGACTGGGGGCCAGCTGGCGAGCTGTTTGGGCCTCTCAGGCCTAGACCAGCCCTCTGGGTCACAGGCCCGAGACCCTGAGGGCGATGACTTCTTGTGTCCAGAAGTCTCAGTGGGGAGGGGCAGGGGTGGTCCCTGGCATGCCTTACTGCTCATGCCTCCTATGGGCATGTCTTGGGTGCCAACAGGAAGATCACCACAGCTACTATGTGTCCCGTCTGTATGGTCCCAGCGAGCCCCGCAGCCAGGAACTGTGGGTGGATGTGGCCGAGGCCAACCGGAGCCACGTGAAGGTCCACAGAATACTCTCCAACACCCACCGGCAGGCTTCGGTGAGTGCCCCAGTGCCCTGCAGAGCTGCCCTGGGCGGGGAGGCTAGGGTGAACCCACCCTGCCTGGTCCGTGGGCATGGCGGGGCCTGAGGTCTGAATCGGGGAGGGGCTTCCTGGGGTTCCCGTGGAGCTCAGCCGGAGCAGGTGTTTCCACCGATGCTCCCAGGGGCTTGCCCCCGCTGTGTCCATCATGGGTGCCCAGTCCCCGGGCCTGCAGCTCAGCCCACACAGACTCTCTCCCATCCCCTGCAGAGAGTGGTCTTGTCCTTTGATTTCCCTTTCTACGGGCATCCTCTGCGGCAGATCACCATAGCAACCGGAGGTAAGGCCGAGTTGGTGGGGCAGGGGGAGGGTTAGAGATCTCAGCTGGACTCACGGGCTCTCCCCGAGGGGCCTCGTTGGAGACAGAGTTCTAAGGGTGGACTGAGGAGGGATCATGACTGACTCTCTTGGGAACCTGGTGCTCAGAAGGGAGGTCAGAGAAGGTCAGACTACCCTCCTTGTATGAGCTGACCAGTGTGTGTATGTGTGTGTGTGTGTGTGTGTGTGTGTGTGTGTGTGTGTGTGTGCGTGTGTGTGCGTGCATGCGCGCGCGTGCGGTCTGTCTGTCCCCGGGCCAGCACAAGTCAGTGTGGACAGCCCTGTGTCCCTGTGTTTTTGAGTCCTTGAACAAGAAGGAGAGGGAGACCTCACTGAGAGCCCAGGTTCCTGGAATCAGGCTCCTTGTTGATAAGTAGAGACCACCTTAACTCCCACTTCCCCAGGAAAGGTGGGCATCACTTCCTCTTCCTGCCACATCACCCTACAGGTTGAGCCCACCTGGAGGAACAGACAGAACGTTCTCTGCTCTCCACACACGCCAGCCTCAGAGCCTGCCGGGCGGGGGTGGGCGACAGGGCCGTGGCTCCCTTTCAGCTATGTCCAGGCTACCCTCGGCCCTTGGGGAAGAGTCCCCAGAAGCACCCCCTCAGGGCCATTTCTGGTGACTGCCATGCACCTCTCCTGCCCCAGGCTTCATCTTCACGGGCGACGTGATCCATCGGATGCTCACGGCTACTCAGTACGTGGCACCCCTGATGGCCAACTTCAACCCGGGCTACTCAGACAACTCCACCATTGCTTACTTCGACAATGGTGAGGCCAGAGCTCAGAACCAAAGTCGCCCCGCTCCAGGGATCCCCAGGCCCAGCCCCTTTCCAGGAGCCCAAGGCCCAGAGAGGGCAAGAGCCCCACAGCCAGGCAGCTGCCTGACTTTCTGTGCCCCGTGTCCTCCTCTGTAAGATGGGGACAAATGCCTGCTTCCCAGCAGAACCTAAGCGACAGCAAGACAATAGCACCTGGCTCTTAGTGGAGGTGGGCCTAAATGTTAGGGGTCTTTGCTGTGTCTCACTCTCACCAGGTTGTCTCTTGAGCACCGCCCACCCCAGGAGAACAGACATTTTTCCTTCTTGTCTCAAGGGGTCAGGATAGGTGAGCAGGAAGGGGCATGCCTGGGGTTGGAGTACAGTCTTCAGGGCTGACAGGGCCTCTGGCTCCTCCCAGCCTGGAAGCCAGGCCAGCGTTGTGGGCCAGCCAGCTCCTGCTGCTTGGATTTGCCTGCTGTCCCCATCTTCCCGAAAGGACCCAACCCATGACCCATCCATGCTGGCTGCTGTTTCTGCAGGGCTCTGTCCTGTGCAGCCCCTTCCCATCCAGCCGGGTCTCTGCTTTTGTCCCTAGGGACAGTCTTTGTTGTTCAATGGGACCACGTCTACCTCCAAGGCCGGGAAGACAGGGGCAGCTTCACCTTCCAGGCTGCCCTGCACCGAGACGGCCGCATTGTCTTTGGCTACAAAGAGGTGAGTGGTCCCAGCTGCAGAGACAGCTACATCTTGGAGTCTTTCTTCGTTCAGCAGTTATTTCTAAGAACTTGCAGTGTGCCAGGCACAGGGCATGGTGCCAGGGATGTGGCAGTTAATAAGATGTTTGTAGCCCTGCTCTTTTGTTTGTTTGTTTTTTGTTTTTGAGTTTGAGTCTCACTCTGTTGCCCAGGCTGGAGTGCAGAGGCACGCTCACAGCCACCACAGCTCGACCTGCTGGACTCAGGCGATCCTTCTGCCTCAGCCTTCCAAGTAGCCGGAATACAGGCATGTGCTACCACACACGGCTAATTTTTTGATTTATCATAGAGATGAGGTCTCACCAAGTTGCCCAGGCTGGTCTCGAACCCCTGGGCTCAGGCAATCCTCTCACCTTGGTCTCCCAAAGTGCTGCTCTTATGGAGCTGTAAGTCTGGTGAGGAAATAAACAGTAATTACAGGAATAAATGTAGAACTGCTACTGTGGCATGCACTCCTAAATGGAGGTGCCTGGTGTCAGTGGAGCCTTTCACAGGGTTCTTCACCTTGACAGGGGCTGGGGGAGGCTTCCCTGAAGAAAAGAGTTGAAATCTGTAGGATGAAAAGGAGCTAAGCAAGCAAAGAGGAGAGTGAAGTGTGTTCCAGAAGAGAGAACAGCTCATGCAAAGGTCCTGTGGCAGGACTGAGCATCACTGGCACAGAGCACTGAAAGAAAGCAGCATGGCTGGAAGGGAGCGAGTGAGAGGCAGGACAGGGCAGGGGAACAACAGATTGGCCTTTGAGAAAGGTCACTGTGGTTTCAGTGTAGAGCAGATGATTGGCGGCTCAAAGGGAATGATGGGAGGTCATTTAGGACAGCAGCCCCCAACCTTTTCCACATCAGGGACTAGTTTCGTGGAAGACAATTTTTCCACGGGCTGGGGGTGATATGTAGTCAAACCTCACTGCTAATGTTCATCTGTATCTGCAGCCGCTCCCTAACGTGAGCATCACCGCCTCAGCTCAGACCATCAGGCATTAGATTCTCATAAGGAGCGAGCAAACTAGATTCCTCGCATGTGTACTTCACAAGCAAGTCCACGCTCCTGTGAGAATCTAATGCCAATGCAGATCTGACAGGAAGTGGAGCTCAGGCGGTCATGCGAGCGATGGGAAGCAGCTGCAAATGCAGACGAGGCTTCCCTTGCTTGCCCACTGCGCACCTCCTGCTGTGTGGTCCAGTTCCTAAGAGTGGCCTGGGGGTTGGGGGAGCCCCGGTGGGGGCAGCTTGGCGGAGGATGGGAGGAGTTGGGCAGATCTGAAAACCACTTAGCAGGTTGGTTAACAGAGTGCAGAGGTGGATTAGATGGGGGTAAATGGAAGAGGGGGGACAAGGGTGAGTCCCAGGCTTCTGGGCTTCCTGGAGGTGCCTTTCTCCATGGAATGGAGAACAGAAAGAAACACACCTGGAGGTGGTGTGGGACCGACTTGGAATTTGGATGCCATCGGGTTGGGTGGGATTCGTCTCTGAGTCCTCTGGGAGGTGAAGCGGGAGGGCAGGTGGGTCTGGAGCTCAGAAGGGAAGCCGGGGCTGGCCCAAGAGCACTTGGGAGGTGACGGAGCCTCTTCTCCCGCTGCAGATTCCGATGTCAGTCCTGGAAATCAGCTCCTCCCAGCATCCCGTCAAAGCAGGCCTGTCGGATGCCTTCATGATTCTCAATCCGGGCCCCGATGTACCAGGTGAGTCCCTGGGGCTCCAACAGAGGCCTTGACTGGGTAGAACTCAGTCCAGACAGAGCCCCAGGCTGCCGGGGGCCCAGCAGTGGCTGCGCATGGATGGTGGCGGGAGCCAAGAGGGAACCAAGGAGGTAAAGGAAAAACAGAGTTCCGGCTTTTCTTTGTTATAGCAGAGGGGCCACTTTTTTCCCCAGTAAAATCACCAATGGGTAGGGCACACTGCTCCGGCTGGTGAGAGGAAAGGGAACCAGAACCTTTCCACTCAGCAACCGCTAAGTTTAGAAAATCTCCAAAGGGACCCGGCGCAGTGGCTCACTGTCATCCCAGCACTTTGGGAGGCCAAGGCAGGAGGATTACTTGAGCCCAGGGGTTCGAGACCAGCCTAGGCAGCATAACAAGACCCTGTCTCAGCAAAAACAATCAAAACATTAGCCCGGTGTGGTGGTACGCACCTGTAGTCCTAGTACTCAGGAGGCTGAGGTAGAAGGATTGCTTGAGCCCAGGAGGTCAAGGCTGTGGTGAGCCATGATCTTGCTACTGCACTCCAGCTTGGGCGACAGAGTGAGACTCCAGCTCAAAAAGAAACACAAAGAAAGAAATTATCCAAAGACACCAAGTTAGGGTTTTGTGGGTTTTTTTGAGTTGGAGTCTCACTCTGTCGCCCAAACTGGAGTGCAGTGGCCACTCCCAGCCACCACAGCCTCGACCTGCTGGGCTCCAGCGATCCTTCCGCCTCAGCCTTCCAAGTAGCTGGAACTACAGGCGTGCGCTACCACGCCCGGCTAATTTTTGATTTATTGTAGAGATGAGGTCTCGCCAAGTTGCCCAGGCGGGTCTCGAACCCGCGGGCTCAGGCAATCCACTCACCTCAGCCTCCCAAAGGCGCGGGACTACAGGCTGAGCCACCGAGCCCGGCTAAGTTAGGGTTTTTGAAAGCTTCTAGAACAGATGCATCATGGCCTCCCCACCAGGTGATAAAATGAGCATCACGGAGAGTCAGAGGACTGTAATTCAACCTCAGCCATGCTGTTAACTCTTTGTCTTTCAGCCAATGAAGTCATCTCTCTAGCCTTCGATGCCTTACCTGTAAAATGGGGGAGTAACTGGAGGAGTGCATCTTCCTCCCAGACCCTCCGCCAGCCCAGACATTTTAGGGGACCACATCTCTTTCTCTCCTGCTTTGGACCCCAGTCCATGCCCATGAGGGTCTTGGGTGCACACCCTAGGAAGAACTGTAGGCATGCCATTTGTTGCTTCTAGACCCTTGGCTCAGAGACTTTTTTTTTTTAGTTGGGGGGGTCTCACTCTGTTGCCCAGGCTAGCATGCAATGGCACGATCACAGGTCAACAAAGCCTCAACCTCCTGGACTCAGGTGATCACTTCACCTCAGCCTTCCGAGTAGCTGCAACTACAGGCGTGTACCACACTTGGCTAATTTTTTTTTTATTTTTCTATAGAGATGAGGTCTCACTATGTTGCCTAGGCTGGTCTTGAACTCCTGGGCTCAAATAATCTTCCCTCCTCAGCCTCCCAAAGTGTTGGAATCACAGGCGTGAGCCACCAGGTCCAACCTATAACTCAGCATTTTATTTTATTCTTTTTTTTTTTTTTGAGTCAGAGTCTCACTCTGTCACTCAGGCTGGAGTGCAGTCCACACTCACAGCCACCTCAACTTTGACCTGCTGGACTGGAGATCCTTCCACCTCAGCCTTCTCAGTAGCTGGAACCATAGGAGTGCCACCACACCCAGTTAATTTTTTTGATTTATTGTAGAGATGAGGTCTCGCCAAGTTGCCATGCTGGTCTTGAACTCCTGGGCTCAGGAAATTCTTTGCCTCAACCTCCCAAAGTGCTGAAATTACAGGTGTGAGCCACTGCACCTGGCCTAGAACTCAGTATTTTATTTATTTATTTATTTTTATTTTGAGTTGGGGTCTCACTCCGTCACCCAGGCTGGAGGGCAGTTGGCACACTCACAGCCACCCCAGCATTGGCCTGCGGGCTCCAGCGATCCTTCTGCCTCAGACTTTCAAGCAGCCAAAACTACAGGTGCACGCTACCACACCTGGTTAATTTTTTATTTGTTGTAGAGACGAGGTCTCACCAAGTTGCCTAGGCTGGTCTCAAGCCCACGGGCTCAGGCAATCCGCTCGCCTCAGCCTCCCAAAGTACTGGAATTACAGACTTGAGCCACCACACCCTGCCAGTGTTTAATTTATTTTTATTTTTATTTTTTATTTTTTTGAGTTGGAGTGTCACCCTGTCGCCCAGACTGGAGTGCAGTGGCCGCTCCCGGCCACCGCAGCCTCGACCTGCTGGGCTCCGGCGATCCTTCCGCCTCAGCCTTCCAAGTAGCCGGAATTACAGGCGCACGCTACCATGCCTGGCTGATTTTTTGATTTATTGTAGAGATGAGGTCTCGCTGCCCAGGCGGGTCTCAAACCTGCGGGCTCAGGCAATCCACTCACCTCAGCCTCCCAAAGGCACAGGATTACAGGCTGAGCCACCGAGCCCGGCTTATTTTATTTTTTATATTTTATTTTATTTCATTTCATTTTGTATATTTATCAACCTACTGGGCTCAGGTGATCTTCCACCTCAGCCTTCCAAGTAGCTAGAACTACAGGTGTGTGCCATCACGCCCTGCTAATTTTTTGATTTATTGTAGAGATGAGGTCTCTCCAAGTTGCCCAGGCTGTTCTTGAACCCGTGGACTCTGGCAATCCTCTCACCTCAGCCTCCCAAACTGCTGGGATTATATGGCATGAGTCACCGCACCCAGCCAATTTTTTTTTTTTTTTTTAATTGGAGTCTCACTCTGTCACCTAGGCTAGAATGCAGTGGCACACTCATGGCCACCGCAGCCTCAACCTTCCTGGCTCAGTGATCCTTCCACCTCAGCCTTCCAAGTAGCTGGAACCACAGGCATGCACCACCTTGCCCGGCTAATTTTTTTATTTATTGTAGAGATGAGGTATCTCCATGTTGTTCGGGCTGGTCTCGAACCCCTGAGCTCAGGCAATCCTCGCTCCTCTGCCTACCAAAGTGCTGGGACTACAGGCGTGAGCCACCTCGCCTTGCCTTCAGTATTTTAGAATCCAGCAAGACTCTGGACACTGCAGTGAATGGTACAGGAAGAGGCAGGTAGCATCCTAATTCTGGTGTGTCATAGGCCAGATGCCACCACCACAGCACTTTCGTGGGGCTTTTGTGGCGAGGGACAAAAAGTCACACGGCACAGTGGCAGAGCTCCCCAAGCCCCACACGCTCATTCACCCCCTCTGTGATGCTTGTCTCTCCGTGAATTACTATTGTATCGTTTATAGATGCGTTTCTTCATCTTCATTTATACAATTCTATTTTTTTCATGGATACATGTATCTGGTCTAAGAGTCAAACAACGCAAAGGGATGTGCAGAAAAAATTGGCTTTTCCACCTGCCCCTGACCCCTGTCCTCATTCCCCCTCCCTGCCGGCAACCAGGGCCACCAGGTTATTTCCAGAACTGCCAGCCTTCATGTGTGGATGTAGATTTAGGGACACATTTGCATCAGCACACGGTGAGCTGCCACATTTTTTTTCTTTCTTTCTTTGGGGTCTCACTCTGTCACCCAGAGTGGAGTGCAGTGGTACGGTCATGGCTCACCACAGCCTCCTGGGCTCAAGGGATCCTCCCACCTCAGCCTCCAGAGTAGCGGGGACCACAGGCGTGTGCCACCACACCCAGCTTATTTATTTATTTACTTATTTTTGGCAGGGATGGGGTCTCACTATGCTGCCTAGGATAGTCTCGAACCACATTCTTTTTAATGGCTGCATGATAACCTGTTCCGTGGAGGTACCTTAATTTAACCTGTCCCCTGGGGCTAGACTTTTCTGTTGTGTCCAATCTTTTGCTACAATCAATAATGCTTCAGTAGGTACTTGCATGCCCCTGTGTATTTTTCACAGGACAAATCCTCAGTGGAGGAGTCATTGGGTAAAGGGCAGGAACACGTACCATTTTGATACCTATGGCCAAAGCAAGCTCCATGGAGATTCTAGCACTTTCCATTCCCCACAGGCGAGCATGCCTGTCACCTAGCCTTTCCATGGTGGCGTGTCCCCAGGCAGGGGCTGGACCACATGAATTGCCTTGAGTCCCTTCCAGGTTGTGGTGGAGATCAGCTGAGATTCAATAAGTGTAGAACGCCGAACACCGAGCCTGGCCCGAAGCAGGGTCCCCAGTAAAGCCTGGTTATTACCCACTGGGCACCTCTAGCCCCCATCCATACCTTCAGCTCGCCAGGTTGGGGGGGGGGGGGGCAACCCTCTAGGCTCAAGGAGCTGGTGAGTGGGGCCTGGTTCACTCCCAGCAGGCCAAGAGTTCCTTCCCCTCTCCAGAAATTCCCAGCTCTACCTTCCTGCAATCTCTTTCTCTTCCTCCCTTCCTCCCAATGTCTCCTGCTCCCAGCATTCCCGGCTGCACATAGGCAGGTGGAGTCTCCATCCCGTAAGCACATGTCTCTCAGAAAAACCAGCTGTCGTACCCCACTCACACAGCACTGACACTGAGGGAGGTGGCAGAGGGCGGGAAGCGGGCGTGGGGGGCATCTGATTTGCATATGCTTCTGAGAGGGGTCAGGTTTTTGCAGCTTCTACATGGGACCAATTCAGCCCTTGACATAACTAGGGCAGTTCTGGCCTATGGTTCTGGGAGCACATGGCTTTGGTGGGCTTAGGGACAAGGTGCCCACCATAGAGCTGCAATGAGGCGTCTCTCCTCCTTGGTTAGCATTTGGGTTTGTGACGGCCTCCGTCGCCCATGGGCCATCGGCTGGTGGCCACAGCCAGGCCTGGCCTGCTGCGGAGAAGAGCGGGTCTGTGCCTCCCCGCCCTTTCCGTCTCCTCTTCCCCTTCCAGGGCCCAGTGCCCTCTGCCTCCTCGCCTCCAAGACGGCCTTGGGTGCTGTGATGCTTTGGCAGCCACCCCACACACCTCCCAGGGGAACTCGTGGCCCAGTGGCCTAGACTCAGAAGTAAAGCCCAGAGGTGCCTGGCCGGCCACAGCTGCTCCCTCTGTGCGTGCGAACATCCCTCCTGCCAGCCTCAAGCGTGCCTTCAACTTTCTTGCTGTCCCTTCCATGTCAGTGCCTTTGTTCTGTTGGCTACGCTCAGAAAGGCTCTTTAACCAGCAGGACTGTTTTCCTGTCCTTGTTGTATGTGAATGGAGCAGTCTTGGAATTTGCACACAAGAGGCGGCAACAGGAAACTTCCTCAAGCTCCAATGTGAGGCCCCACGGGTATCACATGGCCCTTTAAGGCCCAGTTTCACCCTAGATGCTAGATCCAGGGCTAACAGTCAGCTGATACACCCTATGGTGGTGTCAGTTGTCAAAATATTGAAATCTTGTGCCAGGCTCGGTGGCTCAGCCTGTAATCCCACGCCTTTGGGAGGCTGAGGTGAGTGGATTGCCTGAGCCCGCAGATTCGAGACCGGCCTGGGCAACTTGGCGAGACCTCATCTCTACAATAAATCAAAAAGTCAGCCGGGCGTGGTAGCACGCGCCTGTAATTCCAGCTACTCGGAAGGCTGAGGCGAAAGAATTGCTGGAGCCCAGTGGGTTGAGGCTGCCGTGACCGGGAGTGGCCACTGCATTCCAGTCTGGGTGACGGAGTGAAACTCCAACTCAAAAAAAAAAAAAAATTGAAATCTTTTCGTTCTTTTTATTTTTTGAGTGAAGGTGTCTCACTCTGTCACCCAGGCTGGAGTGCAGTAGCAGGATCACAGCTCACTGTAGCCTCAACCTCCTGGGCTCAGGCAATCCTTCTGCCTCTGCCTCCCAAGTAGCTGGGACTACAGACGAGTGTCACCATGCTTAGCTAATTTTTTTATTTTCTTGTAGAGACGAGGTCTTGCTATGTTGCCCAGGCTGGTTGCAAATTCCTGGGCTCAAGTGGTCTTCCTGCCTCGGTCTCCCAAAGTGCTGGGATGGCTGGTGTGAGCCACCTCTCTCGGCTCTGTTTTCGTTCTTGATGGCAAATAACTGCTGGTTTGAGCACCCTGAGTGCCTCGCATAATCCCAGCTGCCCTCCCCTGAGGCTCCCGAACTCCCAGTGACCTGTCAAGTGGCTCAGCCTGGGCTCCAGGACTCCAGGCAGCCTCTGCAGTGACTGGTTGGTTAACGTCTGAGCTGAGCCAGTTGGTAATAGTCGCAGTATCGCTCTGCGTTAGTTAGCTCTTGCTGTGGAGCAAAGTGTTCTGGAATCTAGTGGCTGAAAATCACAGCATAGTCTCAGCACGTCTATGGATCAGGAAGCAAAACATGATTCAGCTGGGCACGCTGTTTCAAGGTCTTTCACAGGCTGCACGGACGGACAGATGCATTAGCCTGGGTTACAATCATCTCAGTGATGGGGAACCAGGGTGGGGTGAGGGGGTATGGGACCTGCTTCAAGAGCACACGCACAGTTAGGGGAGGGACGGGGATTTGGTTCCTCAAGGAGGGACTTCCTGCAGGACGTTCTCCATGGTTCTCCATGTGGCGGCTGGCTTCCGCGGGAGCAGGTGAGTGGGACAGCGGGGGAGGGCCAGTAAGATGCAGACCAGAGTCTTTTTGTAACCTAATTTTAGACATCACGTCCTATCATTTTTGCCACATTCTACTGGCAAGTCACCAGGTCTAGCCCGCACTCAGAGGTGGGATCACACCCAAGCATGAATCCCAGGAGGCCTTTTTAAGGCTCACAGGGGGCTGTACCAGAGAGTCTGCTTACACTCTGGTCATATTCTTCTTCCCGGGGCACTGGGCATTAGATTACCTTATTGAATTGCCCTCCTCAACATTGTGAGTGAAGTCTGTACTTTTGCCCCCCCGCCTTTTGAGTCGCAGTCTCACTCTGCTGCCCAGGCTGGAGTGCAGTGGCACACTCACGGCCACCCCAGCCTCGACCTGCTGGGCTCCGGCGATCCTTCCACCTCAGCCTTCCTAGTAGCCGGAACTACAGGCGCGTGCTACCACGCCCGGCTAATTTTTTGATTTGTTGTAGAGATGAGGTCTCGCCAAGTTGCCCAGGCTGTTCTCGAACCTGTGGGCTCAGGCAGTCCCCTCACCTCAGCCTCCCAAAATGCTGGGATTACAGGCTTGAGCCACCACACCTGACCCCATGTCCCTTTGTAAATGAAGACACAGCTGGATGTGGTAGCTCATGTCTGTAATCCCATCACCTTGGGAGGCCTATGTGGGCAGATTGCCGGAGGCCAAGGGTTCGAGACCAACCTGGGCAATGTAGTGAGACCCTCCCCCCATCTCTACAAAAAAATTTTTTTTTAGCAAGGACACAGGGACAGAGAGACAGAGGGACTTGCCCATGCACACAGCTATGAAAGGAAAAACTCAAACCCAGATTTTTTCCACTGAAATCCCGGAGTCTGCCATGGAGCCTTTTAAAATCTGACTACCCCTGTTCCACCCAGAGGAGCGAATCCTCCTTGGCTTCCCCAGACACCCTCAGGCCTATGTGCACACACTCCACGCCGTCTCTTGGGACAGTTCTTGTGGTCGCTGCCTAATTTCCTCACTTGTCCTCTAGCCTGTGTATATTACTGAAGGCACTGGGGGCAGGGACTGGTCTGTGTCATCTGTGCCTCCATCACAAGGCTCATGCGAGTGAAGCCTCGGGAAAAGCGTGTCAGATCAAGCGGTTGGACGAAGGTGAATCAGAGGAAGTCAGGTCCCCCGGGAGGATCTGTGTCTGAGGCTCCTCCATGATTCTCAGATGAAAGGCTACTTTGGAGGGAGCCAGGGAGAAGTGGGGAGCAAGGTGCAGGGGCAGGGGAGGCAGTGAAGCCCCCTAAACGACAGGAGGAGACACCAGGTCTCTGTTGCCAGAGCTGCTGGAGTCTGACTTCTGGGCTATTTGCTGAGATGTTGGGTCAGCCTTCCAGGTGAAAGCTGTCGCCTGACCACCGCCTCCAGCCTGCCTCCCTTCCCTCCGTCCCCTATTCCTTGTCACTGCCAGATCTGATCACATCATTCTCTGGCTCCTTGTGCCTACGGGATCAAATCAAAATCCTCAGCGTGGCATTCAAGGCCCTGCGTGGCTGGACACAGTCAACCATTTAGACCCATTCCACACCCTCCCTCTACCCACTGCTTTCTGCCCAGGCAGCTCTGATCTGTGTCCCCTGGGTTCCCTGGACATGCTAAGGGCTGTCCACATTATTGTGACCCAGTACCCTTGTAAAGAATGCTCCCCACCCAACCCTTTTTACCACTTGGCAAAGTTCTACCCATCCAATGGTCCAGCTTAGATGTTACCTCCTCCATGCAGAACTCGTGGTTTCCTCTTCTACCCCCCAGTACTTTGCTGATGCTTTTTTTTTGAGTCTGAGTGTCACTCTATCGCCCAGACCGGAGTGTAGTGGCATGCTCACAACCACCACAGCCTTGACCTGCTTGGCTTAGGCAATTCTTCCTCCTCAGCGTTCCAAGTAGCTGGAACCACAGGTGTGCATCACCACACCCAGCTAACTTTTGATTTATTGTACAAATGGGGTCTTGCCAAGTTGCCCAGGCCGGTCTAAACCGCTGGACTCAGGAAGTCTTCTTGCTTCAGCTTCTCAAAGTGCTGGGATTACAGGTGTGAGCCACCATGCCCAGCTTGCTGAGACTTTTTTTTTTTTTTTTTTTTTTTAGTTGGAGTCTCACTCTGTCACCCAGACTGGAGTGCAGTATCTGCTCCCAGCCACTGCAGCCGCAACCTGCTGGGCTCCGGTGATCCTTCTGCCTCAACCTTCCAAGTAGCCAGAACTACAGGCATGCGCTACCACGCCCGGCTGATTTTTGATTTATTGTAGAGATGAGGTCTTGCCAAGTTGCCCAGGCGGGTCTTGAACCCGCGGGCTCAGGCAATCCACTCACTTCGGCCTCCCAAGGCGTAGGATGACAGGCTGAACCGAGCTTGGCCTTGCTGAGACTTTTAACACAGAACTTACTATCCTACCCTGCTCATCTCTTCCCTAGGAAGCTGCAAACTATTTGGGCTCCCGTGGCCCAGTGGGCCAGTACTAAAAAAATGAATAACAGTGCAAGAGGGTGGACCTGGCTGCTGTGGTCAGGACACTGCTGAAGGGAATGGGTGTGGCAGAGACTCTGTCCTTCCTCTGCTGTGTTGTGACACCCCTTGAGTTTGACAGTGTTTTGGAAACGGCACCCCTTTTGTCAGAGGTTTCTAGCTTGGGGGACCAGGCATCATCTTGAGGAAGCCTGGGAACTCCTGACATTGTATGTGGAATCCTGAGACGCAAGTGGGGCATATTCACATTCGTGCATCTTCCTGGGACAGGATCTGTGGCCCCCTCTGGCTTTGAACATGAGCCACAACCTCTGCTTTTGCAAGCGATGGGTTTTACGTGGCTAAGAGGTCAGATTCCTCTGGGTCTGGTATTCAACCCAGCAAGCAGGGAAACTGTTTACCTTAGCTTGTGCTGCAAATAACAGTAACCCCATGGCCTAAACGAAACACAAGTTCAGAAAGAGCCCTCTGGTCTGCAGACCCAGTGACCACCACGGATATTCCCACTGTCCAAGCCCACCTGGTCCTGCAGAATGGGTGGTGTCACTGTCCTTGCTCCCAGCCTTGACTCCTTCCCCCTGGTGCCATGTGAGGAGTGGAGTTTGGTTCCGCACTGTTTGAGAAGCCTGGGGCGCTGACCACAGCAGGGGAGTCTTTGCTCCCCACCCTGCTGGGCGGGGGCTGGGGTAGGATGAGAAGGATTCTTCTGGCCTCACTCCTGGGGTGAGGGAAGAAAACACTGAAAGTGGCTCTTCTGACCGTGACACGCTTCTGCAAAGGGCTACACAGGTTTTTGAGCAGAGTGTGCAGGGCGTTTTTGATGAAAAGTCCTCTGCAGTTGGCAGCATGTTTGCAGAGACACTCCCACATACAGGGTGGTGTGGCCGGGGAGACTGCCGAAGTCAGTATCATGTCCTCTCTTCGTTTGCCTCAGACACTCTTTATCTCATGGACAGTCTAAAAGCAACCTTAGCCTTGCCAACATCAAAACTGACCAAGAGCCGGGCTTGGTGGCTCAGCCTGTAATCCCGCGCCTTTGAGAGGCTGAGGTGAGTGGATTGCCTGAGCCCGCGGGTTCGAGACCCGCCTGGGCAGCGAGACCTCATCTCTACAATAAATCAAAAAATCAGCCAGGTGTGGTAGCGCATGCCTGTAATTCCGGCTACTTGGAAGGCTGAGGCGGAAAGATCCCCGGAACCCAGCAGGTCAAGGCTGCGATGGCCGAGAGCGGCCACTGCACTCCAGTCTGGGTGACAGAGTGAGACTCCAACTCAAAAAAAAAAAAAAAAAAAAAAAACTGACCAAGATTTGGAATACATGGAATCAGTGAATGAGGATCTTATGATGAAATGCTTCAAATTGGGTAACCCCTTCGAGTCCCCTCCCACTGTGGGAGCTTTTCTGTCCTCTCGATAAATCCTGCTTTCAAAAAAAAATGCTCCCAATTGTCACCTGCCTGTTGGCTGGTCGCAGGATGGCCTCAGACGGCCCTGGCACTCTGGTCCTCCTCCTTTACCAGAACTTTCCTGGCCTTTCTGAGACAGACTCGAGTCCAGCCACATGCCGGCCACGGGTGGGAGAGGTGGGGGCCCTGGAGCTGTCAGCAGGAGGGAACAAGGGACCGGTTCAGCGAGGAGGACGGTGTCGCCATCTGGCCTCCCCTGACAGAGGTCTTTAAAGGACTTTTCCTTTGAAGGTTTTAACCCATCTCGGAAGCCTTCCATCCCCCTCTTCCCCTCTGTTTTTCCCACTTCTCTGCTCCTTGAGTCGTGACGTTCCTAGCCTGTTCTTTCTTCTCTGCCCCTTTTCTGCTTTGCTTCAATTCTAAGAATCCTCTAGCTTTCCCTCCTGGACTGAAAACTCCTTGGGGTAGGGTTCCTTCTGGGGCTAGTTTCACTATTGTTGAATGAGTAATCAAATGAGTGAATGAATGGAGACTTTTCCCCACTGCACCATCTTACATTTTTTGACACTGTAACCATCCATTCGAAGAGGGAGTCTGGACAGACCTTTTGGTCTCCTAACTTGTTTGTTTATTTTAAGTCGGGGTCTCACTCTGTCGCCCATGCTGGAGTGCAGTGGCATGATCATGACGATCGCAGCTCATGACAGCCTCAACCTTCTGGGCTCAGATAATCCTTCCACCTCAGCCTCCCAAGTAGCTGGAACTCAGGTGCGCCTACACATCCAGTTAATTTGTTGATTTTTTGCAGAGACGAGGACTCACTCTGTTGCCTAGGCTGGTCTTAAACTCCTGGGTTCAAGCCATCTGCCCACCTCAATCTCCCAGAGTGCTGGGATTACAGGCATGAGCCACAGCGCCAAACAGATCTCTTGACTTCTGACCAAGCTGTCTCACTGGTATGTGGTATTGAGGCAAAACAGGACATGCAAACCTCTCTCGTACCGTGACCATTTCTTGTTTTGGGCAGGGTTTGCTGAGTCTGGGCCTTCATATTTTTGAATCTTTGATTACTGGAAACAGAGATAAAACAGCACGTCTCAGACTGCCAGACATGTGGCTCTGGGGAAGCCCTGTCTTGGTTCTGGAAAGGATCTGTTGGTCAAGCAGATGGATGTCACTGTCTTGGGTGAGCCCCAGATGTTGGTGAATAATCTAAAGGCAAAGAACTCAGGCAGGGATACTAAGGATTCTGTTTATAAAACAATAAATAATATCGCAAAGCCACTCACTCCAACAGGTACGAGCTGAAGGTGGAAGTGAGCGAATATTTTCGATTAGAGATGTATTTCCCCACGCCCACCCTCACCCCCTTCCTGCCGCCACACAGGCCCTCATCTGCCTGGTACTTATATGAGGCTCACCTCCTGGGTCTCATCTCTGTGACTTAGGGTTTGGGGGAGAAACATGGACACAACTATTCAGTCATTTGGATATTGGCTTATTTATTTATTTTTTTTAGAGTCAGGGTATCACTCTGTTGCCCAGGCTGGAGTGCGGTGGCATAATTACGGCTCATTACAGCCTCAACCTCCTGGACTCAGGTGATCCTCCTGCCTCAACCTCCCAAGCGACTGGGCCTATAGGCATGCACTGCCATGCCTGGCTCATTTTTTTAAAATTTCTGTAGAGACAAGGTCTCACTATGTTGCCAGGCTGGTCTTGAACTCCTGGGCTCAAGCGATCCTCCTGCCTTGGCCTCCCAGCTGGGATTACAGGCATGAGCCACTGCGCCTGGCCTGACAATTATTTTTTAAGAAAGAGATGTGAATGTTTCCCTTCGACTCTTAGAAACACAAGTCAGGAAACTAGAAGCAGTTGTATGCTGGACACCACATGCACAGACAGGTGAGAGACCACTGACTGTGTCTCCTCTGACTCCACACCCCATAACAGTAAGTGGGTAACTTGAAATCAGTCACGGCGGAAGCATTTACACCACAGAAACTGGCAAAACTCCAAGTCAGGATCCTGTCTCTCCAGGCAGTTCCTAAACATTTATCTGCACACACAGCTTTGGTGACTTTCTGGAGCTGCATTGGCATTGAGACCTGGGTTTTAAGTCTGGCATCTGAAAAAAAACAATGCTGTGTGGCTTTGGAAAAATAGCATCCCCTCTCTGATCTCACGTTCCTCCTTTATGAAATGAAGTGAGTGGGGGCGTGGGGGGATTACATCTGTCTGTCAAGCATCAGACAATTCAGAAAGTTGAGCGGGCAAGTGAGATGGTTCAGATCCAGGCGCCCTCCAGTGACGTGTGCGCCATGGTAGCTGGGCCAGGTGTGTCCTCAGGACTTGGCGCAGCCTGGGCACAGAGCAGGTACCCACACCGTGTGCTGAGAGAGTCAGTGAATGCGGTATGTGGTGGCACTGCACTTCTGTGTGTTTTCCCATTGAAATAACTGCTTTTCATTTAAGACTGGCTAGCACCGGGCACAGTGCCTCACACTTGTTATCCCAACAATCCCAGCTGGGAGGCTGAGGCAACAGGATTGCTTGAGCCCAGGAGTTAGAGACCAGCCTGGGCAACATAGAAAGGCCTCGTCTCCACAAAAAATTTTAAAAATTAGCTGAACTCAAAAAACAAGACCAGCTTGGCTTCTTGACTCCTCAGCCTGGCATATCTGGGCTCTGGGCAATGGCCCGTCTCCCCTCCCATAAAAGCCAATGGCCCGTCTCCCCTCCCATAAAAGGCACTCACCTGGTGGGACCTCCTGGACCCCTTGTCCCACCCACTCTTCCCAGCTTTTCTGAGAAGCAGCAAGCACCCTGGGATGGAGGGGAGAGGGGAAAGGCAGCAGGAGGCCTGGTGTCATGACAAACGTGCCTATCTGGGGTTGGGAGGGAGGTGCCCCGGCAGAAGGGAGGGTCAGGTAAGTCCTCCCACGGAGAGGCATTGGGTGGGTGCTGAGGGGTAGAGCTGAGATAAGTACTCTCTGAGCAGGGAAATTCGACCAACCCTCCCGCCTTCCCTACTCTCCTCCCACCGCCCATACCTCCACCTCCCAGCCCCCCACCTCTCCCACCCCACGTCCTCAGGTCCAGCCACCTGCGCACTGACGTGACCACTGACATCCACACTTTTGTTCCCTCACTCTCCAGAGGGGACAAAAGCCAGGGACAGTATCCACCCTGGACCAGGCAGAAACAAGAGGCAGCCGGATGGGGGTGGCAGCACCCACAGGAGGAGAAGCAAGCATACCTCGGAGCCACCAGAAGGGAAGGGGAGGCCTGCAGACAAGGGAGTAGGGGCTGCTTGAGGCTGGGAGGGTGAAGGCGGGCACCAGGGCGACCAGATTGCCCGCACGGTCTGACCTCTGGAGCCTCCACTCTGTCCACAGCACCCTCCACGGCAGGACAGAACTGTGGGACCCACTAGAGATCTGATGTCAAGAAGTACGCCGTCCTAGAGAGAAAAAGAATGAGCTAGAAAGAGAGCAAGAGAAAGTGAGAGAGCAAGACAGAGAGAGTGAGAGAGAGAAAGAGAGAGAGAGAGAGAGGAGAAAGGCTATATGCCACTCTTCTCCTATCCTCCTCATATTGGCTGGGGCAGCGTCAGAGGTGGTTAGGAGAGGCTGACAAGGCCGAGTCTCAGCCACGACAAAAACACCACAAAAGTGTTGGGACTGAACGGAGGGAGGGGCTCACATGTTCCAGGCTGCTCCTGGGATCTGGTGCTTGACGCCCACGCGCTGTCTTCCTTCATCTTCAGGACAACCTCCAAGTGTGGCACATAACCAGCCCCATGTCCGGTTGCAGCTCAGGGCTGAAGCCCCTCGTCCAAGATCACGCAGGTGGTAAGGGCAGAGCCTGGCCACCAGCCACGGTGACCTAAGCCTTCCCTTCCTGTGTGGCCACCCTCCCGGGGCTGGCCTTTGTTCCTCCACGCCCTCATCAGTCCCCTGCCTGCTTCCCCTTCCCACTGGGCCCAGAGCAATGTCTGGCCCACGGGTGGCCAACGGACGCTCCTAGTGACACGGGAGTGGTAGCGTTTCAGGCACAGGTCTCAGGGCTGCAGGTTCTTGTTTGGCTCCGGGGCAGTTTCCTCCTCACCGCATGGAGTGACAATCTGCAGTCTCGAATGTTCTGGGACTGAGGCGTCCACCATGACCCTGCAGTGGGGCAGTGTGGTGTGGTGGGAAGGGAGCATGCTTTGGACCCAGACCAACTGGGGTGCAATCCTGGGCAAGGAGGAGGGAACACTTCCAAAATGGAGGGTAGCTAGACAATGAAGTGCAGCCGTCTGTTAGATAGTGTGTTAAGCATGGACACTCTTCTAGATGGCCCAGACAGGAGGGGGCAGAGGGGTGGGGCACCCAGCAGTGGCACAGGACACACCCCTTTCATGGATGCCCCTACTCAGCTCTGCGCCGACCTTGCAAAATTTTCCTCTGAGCCACCTTTGGCTGGATGACGAACTTCTCCCCACCTACTGTGGGCTTCGAGTGACAGCAACTCAATTCAAACTGGCGTAAACCAAAAAAGGGGTGCCTTGAGGGATACCGAAGCAACTCAAAGAACCAATGGAATAGCTGAGCAACCGGGAAGATGGAGACCAGGGCAGGCCCCAGGATTCTGGGGCCTGGAACCCCATCAGTGCTTCCTGTTTCTCTCCACGAGGTGGCTTCATTCTCTGCCTTTCTCCATCAGACTGGACCTGTGGCCATCCCCAGGCTCCAACCTTGCATCTTCTCAGCTTCTGGGAAGCACAAGGTCTCTTGGTGACCGTTGAAGTGAAAAGTCCCAGGGAAGGTCTCCGATTGGCCCAACTCATGTCAGATGACCTGCTCTGGACCAATCACTGTGTGGCCAGGGAGGCAAGTTCATGCAGGGAGATGGCAGCTCTGGTGCAGTCCACATGTAGAAGTGGGCTGAGTACAGGTCCCCCAAAGGGAATGCTGCTTCCAGAAGAGGGGGGCGGGTGGGAGGGTTGCTGAACTAACCAAACACCAGGTGGCCCTTTCCTCTTGTGAGAAAAGGCATTTGCAGAGCTCTAAGCCTGGCTGCCTGCCTTTAAGAGCTGAAGGAAACCAACCCCCATTTGTGCTTCTTGGGTGGGCATGGTGGCACAGAGGGAAATATCAGAGCATTTCATGTTGCCATTTTGAGAAAAGCCTTTTCATCCACAGCTCCAGAGTTTTCCTCCCAAGGGTTTTGTGACTGGTGCTTCTGTCCTTCCACTTCACGAGCTACTGAGGCCCACGTGACTTGCCTAAGGTTATCCAGCAAGTCAGGAGCAGAGCTAGGATCAGAAGTCGGCTTTCCTGACTCTGAGGTCCTGTGGGAAGTTTGTGCAGGGACCAAGGTGGGACATGAGCCTGGCTCCAGGCCCTGAGCCTTGCTGGGACCTCCATCCAGGAGGGGAGGACTGGACCGTGGTCAGCGACATGCAAAGGCCTGCCTGTCCATCTGCAGACATTAGCAGAGCGCTCACTGTGGGGCAGGCTCAGGACCAGAAGATCACACATGCCCCCCTCCAAATCGACACTCATGTCCTCACGGTGTGGCGAGTGCAGGGGGAGGAGAACCTGGCTTGAGTGGGAGGGGGAGGGAGCTGGCCAAGGGGGCTGCTCAGAGGAAGTTGCCCTTTTGCTGGCTCTGGAAGGGTGAGCTAGGCGAGGAGGAAGGAGTAGAAGGGCGTTATGGGTCAAGGGAACAGCAGCTGCAAAGGTGCAGAGGCAAGGGAAGGCAGGATTCCCTATGTCCTGACTCCCGGAGCAGCAGTGCCTCCGCACTGAGTAGTTTGCTTGTACCACAGTGTTCTCCTCCCAAGGTTGACCGATGACCCCCATCAGGCTCCGGGTAGAGGCCTGCAGCCCAATGGCCGTGCTGTGCACCTGATGACAGGCTCTGCCTCCGTTTCAGAGTCTCGGCGAAGGACGATCTTCGAGTACCACCGTGTGGAGCTGGATCCCAGCAAGATCACCAGCATGTCGGCCATGGAATTCACCCCGTTGCCAAGTGAGTAGGGTCCGTGGAATGAGAGGGGCATCCCATCATCCTGGAAAGAGCTTCGGGGTCAAGCAGACTGGGTTCAGGTCCCAGGCCCACCAAGGACTCCTGTGGGGCGTGGTCGCCCAACATGATGAGGCCTCCATTTCTCTTGTGTTTGTTTTTGTTTTGTTTTGTTTTGAAATTTGAGTCAGGATCTCGCTCTGTCACCCAGGCTGGAGTGCGGTGGCACAATCATGACTCCCCACAGCCTCAACTTCCTGGGTTCAGGTGATCCTCCTGCTTCAGCTCCCCAGTAACCAGAACTACAGGCATGTGCCGCCATGCCTGGCTACTTTTTTTTTTTTTTTGTAGAGATGAGTTCTCAATATATTGCCCAGGCTGGTCTTCAATTCCTGGGCTAAGTGCTCTTCCCACCCTGGCCTCCCAAAGGGCTGGGATTTCAGGCATGAGCCACCGCACCCAGCTCCATTCCTCTTGTGTAACCTGGGCTCGATGCCACCTTCCTCCCAGAGCTGTGGTGAGGGTTGAGTATGTCAGCGGCAGCTCTAACACTGACCGGACCTTCCCAGGCCTGGGGTGGGGTCCAAGCTTGATAGCAGGCCAGCCCTTGTTATTCACACGTAATTTAAGCCCAGGAAGGCCGTGCCTCTGGGATCCTTTAGTCTGAGTCTCAGAAAAGGCAAGCCAGGAACTGGACCAGTCTGTGGTTTGTGACTGTTTTTCCTAGAGGAGGCGATGCTGGCATCCGCAGGCAGGAGGCAAGGAGAGGATTTAGCAGGTGGCCTCCACCACCCACAGGGCTCCAGCCTTCACCCCACTCCCCCACACTGAAGACAGCCAGGGCATCCTGCTGCTGAGGGGCCGGATGCCCTGGGATGGGGTCGGGACAGCTGGCGGGAGTGTGGGAAGGAGGACAGCATGTCCACTCTTGTCATGTTAAGACGGTCTCACTTCCTCTCCTGCTGCACCACGCCTCCCAGCTTCCCCCGGGAACCATGGCACTCTCCCGGCTCCTGTGGCCTTTCTTGCTCTTCGCCCCACCCCCGCCCTGCTTCCTCTTCCCTGGAGTCCTGGGAGCAAGGGCTGGAGAAAGAAGAGGAGAGGGAAGACGGGTCTTCTTGAACGTGAGGCCACCTCTCAGCCAGGGCTCAGCAGGTGTCTTTCCCTTGAGATGAGGAAAGACCCAGACACCCAGGAGGGTCCCAGGGATACGCTACCTTGCAGGTCTCAGCACCCCCAAACCGGCCGCCCTCCGTCAAGGTGTGAGGCCCGGGGCCTGAGAGCTGGGAGTTCCTCAGGGGCTGGTGGGAGAGGCCTCATGTCCTGGGACGTGGATAAGCGGACTTAGGAGCAAGGACATCCACGGGCAGGGCAAGAGCAGTGGAACGATCTGGGGCTGTTTCTGGGACACTGTCTGTACGTTTAAGGCACTGCCCACCCCTGCGGTGAATTTTGTGAGCATTTCTAGCACAGGACTTCAAGAAAGAAAGATCAGCAGGTGTTAGGAGTCCCCCGTGAGGCTCCTGGGGGTTTTCTGTGGTCAGTTAGGCCAGAGCCTTTTGAAGGGGCCTCGACAGTCAGTGGGAAAGGCAAGGCCGGGGCCCCCAGGGGGAAGCCCTGGGCGGGGAGGGACTGTGCTAGCCAGGCTGGGACTTGAGCTCCTGGGGGCCCAGTTGGCTTCATCTTGAGAAAACTCTGCGTCACCCGGCTCTTCCCTCGCCGTGTGGTGTGGGGAAAACTTCGCCAGGCTGCTTCAGAGCGGCAGGTGGCTTATCTCCAAACCATCACACTCCACGGCTGGTCCCTCTTGGTCTCTCTTCTAGGTGAGGCCCATGAAGAGGTGACCTGGGGTGAGGGTGGATCTGGGGCAAGGAGAACCCATGGAGAACCTCAAGGCTAAGAGCTCAGCTCCAGTCTCTGTGGGACTTTGGCTCAAATCCAGATGTGACCCTCTTAGCTCCGTGACTCCCTCCAAGCCACAGGTCCCTCCTCTGTAAAATGGGGATTAAGAGCATCTATATGTCCATTCAAAGTGTCATGTGCCAGGCCCGGTTCTAGACCCCTGAATACACAGGGAACAAGACAGCCAGGGAGTGCTCATCCTCCCCTCAGGGCAGTCCCTGCCCTTTCCTGCCTGCAGTTCTCCATCCGCCTTTCCGGGGCCTTGGACGCCATGGCAGACAGAGACATGGTGGCCAACCGCCAGTCCCTCCCCAGTGACTGAAGGTAGCCACTCTGGCTATACACCAAGGGCTGCTTGCTTCCCAGCCGCCATCTTGTTGGGAGTTCCATATCATGCCAAGTGGCTCTATAATTGCTGAACTGTGGTGTAAGTCACAAGAAAACTCACACAGGAGGATGTGTGGGTAATGTCTATCCAAGGAGCGGTCATTGCCCTGAGGTTAGTTGTCACTTCTTGCTGCGATCAAGGTTCCCGCTCATCCGCGTCTAAGAGAAGCCCCCCATTGCACATAGGTATTCTGGGTGAGCACCTGTCTCTCTCTGCAATCAAATGCCGGGCTTTGTGACAGTGACTTGCCACTCAGAGGTCGTCTGGTTCACATAAGTGCACGGCATTTGACTGCAAGTGAATGGCTCTTCAATCCCGCCCCCACGCCTTCTGCCCCCACTGCCCTGGCTGCTCTCTGCCTGGCCGGTGCCAGGAGGGTCTACAGCCCCTCCAGCCACCTGCTCTCACGGATCCCTGCTCTCTGACTGTCCTGCCCAGGTGGGACCCCAGCTGTGGCTCCCTCCTCCCTCCTACCACTTCTGGCCTCTCCACTCTGTGCAGCCTGTCAGGGGTTCTGGCTGCTGCCCATCTGGGCTGCGCCCCTCCCGGCTCTGCACATGGGACCTTTCTGCCTTGTCTTCCCCTCCCCCGGGAGAGCTGCTTGCTCCGCCCGGCCCAAATGTTAGGAGTAGGCAGTGAGAGCTCCCAGCTAGCACTGGATGGCAGCGAACCCGAGCACTGGTTTTTTGGGGGGGTTGGGTTGTTGTTGCTGTTTTTTGAGTTAGAGTCTCACTCTTTTGCCCGGAGTGCAGTGGCACAATCACGGCCACCGCAGCCTTGACTTGCTGGGTTCGGGCGACCCTTCTGTCTCAGCCCTTCAAGCAGCTGGAACTACAGACACGTGTCACCAGGCCCAGCTAGTTTTTGTGATTTATTGTAGAGACGAGGTCTCACCAAGTTGCCCAGGCTGGTCTCGAACCCCTGGACTCAGGCAATCCTCTTGCCTCCACCTCCCAAAGTGATGGGATTATAGACATGAACTTCTGTTGTGTGTATTAAGTTATACAACATGACATTACAGGATACTTACAGACAGTGAAAAGGTTACCACAATGAAGAAAATTAACACATGCATCATCTCACATTGTTGTCCTTTTTTGTTCTTGTAGCAAGAACAGTTGAAATCTCATTGGCAAATCCCAATTACAGTACGAATCTCATTACCCAGTGCTGATGTCCATTAGAGCTCTAGACTTGTTCAGGCTACAGATCTGCTACTTTGTATCATCTGACCTTAAAAAAATCCCTTTGACCATGTGACTGTGGGACTCATACCTGGAAGTAGAACTTGCCGGACTAGGTGAGGTCCCTTTGTACACATTCCCAGGGCCCTGTAATTTTCCTTCGCGGACCTCGTGACTATTATAATTCTACAGTCATTTTTGTGTGTTCGTCTGTTTAGTGTCTGTCTCCCCATGCGACTCTAAGCCCCAAGAAGGTAGGACCAGGTCTCCCTGCTGAATCCCCAGTTCCCCTTAAGGGCCTGAGGCCTTGGGGATGGAGGGAAAGGAGGAAGGGAAGTGGGGAAGGAAGGAAGAAGAGGGTAAGGAAGGGGAGAGGGAGGGAGGGAGGGGAGGAGGGAGGGAGGGAGAAATTGGGTTTTGAGTCTGGACTTGAGTAAGGTCTGGACTCAAGTAAAGGCGGCACTCACAACCTCAAGAGTCCCCTTGTGAGTCAGGGACTCCATAGTCTTGGGTTGCAGCCTTGGAGCTGTGCCAAGGCACCGGGGCTGAGCGGCCGCCTTCCCTCTGCAGCCTGCCTGCAGCATCCAAGCTGCGACGCCTGCCTGTCCTCGGACCTGACCTTCAACTGCAGCTGGTGTCACGTCCTCCAGAGGTTTGTGCCCAGGGCGACCCGCTGACTCCCCTGGCAGGCCACAGATGGGGGAAGAGGGTTGCCCATGGTCTGCCAACACGAGGACGTCTTCCAGCCCTAAGATGGAGAATGTTACAGACACGAGTTTCTCCCTGAGGCTGTGGCTGATGGAGGTGTCAGTGTAGGTGGGTGCAGCCCGGGATGGGACCCAAGGATTCCAGCTCCCTCCTCACACCCAGCAGGGCTGGTTCATCCTAGAACAGGACTTCTCAACGGGGTTCTACAGCGGCAGGCATCCCAGGCCTGGGTCTCCTGTTCAGCATGCCCATTCCCGGCCCCACCCCAGACCCTCTACTTCAGGGTCTCTGAGGGGAGCCCAGGAAGCTGCATCTTGCATCATGCCTCACCTGCAGACAAGTGTGAGAACTGCCAGCTCAGAGACAAGGTCTGATCCAAAGACCATGGCCCCAAATGCCGCCTCAAGGGCTTTTGGGGCCTGCAGCAGGGTTTCTCGGAGCCAGGAGTGTGCATATGGAGGGCATCCATGGGAAGCAGAGGAGGCTGCAAAGCTGTGTTTACTTGGCTGTAGAAGCTCAGAAAATTCCTGGTGAGATTCAGTTTCAGGGATAAAGTTCTTAAATCCAGCTCGTCTTCCACTCCTTGTTCTGAAATCATTTCCTCACAGATGAGACTCAGAATTGCAGCTCTGTTCCCTGTCCAAGATAAACAAATGGCAGGTGGGGGGAGGGAAGGATTCCTTGGGGGCCAGGGTTCTCACGGGAGTGAGAAGCCCTGTGAACTTCAAGAGCCTTTGAGGCGATCTTGGAAATTACAGATGTACAGGCTCTGAGCTCCCATTCAGCTGCCATTCATCCGTTAGTGTCTCCTCTCTTCCTTTCCAATGTCCTGGTGCAAAATAGAAGTCCTGGCCTTCATGGGCAGCCGGCCTGGCACGCAGGACATGGCTCTGGACTGGGAAAGGAGGGGAGGGGAGCTTCTCAGGCCTCCCAGGTGCTCTTCCCACCAGCTGTGCTTTTATTCACTCTCTTGGGGCCTCAGTTTGTTTGCCCTGTAAAATGGGCTGGAGTCATGTGATTCAGGGAGATTCACTGTTATTCAAGCTCCTCAAACAGCATTTTTTTCTTTAACTCCTGATCTCAAGCAGTCCTCCTGCCTCAGTCTCCCAAGGTGCTGGTATGAGCCACCATGTCCAGTCATTTTTGTTTTGTTTTTGAGTCAGGGTCTCATTCTGTTGCCCAGCCTGGAGTACAATGTCACGATCATGGTTCACTAAAACCTCGACCTTGTCTGGGTGCGGTGACTCATGCCTATAATCCCAGCACTTTGGGAGGTCGAGGTGAGAGGATTGCCTGAGCCCACGGGTTCAAGGCCAGCCTGGGCAACTTGGCGAGACCTCATCTCTACAATAAATCAAAAAATTAGCCTGGTGTTGTAGCGCGCACCTGTAGTTATGGCTACTTGGAAAGCTGAGGCAGAAAGATCACCTGAGCCCAGGAGGTCGAGGCTGCGGTGACTGGGAGCGTGCCACTGCACTCCAGCCTGGGCGACAGAGTGAGACTCTGACTCAAAAAAAAAGAAAAAAATTGGTCAGCATATTCTGTCCCATATTAGAGATGCATTGATTTAAAAAGCTGACCAAAGGCCAGGTGCAATGGCTCACGCCCGTAGTCCCAGCACTTTGGGAGGCTGATGTGAGAGAATTGTCTAAGCCTATGGGTTTGAGACCAGCCTGGGCAATTTGGCAAAACCTCATCCTTACAATAAATCAAAATATTAGCCAGGCATGGTGGCATGTGCCTGTTGTTACAGTTACTTGGAAGGCTGAGGTGGAAGGATCACCTGAGCCCCGCAGGTCCAGGCTGTGGTGGCCGTGAGCATGCCACTGCACTCCAGCCTGGGCGACAGAGTGAGACTCCAACTCAAAAAAACCCTCAGCTTTCTGGGCTTAGGTGATCCTTCCGCCTCAAACTCCTAAGTAGATAGGACTACAGGTATACACTACAACGCTGGGCTATTTTTAATTTTTTTGGACATGAGATCTTGCTATGTTGCCCAGACTGGTCTTGAATTCCTGGGCTCAAGCAATCCTGGCTCGACCTCCCAAAGTGGTGGAATTACAGGCATGAGCCACCACGCTGGGCCTTCCAGCAGCATTTTTACAAAGCATCCAGGGTCCTTTGCATGAGAGTCACAGGGCTTTAGAGAGAACACATAGGGTAGACCCCAGGTTGATTCTTCCTGGAGCTTTGCAGAGTAATATGCAGACGTGAGGCTCTTGCGATCACCTGGTGGGCTTGAAAGAATGCAGGTTCTGCCGGGCTCGGTGGCTCAGCCTGTAATCCCGCGCCTTTGGGAGGATGAGGTGAGGGGATTGCCTGAACCCGCGGGTTCGAGACCTGCCTGGACAACTTGGCGAGACCTCATCTCTACATAAATCAAAAATTAGCTGGGCGTGGTAGCACGCGCCTATAATTCCAGCTACTTGGAAGGCTGGGGCGGAAGGATCGCTGGAGCCCAGCAGTCGAGGCTGTGGTGGCCGGGAGTGGCCACTGCACTCCAGTCTGGGCGACAGAGTGAGACTCCAATTCAAAAAAAAAAAAAAAAGAACGCAGGTTCCTGGACCCCACCCCAACCCACCGAAAATGATCCCCTGGGACCAGGATCCCAGGAACCTAATTTTTGAAGTGGCCTGTCTGTACACTTTCACGGTTGAGAACCATTGTCCCAGCGATGAGGACATGACCTCAGATGAACCCTGGGATCCTGGGGCGCTGCCGCCATGTGACTCAGCGTTCTGCAAGAATTGAGCCATGAAACGGCAGGATGGGCCAGATGACAGCAGTACGCAGCCTCATGCAATGCACCCGCCCAGACTCGAAGGCCACGACCAGCTCATAAGGGTTGGGCCGAGGAGATGGGTCGGGCTGGGTGGATCCTCAGCTGTGGACTCTGCCTTGGCTGTGGTGAGGTCAGCAAAGAGATGCATAGAGCACAGCACAGGGAAACCACCGGATGTCAGGCTGATGGGGCCTGGAAATAATCCCATCCGATCCCCTGGGCCTGAGCTCATTCCAGCACATGCCTCCCCGCCCCCAGCTTTCTGGAGCCTCAGCTTCAACTGAGGGCTGAACCCAGATCCCTGAAAAGCCAGCGGGCAGGGCTGGTGCAGTGCGGCCAGTCGATGTGGTCTCCCCCACAAACAGCTGCTCTCAGTCCCCATATGGCTCTCCCCTCCCCTCCACTGCACCCACTCTGCCCCTCTGGGGCCTCCAGATCACCCTCTTCCTGCTCTGGGCCGGATCAGACTCAGACAATTTCATTTACAACTGCCAGTGTCTTCCTTTCATCCCACACCACCCCCATGGCCCAGTCTGGAATCTGAAGGTAACATTAACTCCAGGATAGGCTCAGAAATGGAGGCCGTGATCCCTGCCTTCCAGTGTCATCGTGAGGGTCCTCTGAGATGGCACAGGAGCAGTGTGTGCTGGACAGCACCTGGCATTTGGGAGGTGCTCAAAAAGCAGCCATTTCTCATGACCTTTTTTTTTTTTTTTTTTTTTTGAGTTGGAGTCTCAGTCTGTTGCCCAGACTGGAGTGCAGTGGCCACTCCCGGCCACCACAGCCTCAACCTGCTGGACTCCGGTGATCCTTCCGCCTCAGCCTTCCAAGTAGCTGGAACTACAGGCGCGTGCTACCACGCCTGGCTAATTTTTTTGATTTATTGTAGAGATGAGGTCTCGCCTGCCCAGGTGGGTCTCAAACCCGTGGGCTCAGGCAATCCACTCACCTCAGCCTCCCAAAGGTGCGGGATTACAGGCTGAGCCACCGAGCCCGGCTTCTCATGACCTTTGAATGGTTGCTTGACTCAAGGCTTGGAATGTGAAGCTCTGAGGTCTCTACTGAAGGCTTCATCCTTGAATCAGTGAGCTTGGTCTAAAAGAAACTTCAGGCTGGGCACAGTGGTTCACACTTATAATCCCAGCACTTTGGGAGGCCAAGGCAGGAGGATCGCTGAGGCCAGGAGTTCGAGACCAGCCTGGAGGACATAGTGAGACCTCATCTTTACAAAAAAAAAAAATCAAAAAATTAGCCAGGCATGGTGGCACACACTTGTAGTCCCAGCTACTCGGGAGACTGAGGCCAAAGGATTGCTTGAGCCCAGGAGATTGGGGCTGTGGTGAACTGTGATTGTGCCACTGCACTCCAGCCTGGGCAATACAGTGGGACTCCAACGCTAAAAAAAAAAAAAGAGGCGAGGTGCGGTGTCTCAAGCCTGTAATCCCAGCACTTTGGAAAGCCAAGGTGATGGGATTGCCTGAGCCCACAAGTTCAAGAACGGCCTGGGCAACGTGGCGAGATATCATCTCTACAATAAATAAATTTTAAAAATTGACCAGGTTCGGTGGCTCAGCCTATAATCCCAGCACTTAGGGAGGCTGAAGCAAGTGGATTGCTGAGCCCTGGGGTTCAAGACCAGCACATGCAACTTGGGGAGACCTCGTCTCTACAATAAAATTTTTAAAAATTAACCGGGTGTGGTAGCGCGCCAGTAGTTCTGGCTACTTGGAAGGCTGAGGTGGAAGGATCAACAGAGCCCAGCAGGTCGACGTCAGGGTGGCCATGAGCGTGCCACTGCACTCCAGCCTGGGCCACAGAGTGAGACTCCAACTCAAAAAAAAAAGACTTTAGTTCCAGCCTCCACTAGCCCCCCCAATCCTCCATCCCCCAATAGAATGGGCATGGGGAACCTAAGAGGAGAGTGCGGATGGCTCTGTCAGCTGTCCCTGATGTAAGAGGAATAGCTCACAGCCCGCGAAGGCATCGTCAGACGGAAGGACTGACAGCCTTGTCCTCACAAGGCTGGGCGGTTACCGGTGCAGAGGGAACCTGCTGAGAATTCCTTCTCGGCGATGGTGGCTGGGAATGCTGTTCTTCCGGGGCAGATGTCTCTGGTCTTGGGTCGGGCTTGGATTCCCCTGGCACCGAAGAGAGAAGAGAGGAAGTGTGGACATGCACGTGGAGAACATTCTCGCGTTCATCCTCACGCCGTCCCCCTTCCCAAGGGAAGTCCGATGCCTTCTGGCCCAGCCGAGCTGCACCGTGTCCTCTCCAAAGACCCTCGTCAGCCTCTGCCAGGCCCCTCGTTTCTGTCCTGGGATGACTAAATCTGCTGACACCCGCCTTTGGCCCAGCCCTTCCTTCACGAGCTTAGGAAGGGGTGGGGAGCACTGAGCGAGCCTGGATGTCCCAGATTCCCGGAAATGTCACGGCAGCGCAGAGTCAAGGAACCTTCACAACACTAGAGGTCATGCTGTCTTGCCAGCCCCCTGCACCCACACACATCTGGGCAGATGTGGCCTTGGTCCTGGGGAGCGGGGTCAGAAGAAGGGCAGGGATGCCGAACGCCTTCATCTTCTGGGGAACGGAGAGTGGGCAGGAGGTCCTGACTCCTGATCCCATGGCTGCCTGAGGTCAAGGACGCTTGCCCACTGACCTTGGGGGGCACTTGACCACCCCACCCTGCCCCTCACTATCAGCAGAGAACCATTACTGGACAGTGGGGAGCGGAAGGGGAGGGCTTCTCTGTGGATCCCGTCACATCTCTGACCTCTCGGTCCCTCTGCAGGTGCTCCAGTGGCTTTGACCGCTACCGCCAGGAATGGCTGTCCTACGGCTGTGCCCACGAGGTGAGAGGCATGAGTATCTGCTGCAGCCCCTGCGCCAGGGGGTGGGGAACAGGAGGGCTGCCCGCAGGCCCCGCCCCTGGAAGCTGTCCTCAGGGTGTCTTTGGCCTTTGGGGATAATCCCTCCCTCCTGAGATTTGTTTTCTAGACTGCTCTGAGCCAACTAGACTCCCTTTGGAAGGCTTTAGAGCAGCAGACCCCCAACCTTTTTGACATCCCCTGACCAGTTCCATGGAAGACAATTATTCAACAGATGCAGGGGAGGATCATCAGGCATTAGATTCTCATAAGGAGCACCAGCCTAGTTCCCTTGCCTGTGCAGTTCACAGTAGGGTTCGAGCTCCTTTGAGAATCTAATGCCGTGGTTGATCTGACCGAAGATGGAGCTCAGGCGGTAATGCAAGCGATGAGGAGTGGCTGTAAATACAGATGAAGCTTCACTTGCTTGCCCACTTGCTTGTCTCACCTCCTGCTATGCGGCACAGTCCCTAAAAACCCGTGGACTGGTGTCAGCCCGTGGCCGAGGGGTTGGGGACCCCTGCCATAGAGGGCTCTGGGCTCCCTGAAGGGAGCACTTCTGACGCCTTGGCCTTGAGGGGACAGCTCTCTAGGAAATCTCCGTCCACGCGGAGGGAATGCTGGTTGTGGCCTCAGCCACCGCTTGCCTGTCTGGGAGACTGTGCACCTGGTGACATCAGTGACAACCTGCCAAGGCTCTAGTACCCTGGCTTTTGAGGGAGGCAGTCATTCTGGGAATGAGGAGGGTTGCTCTAGGCACGTTCCCCGCCCCTGCCATTTTGGAATCCCTTATAGGTTCCTTCTCACTGCTGGAATTTTCCAGAACACTCAACACTTTGGTTCTGGGTGGGGAGCATCCTGTTCTCACACCTTGGACTAACACAGACAGATGCGTCCCCCCCACGTCTTTCCCTCCCTTTCTCTCTCCGTTGTCTCTTCTTGTGAGGCAAGCACAATGTGTGTGCCAGGCACATCCCTGCCAGCTGCCCGGCACTCAATTGTCTTGAACATGACTCCAGAAGCTTGGGCCAGCACCCCCAGGGATCAGAGAGGGAGACTGAGGCTCAGAGAGGTTCAGTGACTTGGCCTGTGTCCCACAGCTGGAAGGTGCCGGGCCCAGCAATTAAATGTCGCCTCCAGATCTTGCTGCCACATGCTCACCACGGTCTGTTTCATTAGTCGGGGTCTGGGGGAGTTGTCTCTTTCTAAGCTTAAAAAAATCCCATTCAAGCCGGGCTCGGTGGCTCAGCCTGTAATCCCGCGCTTTGGGAGGCTGAGGTGAGTGAATTGCCTGAGCCCGCGGGTTTGAGACCCGCCTGGGCAACTTGGTGAGACCTCATCTCCACAATAAATCAAAAATTAGCCGGGTGTGGTAGCGCACGCCTGTAGTTCCAGCTACTTGGAAGGCTGAGGCGGAAGGATCGCTGGAGCCCAGCAGGTCGGGGCAGCGGTGGCCGGGAGTGGCCACTGCACTCCAGTCTGGGCGACAGAGTGAGACTCCAACTCAAAAAAAAAAAAAAGAAAGAAAGAAATCCCATTCACAGCCTGATGCTCAGACCTGCTCTGTTTAAGATTGGCCTCTCAGCTGCTTCCTTGAGGGAGGATTTGAAGCAGCTAACAGACCACTTGCCCTGTGAGTAAGCTGCTTTTGGGATTACGTGGAAGATGCAAATGCATTCGGGCGTGGTGCCTGGCCTCTCTTGCAGACAGAGGGCAGGGCATGCGAGGACTTCCAGGACGAGGACCATTACTCGGCCTCCCCTGACAGTTCCTTCAGCCCCTCTGATGGAGACCTCACCACCACCTCCTCCTCCCTCTTCCTTGACAGCCTCACTACGGAAGGTAAGGCCTGGGCCTAGGTGGGGAGGAGGGTGGGTGGAGGCTATGGGGACGAGGAACATTCTCAGGCGTAGGAGCTGCCCCTTCTCCTTGTCAGCTGAGGGACCTGCGGCTCAGAGAGTTCAGGTCCCTTGTGGTAAGAAGCAGAGCCAGGTTTAGAAGGAGTGGACACCACTCCCTGGCTCCACCATGGTGCGGCCGCATCTGGGCCGTGGACAGAATTTACTGTGCAGAGGAGGAAGATAAATGCCCCAGCCCAGTGCCAGGTCATTTATATCACTTAACTCATTCTGACGGGCATCCTCACAGACCTGCGAGGTCTTCCCAGTCCCGTAGCAGATATGAACTCAGCCCACGTGCAGGTGCGAACGAGTGCCTGATCGGCTGGAGTGGTGGGGACTTCCGCCTTAGCCTCCTGGCGCTTGGCTCCCTGCCTGGTGACCCTGTGCAGGCAGAGGGTCCAGGTGGGACCACAGGCCCTCCTTCTTGGGTTGGTGCCCATCTGCCCTGCCCATTCAGGCCTGGCCGTCCCCAGGGGCTCCTCTGCTACCTCAAGGCCTGGGCATCTGGGATGAAGCTGAGAGGTCTGCCCGTGGAGGCACCACACAGTGTCTCAGGAAGCTCTGTGAAGGCTTCTCCGTCCCCCGGGCCCTCACATCCCTTCCCTTCTCGTACCCGCCCCCCTCCCCCTCAGACTTCAACTAGCTCTGAGAAATTCCTCTCTCCTATCCTTTGCAAAGACTGAAAGACCTATAGATTCTTTTTTTTTTGAGTCAGGGTCTCACTCTGTTGCCCAGGCTGGAGAGTAGTAGCACAATCAAGGCTCACTGCAGCCTCGATCTCCCGGGTTAGGTGATCCTTCTATCTCAGCCTCCTGATTAGCTAGGACTACAGGTATGCGCCACCAGGCCCAGTTAATTTTTTGATTTTTTTTTTTTGGTCTTACTGTGTTGCCTAGGCTGGTCTTTAACGCCTGGGCTCAAGCAATCCTCCCACCTCAGCCTCCCAAAGTGCTGGGATTACAGACATGAGCCACCACTCCCAACCTACAGTTGATTTTCTTTTCTTTTCTTTTCTTTTTTTTTTTTTTGAGTAGGAGTCCCACTCTGTCACCCAGACTGGAGTGCAGTGGCCGCTCCCGGCCACCGCAGCCTCGACCTGCTGGGCTCCCACGATCCTTCCGCCTCAGCCTTCCAAGTAGCTGGAACTACAGGCGTGCACTACCACGCCCGGCTAATTTTTTGATTTATTGTAGAGATGAGGTCTCGCCAAGTTGCCCAGGCGGATCTCGAACCGGCGGGCTCAGGCAATCCACTCACCTCAGCCTCCCAAAGCGTGGGATTACAGGCTGGGCCACCGAGCCCGGCTCAGTTGATTTTCAATGGTCTAGATTTGCCACAAGTTGAATCAAGTTAATTTTCCCAGTGATATTTAAGATTACTTTGGTCAGTTTTGACTAACCAATTCATTATTTTCAACTTGATGTAAAATAGATTCAAAGTTGTGGCTAACTACTTTATTAAAATTCCTGAAGAAAACATATCTTTATATGATACATTTACAGCTCTCTATTTTGTTTTACTTTCCATTTCTAGGGATTGCTTTTTTTACTGGTCAGGGTTCTCCAAAGAGGCAGAGCCAATGGATACAGATGTAGACAGGTGACAGGGGATTTATTAGGGAACTGGCTCATATGATTATGGAGGCTGCAAAGTCCCACGACAGGCCATCTGCACGCAGAGGCCCTCAGGGCAGGAGGAGAAGCGTGGGCCGACCTCCAGGGGAGAGAGAGACCGGTTGCCTTTGCCCTACTTTGCTCTCTCTGGGCCCTCAGCTGACTGAACGGCCCTTGCCTGTGGAGGGTGGACCTTCCTCACTCAGTCCTCTGAAATCCACATGCTGGTCCCTTCTGGAAACACCCTCACAGATACACCCCCAAATAATGCTTTTCCAGCACCCTATAATTCCTTAATCCAGGCAAGCTGACACCCCAGATTAACTATCACACTTCTTTAACTTTCAGTAATTAAATGATGATTGCTATGATTCCAAACTCAAGTCTACAAAAGCAGGGATAGTCAAAGAATGTTACTGTCTCCCTCTCCCCCCTCTCCCCGAGGTCCTTCCTCCCCTATCAGGAACCATTGTAAAATTCTCTTATGACTTATCCTTTATAACTTATGATTTTTCAAATCATTTTGATATTTAGGGTTTATTGGAAATGTGTAGCAGAGCAGGCTGCCTTGTCCAGGCACTGGAAGAGTAAGCAGACTGGGTGTTTGGGAGACAGTGGGACCAAGGGGCTGCAGAAGCAGGTACCAAGGCCGGTGGGGCACAGAGGAGGACACGACCATTGGTCCTCTGGGAAGGGACAGGACCAGGACTGGGCTGAGGCACTCAAAATTTTTCAGGTGAAAATAAAAAGTAATAATCAAACCAGACGAGGAGGCTCATGCCTGTAATCCCAGCACTTTGGGAGTCTGAGGCAGGATGGTCACTTGAGCCCAGGAGTTCGAGACCAGCCTGGGTAACATAGCAAGACCTCGCCTCTACCAAAAAATCAAAAAATTAGCCAGACTTGGTGGCGCACACCCGTAATCCTAGCACTTTGGGAGTTTGAAGCAGGAGGATCTCTTGAGCCCAGAAGTTCGAGACTAGCCTAGGCAACATAGTAAAACCTCATCTCTACAAAAAATTTAAAAATTAGCTGGGCATGGTGGCACACGTCTGTAGTCCCAGCTACTCAGGGTGCTGAGGTGGAAGGATAGCCTGAGTCCAGGAGGTCAAGACTGCCGTAAGCCTTGATTATGCCACTGCACTCTGGCCAGGGTGACAGAGTGAAACCCTGACTCAAAAAAATAATAATAATCATCATCAAGATAAGTAATATTTTAATGCAGTATTTGTAAAAATCAAAATTGATGCCAGAGATCCCATAATGAACAAAACACCAAAATTTAAATAAAGACAGGATTATAGGACCCTAATCCCAGTCCTGCAGAGGATTTTCAGCGATGGGGCTGTAAAGTGGTTACAGTTGTGCCATAAAGTGGTTAAATTTACTTAAAGTTCAGGTGCTTAGGATGGGTGTGGTGGTTCATGTCTATAATCCCAGCACTTTGGGAGACTAGGGGGGGTTGTTACTTGAGACTAGGAGTTCAAGACCAGCCTGAGCAACATAGAGAGACCTTGTCTCTATAAAATAAAATTTTAAAAACTAAAATAAATAGATAAAAAGTTTGGGTGAGCCGGGCTCGGCAGCTCAGCCTGTAATCCCGCACCTTTGGGAGGCTGAGGTAAGTGGATTGCCTGAGCCCGCGGGTTTGAGACCCGCCTGGGCAGCGAGACCTCATCTCAACAATAAATCAAAAAATCAGCTGAGCGTGGTAACACACGCCTATAGTTCCAGCTACTCGGAAGGCTGAGGCAGAAGGATCGCCGGAGCCCAGCAGGTCGAGGCTACGGTGGCCGGGAGCGGCCACTGCACTCCAGTCTGGGCGACAGAGTGAAACTCCAACTCAAAAAAAAAAAAAGTTTGGGTGATCAGAGCAGAAATCTTCAGTCTTCTAGAACATTCTCCTGACATGGAACACTTGCTTTTCTTTCCCCATGAAAATCTGCAGGGGAAAGAAGTGCAGGAAAGGTAGGCCCTTGGGAATTATTTAGAAAGCCACGAGATGCAGGCGTTGAGGCGTAGGCAGAAAGTGGGTTGGGAATCTCTCCTGCCCACTGCAGCCCCCAACAGTCTCCAGGCTAACCTGATCTTGTGACACTCAAGCCCCTCTTTAAGCCCTCCCACTGCTTTTTTGCTGCCCCTCAGATGAACACACAGGGTCTTCCACTTGGCTCCCCAGGCCCCCAGCCCAGCCACATCTCTCACACCCCCAACTCACATACTCCTCGCCCTGCAACTGCACTGAACTGCTGTGTGACTTGAGTAAGTCTCTTTCCGTCTCTGTGCTTCAGTTTCCTTGCCCCTGAGATGAAAGCTTGGACTGAACCTCCTCCCTCAAGTCCCCTCCGGACCCAGAGGGACAAACACCATAATGATTCCACTAACCTTGTTCCTTCTGTCCTTTCTCTTTGAAGATGACACCAAGTTGAATCCCTATGGAGGAGAAGACAGTGAGTACCAAGAGGCCTGCCCCTATTCATCAGACCCACCGCCTCTCGGGCCCACCCCTGAAGGGGTTGCAGCAGTCCCCTGACCTCTTTTTGTGGGGAAGGAGAGGAAGCAAGAATCACCTGAGTTTCCCAGATCTTCGGCTCAGTGGGAAGTCAGGGGGTTCCTGGGCACAGGCCCCCTGACTTGAAGGAACATGTCTATACCCAAACAGTTCTCGTCTCAGCCATAAGCCTCCTGTGGTCCTTCCCTGGGCCTCTCTGCTTGACTATCCTTTTCTTTTTTTTTTTTTTTGAGTTGGAGTCTCACTCTGTCACCCAGACTGGAGTGCAGTGGCTGCTTCCGGCCACCGCAGCCTCGCCTGCTGGGCTCTGGCGATCCTTCCGCCTCAGCCTTCCGAGTAGCCGGAATTGCCGGCACGCGCTACCATGCTCGGCTGATTTTTTTGGTTTATTGTAGAGATGAGGTCTTGCCAATTTTCCCAGGCGGGTCTCGAACCTGCAGGCTCAGGCAATCCACTCACCTCAGCCTCCCAAAGTGCGGGATTACAGGCTGAGCCACCGAGCCCGGCTGAATATCCTTTTTTTTTTCTTTTTTGAATCGGGCTCTCTCTCTGTTGCCCAGGCTGGAGTGCAGTGGCATTCTCATAGCTCACTGCAGCCTTTCCTCCTGGGCTCAGGGGATCTTACTGCCTCAGCCTCCCCAGTAGCTGGGACTACAGGTGCATACCACTATACCCAGCTAATTTTTTGATTTTTTTGTAGAGACAAGGTCTTGCCACGTTGCCCAGTCTGGTCTCAAACTCCTGGGCTCAAGCGATCCTCCCACCTCAGCATCCAAAAGTGCTGGGATTATAGGCATGAGCCACTCCGCCTTGAATATTCTGCTTGGAGAGGGAGGAAGAGGAGGGCTGAGCCTGGGCAGGCATAGGTGGGGCCCATGGCCATCGCCTCTGCTCCTAACAGCCCCAGGCCAGCGAGGAATGGAGAGTAGCTTCTCGTACATGGTGTCCTTCCATTCCCAGCCTGGGCTGGCAGAGAGCACACAGACTGTCCACCACAGTTTTTGCAGGGTGCCAAAGGTGAGATTCCCCGCCTCCCAGGATGACCCAAGAGGATAACCTCTCTGATGGGGGGAGAACCCCCACCGACCCTGCCCTCTGCCCAGAACCCGCTCGGGCCCTTGCTGCAACCTGCAGGAGCGGAGGTGAAATCCACCCCCGCTTCTGGGGATGGTCATCTGGACTTTCAGAAAGAGAGGGGAGGTTATTAAGGCAGCACAGTGGGGTTGTACAACCCCCTCAGCAGAGATGGGGGTCATTGCTCCTCCGTAGGCAGCAGGCGTGAGCGTGTGTGTCTGCGTGTACGAATGTGTGAGGCAGTGGCCAGGACCCTAATCCCCTCGCTTGGCACCAGGTGCCCATTCGTGAAGCCCTCACCATCAGATCAGTAGGGTCACAGTGGACCACGGGAGGATCACCAGCTGGGTCATGGGAGGCTAGCTCGGGGCAGGTGGCCTCAGTCCTCCCGCTTTGGGGACAGAGACCCTGGCCATGCCCTGGAGTCCCCAGGGTCGCTCCTCTCCGGGGTATCCTGTTTCCAGAGTGCCGAGAAGATGGTGACTTGGAATGCACACAATACCTTAAATGTCTTGCGTCGGTTGCCTCCCACCCGCCCGCTATGGAAAAAAGATTCAGCCTTCCTGCTGCTGACCTGCTCATCTGTCAGCATCTCCACATTCCTCTAGGGTGGGGCGAAGAGGCAAATGGCCACCCCAGGTCATGTCAGGCAACGAGGCTTCTTAGAGGCTGGCACTGAATGTGTGTGTCCATGGGCAAATCGCTTAACCTCTGTATTTCCATGATGTCAGTCTGCTTCCAGCTCTCCAGTCTATGGAAAATACTCTGTCTCCTCTTGGGGTATAATTCCAGCGCTTGGGATGTTTTCAGAGAGTGCCTGCTGGTTTACTAACATTTACTAAGATTCCAGAGACTTGGTTGGGCTCCTTTGATGGGGCCACCATTTCTTCTAAGAGCTGAGGACACAGAGTTGAATAAGGCACAGTCCCTGTCCTCTAGGTCACAATCTGGTAGTGGACAGTGACAGGAAAAAACATGGTCATTTGCTGTCATCGCTACTAACACATATTGAGGTCATCCAAGATGCCAGACGTGGTCCTCAACCCTTGGCATGAATGGCCTCGTTTTCAGCCCACACTAACTCCATTTAGGTGGTCATTGTGATCATCCTTGTTTGACAGAGTGAACATGAAAACACAGGGAGGTTAAATAATTTGCCCAACGTCACGCAGCTAGTAAGTAGCAAAGCATAGGTTTCAACCTGAACAGCCAGATTCCAGATCCCAAACTCTTAACCACTACACACCCTTTGTAAGTGCCTTAGTAACACCTACGTGGCCCAAGTATCAGAAAGAAGTTCTCTTATGATCCTCATAGACATCTGGGCAACTGTTAAGTGGTTCTGGAAAACCACCCAGACAGTGCCAAGAACAGCACCGATGCCATGCTCATGGTGATTCCGCCCCCTGCCCCGCTGCTTCTCGCATTGGACACGTAGATGGAAAGATTCCGTCAGCTTTCAGCTCTGGGACCTTGTCAGACCCCAAGACTTCATGGCCCAACCTGTCCCCTGCAGTCCCTACCTGCCCTAATGGTCTCTCCACAGGCCTTCAGAACACGCTGTCCCCCAAGACGAAGGGCGCCCCCGTGCACCTGGGCACCATCGTGGGCATCGTGCTGGCGGTCCTCGTCGTAGCGGCCATCATCCTGGCTGGGATTTACATCAACGGCCACCCCACTTCCAACGCCGCGCTCTTCTTCATCGAGGTCAGTGCGGCCTGTGGCCCCAGGCCTGCCATCGTCTTCCGCGTCAGCCTTGCCTGGGCCATCCCGTACCTGCCTGGCCCCACCTCATCCTCCACCAGCCACACACCTGAGAAACCTCCATCGACTCCCATCCTGGCACATCTCGCGGTGCTTGGCACCCGTTTAGTCCCCTACCCCTAGGACTCTGCACCCCAGAACTCCCTCAGCCCTCCCGTGTCTGCTTTTGTTCCCTCCCTCCCGGAGGAAACACCGAAGGCCACAAGTGCCACAAATGCCCTTTCCGTGGCTGTACAGCCAGTTTCTATGACCCGTGGTCTCTCATGCCCAGTCCAGGCTCAGGAATTATTCAAAGCCGTCACGGAACTAAGGCTTCTGCCTCTTTTGCCTGCCGATGTGGGTTATTTAGATTAGAACTGACAAGCCAGAATAATCATGGGGGTTGCTCTCTCTGGGTTGCTACAGCATCGAATGTCACAGAATTCTGCAGAGTGACAATGAGGCCCGGCCCCCGCCACTCAGGACCACAGAGCTCAGCAGGCCCGGCCCCCGCCTTCTTCTCACAGGGTGCTGTGGTGGCACCTCTGTGACCTTAGTCCCCCCGACATGAATCTTGATCCCACTGGCCTCACTACCCAGAGGCCTCGGTCGTTCCCCCCCACTCTTCTTTTTTTTTTTTAACTTTTAAATTTTTTTGTTTTAAAATTGTGGGGTACAATTCAGGGTTAGGTATACAAATATTCATTGTGCAGGTATCCTTGTTGATGAGGTGTGCCCCCCTTCCCCAGGCAGATTTCCACTACTGTCAATCCCACCTCCCTGCCCCCTCACCCTGCAGTTTCCTTTTTTTTTTTTTTTTTTTTTTGAGTTGGAGTCTCACTCCGTCGCCCAGACTGGAGTGCAGTGGCATGCTCATGGCCACCGCAGCCTCGACCTGCTGGGCTCCGGCGATCCTTCCGCCTCAGCCTTCCGAGTAGCTGGAACTACAGGTGTGCGCCTCCATGCCTGGCTAATTTTTTGATTTATTGTAGAGACGAGGTCTCACCAAGTTGCCCAGGCTGGTCTCCAGTCCCTGGGCTCAGGCAATCCTCTTGCCTCGGACTCCCAAAGTGCTGGGATTATAGACTTGAGCCACTGCACCCAGCCTACTCCCCCTTTTGTTTAGACGATCCTGTTTCTTGTGAGTCCTGGCCATTCTGAAGTCTTAGTCCAACTGAGTAACACCTGGACTGCAGGTCTGCAGATCGTGGGGATACTGGTAGGGCGGGTCTAAGGTGGACCTGGGAATCTGCATTTTAATAAACCACTAGTTTGGCTCTGATGCAGACCCTATGCTATCTGGAGGGTTATCTTGGCACATCCAGAGCCTTCCAGATCATTCCAGCCATCTCTGACCCACTCCCTTACTTTGCACAGTCCCAGATCCCTGCTCAGTGTGTTGCTGAAGCCTTCAGTTAAGTTCTTACAGATGACGCAGTGGAGGATAAAATGTCCTCCTTCCAAACTCTGGCTCCCAGGGGGGAGCCTTTGGGGAGGGGGGGTCTCAAAGGTCGTTTCGCTCCCCACAGGTCCCCAGGGTTCTTGTAAGGAAGTCTTGGTGCTGTCCCTCGGGGGGTGGGGTCCCCATGAGGGGGACACACCCACTGACTGCTTCTGTGCCCCCTGCCCACAGCGGAGACCTCACCACTGGCCGGCCATGAAGTTCCACAACCACCCCAACCGCTCCACCTACACGGAGGTGGAGCCCTCGGGCCACGAGAAGGAGGGCTTCGTGGAGGCTGAGCAGTGCTGAGGACGCCAGGCCTCCCTTCGGAGGGGAGGAAAGAAGGCCCGGGGCCCGCAGAAGAGACAGTTAAAGTAAAGAGGCCAAGTGGCTTTTCCTGGCCTCTCCCAGGTGCCCTGGGTCGAGAGGATGCTGTGATGGTTTACGGCTACAGGGCTGCAGCCTCGGCCTCACACCCCAGATACCGGCAAGGGGGCAGAGAAGCGACTACGTGGGCTTTGTAAGGGAACAGTGACCTAATCGCATCCTGTTCCCATGCAAGGGCTCTTCCCTTCAAGGTCTCAATGGCTACACTGTCACAGTCCCCGAGACAGCCAGATGCCCTGCTCCTTGTCACCTAAAGCCCCTCCATATGACCCAAATGGACTAAAGTCTAGACCGGGCTGCTGCGTGCCAGGGTCCACCGACTCAAGGGCTGGTCCTCATGGCTGCAGGCGGCATGTCGGCCCCGACTTCGATGGCTAGTCAAGTCTGAAGAAGGTTCTCTCTGTGTTCAACACAGGCAGGGCCACTTCTGAGCCTCGGGACATGTCATCGGGAGGAAAGCCAAACAAGAGTAAAAAACTTGTAGGGAGGGATGGCGTCTATAGGCTTTGCGCCCGTACCCTGTTCTTTCTGCTCAAAACCAGAAACTTCTGCATCCAAACCTGTGTAGCCCACAGCCCAGTCTCCCCCAGGCCCGTGCACGGCCCCGGGTACCACGTGGGGCTCCTTATTCCAGGGACATATTTGGTATCCAGTTTATTCACTGGCCTGTTCCTCTGTCAGTGCCAATCCATATCTCTAAAGACAGGGCTTGCCCAACTCACATTGTCCTCCCCTGAACTGGATTTTATAACCACTGAAGACAAATGGGGTGACTAGGGAGCTCCTTAGACGCGCTTGCGAGAACTGCAGGGAGATTCTGTTGAGACACAAGGCGCTGGGATATTTGGGACACCGGCAGCTGGCATGCATGGAGATTAGGGACTTTCCACAAGACCTTGACCTGGAAAGTTGCCGCCCTTTATCCAGCTCCACAAGAAGTTTTTGGGACAGGGAGTTTAAGCTCCCAGATTTCACCTGGTTTGAAGAGTGTTCTTTCCCAGTGATGAGTTGGGGCTATTTCTGGAAGGGCATTTAAATAACATCTAAGGCTGGGTGTGGCGGCTCAATATTTATAATCCCAGCACTTTGGAAGGCCGAGGTGGAACGATCACTTGAGCCCAAGAGTTCAAGACCAGCCTAGGCAGTACAGTGAGACCTCGTCTCTACAAAATAAAAAATAAAAATATAAAACTTAGCCAGGCGTGGTAGCGCGTGCCTATAGTCCCAGCTACTGGGAGGCTTTGTTGGGAGAATCACCTGAACCCATGAAGTCGAGGCTGTGGTGAGCCGTGATCATGCCACTGCACTCCAGCCTGGGCAACAGAGGGAGACCCTGCCTCAAAAAAAAAAGGTCAAAAAAACTAGAGCTCACCCTCATGCAGAGTAAAAAAAAAATATATATATATATATATGTATATATATATATATATATGTATATATCCGTGCAAATAAAGGTTAAACCACAGTCTCTACTTAGTCACCCCCTTTCTTGCATGTTGTGAGGAACATTGCCCGAGAAGGAGGTTAGTTTAAGTACAGGGCAGCCGGGGATGGGGGGCAGTCTGCAAATAACCAGACACATCCCAACACTTGGCTGGTCGCTGCATGGCTTGCTTGGTGAGGAAGCTGGTGGTGATCAGCATGCTGGGCCTCGGCTCTGCTTCACAACCAGGGTGGGAAGAGCGGAGTGGGGGAGGCGCTGGGGACACAGAATCAGAATTTGAGAAGGAAAGAAAGTGCAGCAAAGAGGGGTGGGTTCTGAGGGCCAGAAAGGCCTGTGCCAGAACGCCCTGAGTGAGACCCGGTCTCCCAGCCCTCCCGCTGTCCTGCAGGGGATGATTTTGCTCTTGCCTGACCAGCAAAGCAACTCTGACCTTCATGTGTCAGGGGCGGTTCCTGCGGTGGCCTAATTCCGTGGACAGCACCATGTGTCCCACTCCCAGACGCCAGTCACTTCTTCCCACTGGGAGCTCGGTCAGCCGTTATGGATTCCTGAAGGGAAAGGAAGTCGGGAGCGAGAAAGGGGCGGCGGTGCACAGAGGCCTCTGCAGCTAACCGCTGCAGGTGGAGAAAGAAGATTCCAGACGCCTCGGCCGCGTTCCAGCAAGCCTGGTGGGCCCCTGGGATGTCAGCAGCACGGGGCTTGGGGGCGTCTGGCGGTCAGGCAGCCTGCTCGTTTACAACCAAGAGAAGAAGAGAGGCATTAGGAGAGGTCTCTGGATTCCTCAAGTCAACATGCTTAGACCAGGTCTTCCCAGAAATAGAACCAAGGAGCTCCCGGAGTTCGTGTCATCCCCGACTACCCTTCGGGTCCCTGACAAGAGAAGCGTTTCTCAGACAGACCAGTTGTACTCCAAGCTAGAGCAGTTGTTAGCTGGGTAGCTATGGAGAGGGACTTGCTCTGAGAGTGGGTGACCAGGTGGAGACACAGGACTTGTGGCCAATGCTCTGAGTTTGGCTGACAGTCTAGTGAGGCAGGGTGGTACTTCACATGCTGCGGACGGCCCACCACGGGCCTCTGCACCCACAGGCACATCCAGGCTCCATAGGAAGCAGACAGCTGGCAGGTGCTGGCCCCCACATGGTGTCTGTGAATACCCTTGCGGGGGAGGGGGCGCATCCCTCAACAGGAAGCGTCAGTCCTGTGAAGGAGGACTCTGGGGAGTATTCTGAGTTGAGCAGAGAGACCCAAGCTCTCAGGAAGGCTCTGTTCTGTACCAGAACTCTCACGAGAGCTTATTTAAAAACAGGAACATGAAAAAGAATGCAGGGATGAACTTGAGAGGAACCCCCAGACCAGGCCATGAGCACAACCTTGTTTTTCTTGAATTGGCCACTCCTACATTTGTGGACGTATCCAGCAAGGTCCCTGGGGTCTCTGATCCTAGATACAAGTGCGCGTGAGCCCAGTCATCAACCCCAGCATCCGGGGATGCCCTAGATAGAGTAAATGGGCTTCCCAAGCTTGACTGACCAGCCACCTCCCTTCAGCCATAACCAGGCACAATTCATTCACCCCAGCAGGCCCCATGACTCTGGAGGTCACGTCAGGTCTCAGCCTGAAGCCTGAGTTTGAAAATGTCCTTTGGTCGCTATTAAAGGTTCTTGATGGACCTATAAATCAAATTTTAAAAGTTCATGTGTTTTATCAGGGTTCCCCTATCTATTGTATTTCTCTGTGTGTGTCACACACACACACTTTATTACTAAAAACACTGGACAAGACCGTAGCTGTGCTCAGCTTTCAGCTTGGTTTGTTAAATTAGGATAGTGGCAAAAGCTGTCAGCCAACCACACTGTCCAGAAAAGTAGAATGTCCACCACTTGAGCTGACCATTCATCTGGTTTCAGGCAAGGCTAAAAGGCTCTCTTCTCCAGATCCTGAAACAGACTCACAGATTGGCATGAAGCGTTGATCAGGGCTGTACCCAGTCTCCCTGGTCATGAGAACCTGCACCAGAAGAGTCAGTGTCAGAGTAAAATGCAGCTGATCTCTCTCCTTCTCTCTCTCTCTCTCTCTCTCTCTCTGTCTCTCTTTCTCTCTCTCTATCTTGCTGTCTCTGTCTCTCTTTGTGCCTCTCCCTCTCTCTGTATCTCTCTAAACAAAAACCTACCCGAACTTACAGCATGATTTGAAAGATCTGGGGCTTGAGGGCACCCTAGCAGCTCTAAACACAATGTATTCACGTATTTAGTGTCAATTTCCTGCGTGGATTCTCAGTATTCATAATAAAGGGAAACATTCTTTGACAACTTCTGCTGTGTGCAAAACGAAGTGCAAAGGATTTGGGTGGCATTGTGCACATAGCCACACACACCTGCTCAGCTCCGACGTCTGCACTAAGGACATGTCCCTGCAAGCCTGGAAGGCTCCAGCCCCTGCCCATCATCAGGGGCCCTTTTCCCAACCTCCAACTCCCCTCCAAGAGGAACAAACTGGAATGAAACCCCAGCTGTTTACTTGTATTGGGTTTGTAAATCCCTGGAAATCAACCTCATGCATTTTTAATCTAGAGACACTGAGTCAATCTGAGTAAGTGGATGTGTCACCTTTCTGGATGCTTTGCATCTGAACAGCTTCAGCAGCCTCATTGTGTTTTTATTACTTTGCGGCTTGGTTCACAAAACATGGTCTAGCAAACCAAAACAAAGAGAGGAAAAATCTGAACTCCTCACAGCCAAAATCAGTGATGCCAAATCTCAGGCAAACAAACAAGTCGATCTCTAAATAAACATGCTTGTTGGCCAGATGGTAAGGAATGTGTTGGAAAGGCAGTGTGGACTGATGGAGGAGGTGCTGAGCTGTGCAGGGAGTCAGAAGGCGGGAGCCTAGCGTCAGTCCTGCCCTGAGTAGCTGTGTGGTGTGGGCCGAGGTGCCAGACTTCTCTGGGTCCGACCCTGCCTCTGTGAAACAGGAGGCACTAGCTTCATGGGTCTGAAGTGGGACTAGGCAAACAGCCTTGCCTGGTTTCGCTTTTTGTTTTCAGTTCACACAGCAGCTTGGACCAAAGTGTCCCTTCCTCTTTCATTATCCTGATAGGGTGACCTAATTGTTCTAGTCTGTCTGGGACTTTCCTGGTTCTAATGCTGGAAGGCCTGCATCCCAGGAAGCCCCCTCAGTCCCGGGGACCCTGGGACATTTGGTCACTCTACCCTGGGAGCAACCCTCCCACCCCATCGACTGAAGAAATAATGTTCGTGATTTCATGTTAATGATATCTCCAAGTTAATAATAACTTGAGGCCTGGCGCAGTGACTCACACCTGTAATCCCAACACTTTGGGAGGCCAAGGCTGGAGGACTGCTTGAGTCCAGGAGTTCAGACAAGCCTGGGCTTGTGAGACCTCGTGTCTAAAAAAAAAATTAAAAATTAGCCAGGCGAGGTGGTGCCTGTCTGTAGTCTCAGCTACTCAGGAGGCTGAGGCAGAAGGATTGCCTGAGACTGGGAGATTGAGGCTGTGATGTGCTGTGATAGTGCCACTGTACTCCAGCCTGGGCGACAGAATGAGACCCTGAGTCATAATAATAATAATAATAACAACTTGGAGTGCACTTTGGAGTCTAGCACCTTGCCATTCAAGTGTGGTCCAGACAGGCAGCATTAGCCTCCCCGGGGCTGGTTGGCTATGCAGCACTGAGGCCCACCCACCATAGACCTACTGAGCCAGAGTCTCAGCCAGAGCGCCCCAGGGGGTTCATGGGAAGTGCACGAGCATCTGAGAAACACTATCTAGGAAACAGTTCTCAGCTTGTTAGGGAGTCTTCGCTCCCCTATTTCCCAAAGGAGGAAACTGAGGCTCAGAAAGGCTGTTTACTTGTTTATTCATGCATTTGATTCATGAAACACTTACTGTGTGCCAGGCACCACTGTGTGACATGCCCGAGGTAAGCAGAGACAGTTGCCCAAGGTCAGGGCTTCCAATTCCCAGCCCACGATGTTCTCTGTGTACCTCAGGGCCGTGTCAGAACCACGCGGCCACAGTTGACCATAGAAGGGGATTGTGGATTACGACAGGATCCTCCAGGCCTGCGGAGATCTTCCCAAAGACGCACAGTGACAACTTCCGAGCCCTACTCTTGGCTCGTGAAACTGTGAGTTTATCATCTACTTCTTTCCACCGCTCCAAGGGCTCGAGAGAGCGCTAAACTGTTGCTGCCAACTTCTCCTCCCTGACGCCCACGACAGCGATCCTTCCACCAGCTCCGCTGACTGCCAGGGCCATGCCTCCATGCCATTTCTCTTCTTGAACGCAGGGCAATGGATTACTTCCTTCGCCAAGACGGGCTGTCGACACAGGGAAGGGAGGAAGATTTCCTACTTGAATTGCTAAAACCAAAGAGAAATTCGTTGGGTGTGGGGGTGACTCTTCTGATGTTTAGAAAACATTTTTACGTTTGGTCCTTAGAGATAGGTCAACTACGTCTGTGGTTTTTCCACAAAGCTAAAAGCACTGAAGGAAAAAAAAAAACCATGAATACGGGCCAATACAATTTCATCATAACGCTCCCAAAGACTTGGATTAGAATCTTCCCCCCCAGCTTCAGTCTCTCCTCTTCAAAGTTTTTTGTTGAGACGTGGACTGTCTCCCCCATGAGACCTGTTGGAGTGTCCAAAAGGTATAAGGCTCACTGGATCCAGCTAAGCTAAGAAAAGTCAGAAGAGCCTTAGAAAATGAACGGCAATGGCTTCCCCTCCAGTGACCTGCCCTATGAGCCTACAGTCCCCTCAGTTTATAGGCCATTTTGAATTCACAGGTGGAAATGTCACTCTCAACAAACCTGTGCCCCGACTCCTAATTCAAGACCCTCACCTCAAGGCCAAAAGAAAAGCCCCTCGCTCCCCCCGGGGCCCACCTCTTCTTCCCCATAGCGGCAACACCCATCTCTGTTCCCCAAGCTCTTCTGCCCCATTGTGGACTGAGCAAAAACCCTCCCGGCTGGGCTAGCTCTGCTTCCTGCTTCCGGAGGCAAGAGCTCGCCAGTCCTTTATGTGAGGAAGGCCCCAAAACACAAAAATGGGGCAACAGTAAAAAGTTTGTTTATAAGCTGGACACGGTGACTCGCCTGTAATCCTGGCACTTTGGGAGGCGAAGGTGAGAGGATGGCCTGAGTCCAGGGGTTTGAGATCAGTCTGGGCAACTTGGCGAGCCCTCATCTCTACAATAAATCAAAAATTAAGCCAGGCTGGGTGGCTCAGCCTGTAATCCCACACCTTTGGGAGGCTGAGGTGAGTGGATTGCCTGAGCCCGCGGGTTCGAGACCCGCCTGGGCAACTTGGCGAGCCCTCATCTCTACAATAAATCAAAAATTAAGCCAGGCTGGGTGGCTCAGCCTGTAATCTCGCACCTTTGGGAGGCTAAGGTGAGTGGATCGCCTGAGCCCGTGGGTTCGAGACCCACCTGGGCAACTTGGTGAGACCTCATCTCTACAATAAATCAAAATGAGCCGGGCGTGGTAGCGTGCGCATGTAGTTCCAGCTACTTGGAAGGCTGAAGCGGAAGGATCGTGGGAGCCCAGCAGGTCAAGGCTGCGGTGGCCAGGAGCGGCCACTGCACTCCAGTCTGGGTGACAGAGTGAGACTCCAACTCAAAAAAAAAAAAAAAAGAACACACACGATATTTATCAATATCGTTCACCATCCTCTACAGGAGCAGTTCGCAGAGCCTCAAAGCTATTACAATAGCAACATCCAAGATCACTGCTCTCAGATCCCCACAACAGATGTAATAAAAATGAAAACGTCTGAAATACTGGAAGAATTTCAAAATGTGACACAGAGACACAAAGTGAGCACATGCTGTTGGAAAAATGGCACCAGGAGACTTGCTCAACACCGGGTTGTCACCAACCTTCAGTTTGTAAAAAATACTACATCTGTGAAGAGTAATAAAGTGAAAGGTAATAAAACGAGGTGTGCCTGCATTTATCTTGACAACAAAAACTCATTCTTCGGTTCTTTTTTTTTTTTTTTTTTTTTGAGTAGGAGTCTCACTCTTGTCTCCCAGGCTGGAGTGCAGTGGCATGCTCACGGCCACCACAGCCTCGACCTGCTGTGCTCAGATGATCCTCCTGCCTTAGCCATCCAAGTAGCTGGAACTACAGGCACTTGCCACCACGCCCGGCTAATTTTCTTATTTATTTAGAGATGAGGTCTTGCCATGTTGCCCAGGCTGGTCTCAAACCCACAGGCTCAGGCAATGCTCTCGCCTCGGCCTCCCAAAGTGCTGGGATTACAGGCTGAGCCACCACACCCAGCCATTCTTAGGTTCTTTTTTTTTTTTTTTTTTTTTTTAGTTGGAGTCTCACTCTGTCACCCAGACTGGAGTGCAGCGGCCGCTTCCGGCCACCGCAGCCTCGACCTGCTGGGCTCTGGCGATCCTTCCGCCTCAGCCTTCCACGTAGCCAGAATTACAGGCATGCACTACCACGCCCGGCTGATTTTTTGATTTTATTGTAGAGATGAGGTCTCGCTGCCCAGGCGGGTCTCGAACTCGCGGGCTCAGGCAATCCATTCACCTCACCCTCCCAAAGGCACGGGATTACAGGCTGAGCCACCGAGCCCGGCATTCTTAGGTTCTTAAGGGAGAAAAAAGGGATATGAGAAAGGGGTATTGCAGAATTCATTCTTCAGAAACCAGACCCTGGAAGTTTCCCCAAGCGATGCATTCTGAAGAAGACTCAGTACCCAGGCTATCTTGTAAGTAGACCCAATAGGACACTGGGCTTACTTATCTATTTCCTTTTAAACCTCCACTACATGAAACCGGGTGCTGTGGCTCATGCCTGTAATACTAACACTTTTGGAGGTGGAGGCTAGAGGATTGCCTGAGTCCAGGGGTTCAAGTTCGAGACCAGCCTGGGCAACATGGCGAGAACTCGTCTCTACAATAAATTTAAAAAATTAGCCAGGCGTGGTGGCACTCGCCTGTGGCTCCAGCCACTTGGAAGGCTGAGGAGGAAGGATCACCTGAGTCCAGCAGGTCAAGGCTGCAGCGGCCATGAGTGTGCCACTGCACTCCAGCCTGGGCAACAGAGTGAGACTTCGACTCACAGCAAAAAATCTCCATTACATTAATTGTTGCAATGTCTCTTTAAAAAGAGGTTCAACTAACACAGCACCCAGGCCAAGAGGCCTGGCACACAATAGGTATGTATTTGTGGACTGAGAGGGCGCAGCTGAACCCAGCCAGAAATTCTTCTCCTTCTCACCCGAGAAACCCCTCTTGTGGATATTTTGATGGAAAAAAACAAGGTGAAAAGCCTTCATGTTCTTCCAAAGGCATGTAAGGCCAAGACAAGCCCAAATGAAGCTTTCTTGCAGGGTGTGCGTGTGGACGGGCTTTGAGCTGACTGGCTCGCAGGAGGGCGGATGCAGCCTCCACGGGCCTGGCCAAAGAGGGAACCTCTAATCTCCAGGCCTGGAATAGCTAGAAACTCAGAGTTTCTCATTTCTCTCATCCTCTTTCTCCTCCTGCCTGCTTCATCCTGAAGGGAGAAGGTTGGTGCCCAGAACCAGGACAGTGGCGCCTTAAACACGGAAGAGCTGCCCACTCCTAGAGGCCCCAGGGCTGGGCTGTCAGCTCTCTGCTTATTTGGCAACAAAGCACCAATTAACTCTTCATCCCCAGGACCCAGATGTATGACCCATAGCAACTCTGCTGCACAGAGAAAGGACGCGAAATTAGCAAATGTGGCACAAAGTACCAGAGGCACTGCCAGTGTTTCTAGAACAAATTCCTTCCTGGCCCGATTTTCCCAATCTAGCTTCTCTGTTTCTGGAGAAAATAACTTTCTGTGACATAAACACCCAAGGAGGAGCGTAGGAGGTCTGGACCACGGCTCCAGGCAAATTAGAATCCAGCACCAAAGCTGGGCACAGTGGCTCATGTCTGTAATTCCAGCACTTTGAGAGGTAAAGGCAAGAGGATTGCCTGAGCTCAGGGGTTGGAGACCTCGTCTCTATAAAAAAAAAAATCAAAAAAATTAGCCAGGTATGGTGGCACACACATGTAGTCCTAGCTACATGGGAGGCTGAAACAGAAGGATCACCTGAGCCCAGCAGGTTGAGGCTTTGGTGAGCCATGATCACACCACTGCACTCCAGCCTGGGTGACAGAGTGAAACTCCAACTCAAAAAAAAAAAAAAAAGGGAATTGAGCACCAAAGAGCTGTAGAGGAATTTCTCCTTTCCTTTGTTTCTGATGACTTTCCGAAAGGCCCTTTGAGAAAGTAACCCTGCCTCTGAGAGGCAGAAAAGCTCCCACAGCTTCCGGAGCTTTCTTTCAGTTCTCCTTGGGTCTGATGGGTAAAGACACATTCACGATGGTGGTTTCCGTGACGTCCCTCCTAGTTCCTCCTTTTTAAGCGACTGTGTGGGTTTGACAACCAGCAATTTACATGAACCTGATGAACGCAGGTCCTCACACCAGTTTCATTTCGTGAACCCTAGAAAGACAAAGCTCCTCCCTCCTCTACCTGACAGGAATGGCATCCCACCCCACCCCCTCTCCCACTCGTAATCAAAGGGTCCCTGGTTAAGGCTTCACCACTTTCTTTTTTTTTTTTTTTTTGAGTTGGAGTCTCATTCTGTCGCCCAGACTGCAGTGCAGTGGCCGCTCCCGGCCACCGCAGCCTCGACCTGCTGGACTCCGGCGATCCTTCCGCCTCAGCCTTCCGAATAGCCGGAATTACAGGCATGCGCTACTACGCCCGGCTGATTTTTTTTATTTATTGTAGAGATGAGGTCTCGCTGCCCAGGCGGATCTCGAACCTGCGGGCTCAGGCAATCCACTCACCTCAGCCTCCCAAAGGTGCAGGATTACAGGCTGAGCCACTGAGCCTGGCATTGCTTCACCACTTTCTAAACATGCTCACAATTCCAAGCCTTGAAGGCAGGGGCGAGCAGAGGTGGCTATCCCAGACCACACCGCTGTCCCTGCCCCAGCCCAAGCCACACAGGATGCTGAACTCTGTACACAAATAATCATACTTTTTTTTTTTTTTGAGTCAGTATCTCACTCTGTCACCCAGGCTGGAGCACAGTGGCACGCTCACAGCCACCACGGCCTTGACCTGCTAGGCTCAGGTGATCCTTCCGCCTCAGCCTTCCAAGTAGCTGGAACCACAGGCATGTGCCACCATGCCTGGCTTTTTTTTTTTTTTTAATTATAGAGATGAGGTCTCACCATGTTGTCCAGGCTGGTCTCGAACCCCTGAGCTCAGGCAATCCTCTCACCTTTACCTTCCCAAGTGCTGAGATTACAGGCAGGAGCCACCACGTCCGGCTATAATCATACTTTCAATGGATGGATCTTCCTAGTTTTCTAAACACTTTCTCAGAATAGTATTTCATCTGATCATCAGAGGTCCCCTTTGAGGTTGGCAGGGTGGGGATCTGAAAACCTTCTTTTTTTTAGTCAGGATTTCCCTCTGTCTCCCAGGTTGGAGTGTAGTGGCACGATCACAACTCTCCGCAACTTTGACTTCCTGGACTCAGGTGATCCTCCTGCCTCAGCCTCCCAGGTAGCTGGCACTACAAACACACACCATCACTCATGGTTTATTTTGTAATTTTTAATTTTTTTTTTTGAGTCAGTGTCTCCTCTGTCACCCAGGCTGGAATGCAGTAGCACAATCATGGCTCACTGGCTCCTTAACCTCCTGGGCTCAGGCCATCCTGCTGCCTCAGCTTCCCAAGTAGCTGGGTCTACAGGCATGCACCACCATACCCGGGTAATTTTTAATGTTTTGAAATTTCTGTAGAGGCAAGGTCTTGCTATATTACCCAGGCTAGTCTTAAACTTCTGGGCTCAAGCAATTTTCCCATCTCAGCTTCCCAAAGTGCTGGGATTACAGGTGTGAGTCATTACACCAGGCCTATTTTTTATTTTTATTTTTTAGAGAGAAAAGGTCTCACTATGTTGCCCAGGCTGGTCTTGAACTCCTGGACGCGAGCTATCCTCCCATCTCAGCCTCCCAAAGTAGCAAACCATTTTAAGGATAAAGGACACTGAAGTTCAGAGCACTGAATGACCTTTCCAGGTCCCCACCTCTGACATGTAGTCTTTCTAAGAAAATCTCATTGGAACCTCAACTCTGCTCACCACGAATGATAGACTAGTGAGAGCTAGACAGAGTGCAGTGGCTCACGCCTATAATCCCAGCACTTTGGGAGGCCAGAGTGAGAGGATTGCCTGAGCCCACGGGTTCGAGACCAGCCCGGGCAACTTGGCGAGACCTCGTCTCTACAATAAATCAAAAAATTAGCCAGGCGTGGTGGCGTGTGCCTGTAGTTCCGGTTACTTGAAAGGCTGAGACGGAAGGATCGCCAGAGCCCAGCAGGTCGATGCTGCAGTGGCTGGGAGTGTGCCACTGCACTCCAGTCTGGGCGACAGAGTGAGACTCCAGCTCAAAAAAAAAAGAATAGTGAGTGCTAGCACTTCCGGAATGACCAGAAAGTGAAAAAGAAACGATTATCTTGCCTCACCATTGGCTTTTCAGGGATGGCCATCAAAACAAGCTCCTGGGCACCTAGTCTGGGTCAGGGAGGTCATTTCGGAAAATACAGAAAATAGAATTAGTGGCATTTACAGTGCTTACTGTGGAGTCAACGAGACAAGATGAAATCGCATGATATGGAGAACCATACAATTGAATCCATATTTACAGTCTAAATATGGGTAAGCAGACTAAAATCTCAGAGTTTCGGTAAACCAGGGGAGAATACAGACAGAAGGTTGAGTGCCGTGCTGTGCAGTGTGGCAGCCGCTGGCTGCATGTTACTACTAAACACCTAAAATGTGCCTGGTCCAAACTGAGATGTCCCATAAGTGTAAAATACACACAGAATAAAAAAAAAAAAAGTAAACATATCTCATTCATAATTTTTATGATTATATACTGAATTTATAACATTTTGAAAATGTTGAGTTAAATAAATTATTTGAGTTAATTTCATTTGTTTATTTTACTTTTTTTTGAGTTGGAGTCTCACTCTGTCACCCAGGCTGGAGTGCAGTAGCACGCCCATGGCCACTACAGCCTTGGCCTGCTGGGCTCAGGCAGTCCTTCTGCCTCAGCCTTCCAAGTAGCTGGAACTATAGGTGTGTGCCACCACACCCAGCTAATTTTTTGATTTATTGTAGAGATGAGGTCTCGCCAAGTTGCCCAGGCTGGTCTCGAACCCCTGGGCTCAGGCAATCCTCTCACCTCGGCTTCCCAAAGTGCTGGGATTAAAGGCGTGAGCCACTGCGCCCAGCTATTTTACTTTTTAAACGCAGCTACTGATAAAAGTTAAATGGCATATGAGACTTACATTACATTTCTCTAGGATGGGGCTGGTTTTAAATAATGATCAGTTATCCACCTGTTTTAGATGCCTAACCAAATGCTGGGAGCTTGGAATGCATTCCTTTATTTAATCTTTGCATTATCTCCGCAATTTCATTATTATTCCATTTTAGAGATAAGAATGCCATAGTTTAGAGGTGCTAAGTATGTAGCTATTAAAAAGGATTAGTGGCCAGCTCAACCTGTAATTCCAGCACTTTGGGAGGCCGAGGCGAGTGGATTGCCTGATCCGGTGGGTTCAAGACCCACCTGGGCAACTTGGCAAGACCTCATCTCTACAATAAATCAAAAATTAGCCAGGCGTGGTAGTGCGCGCCTATAGTTCCAGCTCTTGGAAAGCCGAGGCGGAAGGATTGCCTGAGCCCAGCATGTCGAGTCTGCAGTGACCGGGAGCGTGCCACTGCACTCCAAGCCTGGGCGACAGAGTGAGATTCCAACTCAAAAAAATAAAAATAAAAAGATTAGTTAGCTGGGTGTGGTGGCTCATTCCTGTGATCCCAGAACTTTGGGAGGCTGAGGCAGGAGAATCGCTTGAGGTCAGGAGTTTGAGAACAGCCCGGGCAACAAAGCTAGACCCTGTTTCTACATAAATAGAAAAATTAGCTGAGGCCCGGCTCGGTGGCTCACACCTGTAATCTCAGCACTCTAGAAGGTGTAGGCGAGAGGATTGCCTGAGTCCAGGGGTTCGAAACCAGACTGGGGAACTTGGCAAGAACTTGTCTCTACAATAAAAATCAAAAAATTAGTGGAGCATGGTGGCGCGTGCCTGTAGTTCCAGTTACTCAGAAGGCTGAGGTGGAAGGATCGCCTGAGCCCAGCAAGTCAAGGCTGTGGGAACCACAGCACTCCAGCCTGGGTGACAGAGTGAGGTTCTGACTCAAAAAAATAAAAAAAGAAAAAGAAAATAAGAAATGTGTGTACCTATAATCCCTGCTACTTGGGAGGCCGAGGTAGCAGGATCACTTGAGCGCAGGAGTTTGAGGCTGGGGTGAGCCGTGATTGTGCCACCACATTCCAGCCTAGGCAGCAAAGTGAGAGAGACCTTGTCTCCAAAAAAAAAGTATTAGTTATTAGAATGAGAAGTGTTCACAAGAATTTTTTTTTGCAATTGGCGCCCATTATCAGATAAATAAAATATACCCGTATAGTTTATTTTAAATAAAATATGCCCATATAGTTTATTTTAAGTGACTTGTCCAAGAGCATCTAGCTAGCTAGCTACAGAGCCAGGACTTGATGACTTGATGAGCCAATGATGACTCCAAGTTCATCCTCTTAGCTCATGAGAACCAACAGAGGTAGAGGCTCGAAGGCCAGAGGAAGCAAAACAAAACTCTTACCATGTCAGGTCTTCTCTTTGCAATATCCCTGGAAGGAGCCACATAGCATCTGCTCGAATACTTCCAGTAATGGGGAGTTCATTACTTCCTAGGTGGCACGCTCCTCTGTTGGCAACTGGTTATTAGAATTTTCCTCTATCAAATGAGGAAAAATCCGTCCCTCCTTAGATCTGCTCTTGAATTCTGGATCCCCACAGAGGAGAGAGCCCACGTGAGCCAGGCTTAAAGCAGGGACTGGCTTGTAATGGTCTCCAAGGAAGGACTCCAAGTGTGGGTCCAGGAGTCTCCACATTGCTTCATGGGGAAGGGAACATGAATCCTCCCCACCCTCTCCTCCTACCTCCACCCCCAGCACTTCTGGCCCAAGTCAGTCTTACCTGCTTTGTGTGCACAGCTTCCATGACTTGGCTTTGGGGACACAGCTCCTGGCAAACGCCTGAATTTCCATTTGTGAAAAGGCCTCCCACCTCTGAAATTAGGATAATTGTCTGCCTGCTGAGCTGACAGGTTCCCATCTGGTGAGGGCGGAATGCTGTGTCTTTAGAAAAGACACCAGAGAGGCAAGCTCCTGGCCCAGCTTTGACAGATTCACTCAGATCCTCTAAGGAAAAAAAAGGTGGGTGTGGGGTGGGGGATTGGGGACAAGGCCTAGACAGGAAAAGCAGATGACTACAGGGTGCCAATGGAGTCCTGTCACCTCACTCTCTTATTCCAGCACACGCTCCTCTGCAGAAAGTGGGGGGCTACCTTGCCAGCTGGAGCCTAAAAGTGCACCCAGGTAGACGGAGCCCAGAATGGGCAACAAAGTAAGCTCTTGGCCTTGGACAAGTCAGCCTGTGGAATGCTGGCTGCCTGCTAATGGGTGAATGCCCAAGACAAAAACGAGAGGGCTTTATGCAAATGGGACTCCCCTTGGCATTGTATTTCAGGGGTTGTACTTTCCTGGTCTGCCCCCCAGCAGCTCCCTCCCAGTGACAACAAAACCATGAGCCCAGAAGCAAACCCTACCACTTCCCTTTCCCTCCTCTCATCTCCTTATCACAAACACTTTCCACATTGAAAAATAATAGAAGAAACACCTTCCAGGAGTTTTGGTAAAGGCTCTGAAGTCTATCATTCAATCTCCAGTTCCAGTTCATCTACTGAGACTGTGGCAGGGCCTGAACTTGGTCAAGGCCACAGACCAGCCCTCTGCCAGTAACCACGATGGCAGGCTGATCCTAAGAGTTGGCGTCTTAGTCCGTGTGTGCTGCTATAACAGAATACCACACACTGGAGAGCGTATGTTGGATAGAAATGCATTTGGCTCATCGTTGTGGGGTCTGGGAAGTCCAAGAGCATGGCACCAGCATCGGGTGAGGACCTTGGTTTTGTGTCATTCCATGGCGGAAAGTGGAAGGGCAAAGGAGCACGAGAACGCAAAGAGAAGTCAAACTTTTTTTTTTTTTTTTTTTGAGTTGGAGTCTCACTCTGTCGCCCAGACTGGAGTGCAGTGGCTGCTTCCAGCCACTGCAGCCTTGACCCGCTGGGCTCTGGCGATCCTTCCGCCTCAGCCTTCCGAGTAGCCGGAGTTACAGGTGCACGCTACCACGCCTGGCTGATTTTTGATTTATTGTAGAGATGAGGTCTCACTGCCCAGGCGGGTCTCGAACCCGCGGGCTCAGGCAATCCACTCACCTCAGCCTCCCAAAGGCGCGGGATTACAGGCTGAGCCACCGAGCCCGGCTCAAACTTATTTTTATAACAACCCACTCTCTCAATAACAAACCCCACTTCTACAATAACAATATTAACTCATTCATAAGGGCATGATCCTCATGACTGAATTATCTCCTAACAGTCCCACCTCATCACAATGGCAATTAAATTTCAACACGAGTTTTTTGGGGGGACATTCAAAACTGGTTATTATTACTAATTATTATCATTATCTTATCATTATTATTATTATTAGTGACAGGGTCTTTCTCATTCTGCTGCCCAGGCTGGAGCGCAGTGGTGCCATCATAGCTCACTGTAGCCTCAAATCCCTGGGCTCAAACAATCCTCCCAAGTAGCTGGAACTACAGGCATGCACCACCACACCAGGCTAAATTTTTTTTTTGGTAGAAATGGGATCTTGCTATGTTGCCTAAACTGGTCTCAAACTCCTGGCCTGAAGTGATCTTCCTGCCTAAGCCTCCCAAAGCACTGGAATTACCGGGTTCACTGGAATATTATGGAAAAGACAATAATTCCTTCAGCGGCTGAATCCATCTATCAGTAGCATTTTTTGAGAGACAGAGAGAGAGTAAGCCACCCTGAGAGTCACCCTGAACAGTAAGTACCAAGACCACAATATGGTCCTTGTCCTACCCTGGCCTATCCTGCCATGGAAGAAAGAAACCTCATTGCATTCAAGTCCACAGATGTTAGTCACCTCCATCTCCCCTGTTGCAGGGAAATAGATTTATGAGACAGAGGATTCCAACTGCCACAGCAGGTATGAAAAGAACATATCCTGAGGGACAATATTGAGAGACAATCACTGCAATATGTGGCCAGGAAATCAGGAAATCACAGGGGGAGGTGTCGGGCGAGATGGAGAATATTCCCCAGGACTCCATGCAGCTCAGCTGTGCACTGCAGACCCCAAGGTCACACGTGCACTACAGACCCCAAGGTGTTGCTCCCCAGGGCCTCCTCACAGTGACACTGGGAGAAGCCCTCACCGTGTGTGGTAGGCTTTGAGCTTAATGCATTCTTCTCAGATGAGTGCAAGGTGTTCCCTGACTGCCACGCTGGGCTATCTGCCCCTTATCGTGGGACCCTCATTGCTCTCGGGTTTGCTGGATTTGCTGGTCAGCCCCAGGAGCCTGGGGGATGCTACAGCTCTCTGCGTCTCCAGCAGATGGTTTGCTTGTTGAGTCATTGGTTTTGTGCACCATGAGAGAGACAAGGAGGTTGGAAGCATGGCTAGAGGGAACAGTCATACCTGCTGGAGTCGGAGCTAAAAATAGACCTGTGGTTGGGACGTTCACAGGCAGAGTAATGAGGAGGAGGGTAACTATAAAAAGAAAGGCACAGGACAGGGGCAAAGTGCTTGCTGAGAACTTCCGGTAAAGGACAGGTTGTGGTGGAGGACAGGGTGGCAGGAGGACCTGGCAGAGGCATCTGGGGGAGCGGGCTGGGAACTTTGTAAAAACCCATGAAGCCGGGCCCGGTGGCTCACATCTATAATCCCAGCACTTTGAGAGGCTGAGGTGAGTGGATTGCCTGAGCCCGCGGATTCGAGACCCGCCTGGACAACTTGGTGAGACCTCATCTCTACAATAAATCGAAAATTTAGCCCATCATGGTGATGCGTTCCTGTAGTCTCAGCTACTTGGAAGGTTGAGGTGGAAGATCACCTGAACCCTGCAGATAGAGGCTGCAGTGGCTGGAGTGTGTTACTGCCCTCCAGCCTGGATAACAGAGTGAGACTCCAACTAAAAAAAAAAAAAAACATGAAAACGTGCTGAGGCCTTATCCAGGCAGTGGAGCTCCAAGAATGAGCCTGGCAGAGGTGTCACCGGGCCTAAGGAAGATTTGTCTGGCACAACAGATATCGTGGATTGGAAGGAGGGGCGAACGTAGCCCAGGAGGCCTGGTGGGAAGCCCTGCGTACATACCTGATAGCTGTTGTTCTCACTTCCCCACAGTCCCCACTGGAAAGAAGGCCTCTTGAAATAAGCACCCAGCTGGGCTCAGTGGCTCAGTCTGTAATCTCAGCACTTTGGGAGGCCAAGGCAAGTAGATTGCCTGAACCCACACGTTCGAGACCAACCCGGGCAACTTGGCAAGACCTCATCTCTACAGTAAATTTTAAAAATTAGCCAGACATGGTAGTACTTGCCTGTAGTTCTGGCTACTTGGAAGGCTGAGGCAGAAGGATTGCCAGAGCCCAGCAGGTCAACGCTGGGGTGGCTGTGAGCGTGCCACTGCACTCCAGCCTGGGTGACAGAGTGAGACTCCAACTCAAAAAAAAAAGAAAAGAAAAGAAAGAAAGAAGTACCCTACCATCTCTCAGCATCTCAGTAACAGGCCTGTACTGCCTGAGTTCTTTATTTTTCCAGTGCCTCTGGTACACAGTAGGTCCTTAATAAATATTTGTTGTGAGAGAAAGAAAAGGAAGGGAAGGGCAGAGGAAGGGGGAGGAAGGAGGAAGAAGGGCTGGCAAGGAAAGAGAAAAAAAGTAAAGCAAGTCAAACCTGTGATGGGCTATGGAGACGGTTTAGGACAGAGATCGTGAAGGCTTTTCTGCAGGGCAGTGGCAACAGCGCAGGGAACTCAGTAAGAGGATCTACAGGACTCAGCAAGTGACTGGTGTGGGAGGGAAACCAGAGTGAGGCCTCCAGACTGAGAGACTGCTGGGGCCATTCATGGAAATGAGACACACAAGTGGCCAGGCACAGTGGTTCAGGTTTGTAATCCCAGCACTTTGGGAGGCTGAGGCAGGAGGATGGCCTGAGCTCAGGAGTTCAAGCCCAGCCGAGGCAACATAGCCAGAATTCACCTCTATAAAAAAATCAAAAAACTTGCAGAGCATGGGGGTGCCCACCTGTACTCCTAGCTACTCGGAAGGCTGAGGCGGGAGTATCTCCTGAGTCGGGGAGGTCGAGGCTCCAGTGAGCCATGAGGGTGCCACCACACTCCAGCTTGGGCAACAGAGAGACTCCAACTCAAAAAAAAACAAAACAAAACAGAAGCAGAAGTGTGTCTGTGGGAAAGGGTGGTAAGAGCTTGATTTTCACTTTGGACTTTGAGTTGCAGGCTCCAGCAGGGCCACCAAAAGCAGCTGTCCCCCCAGCAATGGACACAAGGAGCTACCACTCCAGAGGGAGCTCAGTGCTAACCGTCACACTGGGGAGGCATCTGCTGAGGGGGTCTGATGGCGGTCGTGGGAGGGGTTGAGAACACTGCGTGGGAAAGAGAGAAAGCAAGAGGCCCCAGGATCAGCAGCCTGAGCGATGCCAACCCTTATGGGAAGAAAACAAGCAACCACTGGAGAGAGAAGAGGAAAATCGGGACGGGGTAGGTCCCAATGGCCAGAGGCACGTGTGGGGAAGGGGGAGGTGACCAGTGGGCCAGATGCTTGGAGACCCGGTGAGCCAAGCCCAAGGAGGCCTCCCTCCAGCAGCTGGAGGTCACAAGAGTCTTCCGAGGGCACAGGGACCAGGTCGTGCCGAGGCCGGATCCAGATTGTGTCAATTAAGAAAGAAGTGGGAGGCGAGACCCAGAGGCAGCCAGGAAAACACTCTTTGAAGGGCTTTGGCAGCCACAAGAGGAAGAAAGGAAGGCCTGAGGGGGAGGCGGGATGGAGGAAGATGTGTTTTTAGAAGGGGCGAGCTGGAACAGATTTGTGAGCAGAAGAGAAGGAAGTGGTAAGATGGAAAAGGAAGGAGACAAAGGGCATTTGGTGGAGCAGAGAAGGTTCCAGAGAAGGAGAGGGCATCACGACAGTGCGTTTTTAAAAAGCATGCAAGTCACAGCAGCACACTGGTGGTGAACAATAAGTCCTTACATCTGAAAAGCAGTGAACTGCTATCTACCAAGTATTTTTATATGCTCTATTGCCTTTCAGCCTCGTGAGGGGCATATTATTATCTCTGCTCAAATGCAAGGCAGCCACATGATTTACGCAAGTCACCTAGCTCATCAGCAGAAGATCCTGGGATTCGAGAGTCAATCATGCACCACAGAAACAGTGACCTAGGCAAGAAAGGGTAAGGGTCTAGATGGGGCAGTGGCATTTGCAATGGAACAGAGAATGTATGTCCATCCGTCTATGAAAGACTTGGACAGCCTTAGAGGACGAAGCAGATAAGGGAATGAGGAAAGGACGGGTCCAGGATGGTTCCCATACTCTGGTTGGAACAGAAGCAGGAAGAGAAGTAGATATTGGAGGGATTGGGGAGTTGGGTAGACAGGAAGTTCCGGATGTCCTGGGGATACCCAGGTGGAGGTTCCAGGCAGCGCTGGAGCTGCCTAGGGGGAGTCACGAGGGCTTGGAGAGAGGGGAAGGAAAGAGTCCCTCACTCAGCCGTGAGGAGCACTGGCATTTAAGGAGGTGAAAGAGAAGAGACTTGAGTAGGAGGTGAGGAGGAGTGGGCAGAGAGGTAGGAGAGGAAAAAAAAGAACGCGATTATGAGAGAGCAGTGAGGGGGTTACGGGGAGGATGCCACCAGGAGTGAGGAAGAAAGGGGCCATCTTCATTGGCTTTCAGGGGGTGGGGGAATGGCTTCCCCAGGCTGGTCAGAGAAGGCTTTGAGAAACAAGAAAAGTGAGAGACAGAAAGGCCCTTTTAGGCCAAAGAATGGAATGGGAGAGGGTTGCATCCCTCTCTGCTCCTCTTTGCTGGGCCTTCTTGACTCTTGCTGCAATAATCAGTGCATTCACAGAAAATAAAGCATGGGATTTGGCGAGACATGGAGAATCAGATATTCGAAATGTTTCTATTATGTGATTCAAAACCAGACACGCTGAAAAGTGGAGACCATCCAATGCGATCATGCTGTCCTTAAAAATGTTCCTTTGATACACATTAATCTGTTCTGTTTACCAGAAATGTTAATGAGGAAAATAAACTGCAGGGCAATTTAGGAATATTTCAAATTGAAGTTTAAAAGCATAAGAGAAAGCAAGTGACAAAAAAAATAGAAAAAGAAAATCCAAACAGCATGAGCATTGCAGACCTCAGCTGCCCTTTAAAACTTTTTTTCTGCCTAACATTACATCGTTTTCTGCCAGTCGGGACGGAGAAGACAAGATGGCACTGTGGGCGATGCGGGGGATCAAGAACAGGGCCGCGCCCGAGCTACCGGTGCCCACCCGTGGGCCGGTGGCGGGACCTCGGGAACAGGCGCTGGCAGTTAGTCGGAACTACCTCTCCCAGCCTCACCTCACGTACAAGACAGTATCAGGAGTCAATGGTCCTCTAGTGATCCTAGATCATGTTAAGTTTCCCAGATATGCTGAGATTGTTCACTTGACATTACCAGATGGCATTAAGAAAGAAGTGGGAGGCGAGACCCAGAGGCAGCCAGGAAAACACTCTTTGAAGGGCTTTGGCAAGTGGACAAGTTCTAGAAGTTAGTGGTTCCAAAGCAGTGGTTCAGGTATTTGAAGGGACTTCAGGTATAGATGCTAAGAAAACGTCCTGTGAGTTTACTGGGGATATTCTCCGAACACCAGTGTCTGAAGACATGCTTGGTCGGGTATTCAATGGATCAGGAAAACCCATCCACAGGGGTCCTGTTGTCCTGGCTGAAGACTCCCTTGATCTCATGGGCCAGCCAATCAATCCTCAATGTCGAATCTACCCGGAGGAGATGATTCAGACTGGCATTTCGGCCACAGATGGCATGAACATTATTGCTAGGGGACAGAAAATTCCTATCTCCTCTGCTGCTGAGTTACCACACAATGAGATTGCAGCTCAAATCTGTTGCCAGGCTGGTTTGGTAAAGAAATCCAAAGATGTAGTGGACTACAGTGAGGAAAATTTTGCAATTGTGTTTGCTGCTATGGCTGTAAACATGGAAACTGCCCGGTTCTTCAAATCTGACTTTGAAGAAAATGGCTCAATGGACAATGTCTGCCTCTTTTTGAACTTGGCTAATGATCCAACTATTGAGCGAATTATCACTCCTCGCCTGGCTCTTACCACAGCTGAATTTCTGGCTTACCAGTGTGAGAAGCACGTACTGGTTATCCTAACAGATATGAGCTCTTATGCTGAAGCACTTCGAGAGGTTTCCACAGCCAGGGAAGAGGTTCCCGGTCAACGAGGCTTCCCAGGTTGCATGCATACAGATTTAGTCACAATATATGAACATATAGCGCAGGTCAAGTGGAGGATAGCATTCTCACCATGCCTAACGATGATATCACTCACCCCATCCCTGACCTGACTGCATACATTACAGAGGGGCAGATCTATGTGGACAGACAGCTACATAACAGACAGATTTACCTGCCTATTAACGTGCTGCCCTCACTATCACGGTTAATGAAGTCTGCTATTGGAGAAGGTATGACCAGAAAGGATCATGCCGATGTGTCTAACCAGCTGTATGCATGCTATGCTATTGGGAAGAATGTGCAAGCCATGAAAGCCGTAGTTGGAGAAGAAGCCCTTACCTCAGATGATCTTCTTTACTTGGAATTTCTGCAGAAGTTTGAGAGGACCTTTATTGCTCAGGGTCCTTATGAAAACCGCACTGTCTATGAGACTTTGGACATTGGCTGGCAGTTACTCCGAATCTTCCCCAAAGAAATACTGAAGCGAATTCCTCAGAGCACCCTGAGTGAATTTTACCCTCGAGACTCTGCAAAACATTAACCTTCATCACTGGCTTGGGCCTCTTGTGAAATACTGGTTCTGTTTACTTTATTCTTCGTGCACTCCCCCACCCCTGCCCCCACCTTTGTGTTGGAGTTTACTGTGTTACCCTGTAATTAAACATGAGAATAGGTAACATATTGTGCCAGTGTTGCAATGTTTTAAACTGCTAACAGACTTTAAATTATCCCCTATTCAGAGAACCTGGGTTTTCAGCGCTTTGTTTAAAGTAGCTGCAGGGGCGGAGGTGTGTTTTCTTGTTGATGTATGTATTGTACATAGTGGTTGTAGTTAGTTACCTGATGATGTCCTCATCATTGGGATTTCTTGGACCTTACTGCTCAGCTCCCTCAAGTGTCACTTGCCGAAGTTATCCTGATAGGTTTCTGAATTAGGGGCAAGATCAGGTGTGAAAGAGGTCTCCTTTTGGAAGAGCCAGGAGGCTCTTTCCTGATTTTCTTTGAGTTGTTGGTGTGCCTGTGGGTCTTTAGTATGCTGCTACTCGAAGCAGATGTTTTCACTGTTTCCTTGCTCTTCCCTGTAGAGTGAGTAGATGAGCAAAGGAGCTTCCTTTCCTGGTTAGTGCACAGCGTTGCATTCCTGCGTCTTACAGCTCTCCTGCGTGACACAGAGCCCTGCAACTGCTGCACAGCTGGTGTTGATCCAGTAGCAGCTTGACTCCTGTCTGGGTGATCCTGCCGGTTTCCATGCAGAAGAATCACATGCTTAAAATAGTTGATGGAATTGTTGCTTGGGGTACAGCAAAAGGAGGAGAGAGAAAAGCTGTAGCCATCCCGTGTTCCGGTATGCTGACAGTGGTTTGAGTTTCCCCAGCGCTCACTAGATGCCAAGGACACAGTGGGGCATGCAAGCTCTTAAGTTTGTGGATGCTTTAAACTCTGTTGGAGCAGCCTTGGGAAAGTCCTTGGTTCAGTTCTGCTTTCCGACCCATCTCTACCTTTTCAGGGTAATCTCGTGGAACAAGTGATAGCATTTAAAAAGCTTTCGAGTTGTGTTCCCACGCCTTCCTGATGTGAGCCTTGAGCTACCTTCTATGCAGTACTACCATGTGTCCTGTGTGGCCTCACTGTCTTTGTTGTCACTCAGGTGCAGTGGCAACCTCCTTACTCTGTGCATTCCATCTTTCAAGTTGTCTCAATCCTCCACTTTTTTCTCTGAGGGTGTAGGAGGTGGGGGGATTCCACATGATTATATTTTAACGTAGAAAGTGTGACATCTGAATATAAAATGAAAATAAATGTTAAATTAAATGAAAGTTTCCTTAAAAAAAACCAAAAAAACTTTTTTTCTGCCTAACATTACATAATTCTTCATCAGCCAAAGATATCAGTTTCACATGCTAAAATTTGCTGTGTATGTGTCATACTTAAAGGACATGGTGTTGAAAGAAACAGTATAAGGAGATATAAAAAGGTTTGGGAACCAATGTACATATAGGGCTGAGAATTTTCTAGATCAATTTTAAGGATATTATTGAAAAATAAGTGATGATGACTTCCATTTCAGATGGTATAGTTGACACAGGTACCCTAACTGACCCTCCTGCTGAAAACAACCAAAATTCTGGATAAAATACTAAAGACATCTTCTAAATAAATGAATATAGGCCGGGCTCGGTGGCTCAGCCTGTAATCTCAGCACTTTGAGAGGCTGAGACAAGTGGATTGCCCAGCCAGTGGTTTCGAGACCCATCCGGGCAACTTGGCGAGACCTTGTGTCTACAATAAATCAAAAATTAGCCGGGCATGGTAGTATGCACCTATAGTTCCGGCTACTTGGAAGGCTGAGGTGGAAGGATCGCCAGAGCCCAGCAGGCCGAGGCTGTGGTGGCAGGGAGCATGCCACTGCACTCTAGTCTGGGCGACAGAGTGAGAATCCAACTCAAAAAAAAAAATTAAATAAATAAATGAATATAAGTAAGGTATATTCTGCCAAACCAAGTAGAAACTTGGACAGGGTTAGGTGTGGTGGTTCATACCTGTAATCCCAATGCTTTGGGAGGCCAAAGCAGGAGGATTACCTGAGGCCAGGAGTTCAAGACTAGCCTGGGAAACATGCAAGACCCCATCTCTGCAAAGAAGAAAGAAAGGAAGAAACCCAGAGAAATAAACAGAGCAATTGCCAAACCAGTTAGCTTTCAGTTTTCAAGACCTTAAGGAACTCAGGGACAGGAGATAGAGCCCAGGGTCTGCTCAATATGGAGATTCTGATTGGATATCCTCCCATAGAGGTGAGACGCTAAAGTTATACCCTTACTCTTAGGCGGCTAACCTGGAAATAAGCTAACCCCTCCACCTGGAGGGTCTGCAGTCAAAATGGCTACAGTTCTTGGTACAACATAAAAATGAAAGGAAGCTCTTGAAAATGTATGGCCAAAAGCTAGTCCTAAAACAAATTTGCAACCCAGATTTATATTCCTTGAATGGTCTGAAAAGCCCCCACCAGGGAAATTAACTTAAGTGGTCCTGGCCAGGCAGTGTCTCAAGCCTGTAATCCCAGCACTTTGGAAGGCCGAGGTGAGGGGATTGCCTGAGCCCACGGGTTTGAGAAGAGCCTGGGCAACTTGACGAGACCTCATCTCTACAACAAATAAAAAAATTAGCTGTGCACGGTGGCCAGCTACTTGGAAGGTTGAGGTTGAAGGATCACCTGAGCCCAGCAGGTTGACGCTGGGTTGGCAGTGGTCATGCCACAGCACTCCAGCCTGGGCAACGGAGTGGGACTCCAACTTAAATAAATAAATAAATAGTGGTCCTAAGTGCCCAAAGTGCTAGAAGAAGCAGATATAATTCTCTCTAGAAGAACCCACCTTTATCGCAGGTGTCAAAAATTCCCACAGATAAAGTTCTAAGATATATAAGTGCACAGTCAGAAATCACAAAGCCCAAGCAAGCTAGGTACCTTAAGCAAGAGCAGCAGAAATACAGACAACAGAATCAAACCTGCAAAGACTGTAAATATAGGAATTATCAGAAACATAATATAAAATAACTATCTTAGAGCTTTTAAGAAATAAGAAAGGAATAAATAATATGAGTAAATAACAAGAGAATGTAAAAATGATCAAACAGTTTTCAAAAAATAAGTAGAATTCTGGAGTTGAAAAATGAAATCATTAAAATTTAAAACTCAGTGGACAGTTTTTTGGTCGGGCACAGTGGCTCACACCTGTCATCCCAGCAGGCAAGGCAAGAGGATTACCTGAGCCCAGGGGTTGGGAACCAGCCTGGCCAGCCCAGAGAGACCTTGTCTGTACAATAAATCAAAAAATTAGCTGGGCGTGGTGGTGCACACCTGTACTTCTAGCTACTTGGAAAGGTGATGTGGAAGGATCACCTGAGCCCAGCAGTTTGACACTGCAGTCACCGTGATCATGCCACTATACTCCAGCCTGGATGACAGTGAGACTCCAACTCAAAATTAAAAAGCTCAGTTCACAGTTTTAATAGATTAGGACAGGCATAGTCGCTTACTCCTGTAATCCCAGGACTTTGAGAGGTCCAGGTAGGAAGATCACTTGAACCCATGAGTTTGAGACTACTCTGGGCAACATAGCAAGATCTTCTCTATACAAAATACTGTAAAAACTAGTTGGGTGTGGTAGCATATGCCTGTTGTCCCAGCTACTTAGAAGGTTAAGGTAGAAGGGTTGCTTGAGCTCAGGAGTTTGAGGCTGCAGTGGGCTATGATCACCACTACACTCTAGGCTCGGTGACAGAGTGAGACCCTGTCCCTAAAAAATAAATAAATAAAGATTAGACACACCTGAAAAGAGAAGACAGAGCTGAAGAAATGATTCCAATGACAGCATAGTAAGAAAAAGAAATAGAAAATGAATGAAGATACTCAGATTCAAGAATTTCAATGCATTCTTAATAGCAATAAGAAAAATCCACATTCCAACTGTAATAAAATTGCAGAATGCCAAAGACAGTGCTCAGATCTTTGAAGGGACAGAAAACTCAGATAACTTCAAAGTTGCAATGATTAGATTGACAGCTGATTTCTTCAGAGCAACAAGAAAAGTAAAAAGATAATGAAGTAAGACCTTCATTGTGCTGAGAAAGAAGTACCTAGAATTCTATATTAGAATTGAAAATACTTATAAGGAAATATCTTGGCCAGACACGGTAGGTGGCTCATGCCTATAATCCCAGCACTTTGGGAGTCCGAGTTGAGAGGATTGCCTGAGCCCATGGATTCAATACCAGCCTGGACAACTTGGCAAGAACTTATCTCTACAATAAAGCAAAAAATTAGCAGGGCATGATGGTGCATGCCTGTAGTTCCAGCTACTTAGAAGGCTAAGGTGGGAGGATCACTTGAACTCAGCAGGTCAAGGCTGCAGTGGCTGTGAATGTGCCACTGCACTCCAGCCTGGGCAACAGAGTAAGACTTCACCCCCCCAAAAAAAAGAAATATCTTGGATTTGGCAGTTCTATGGTGGTTTAAAAAATAAAAATTAATTTTTTTAAAGGGAATATTTATAAAGAAATGTCTAGACTGGGCATAGTGGCTCGTGTCTGTAATCTCTGTATTTTGGGAGACCAGGGCGAGAGAATTGCTTGAGCCCAAGTGTTCAAGACCAGCCTGGGCAACATAACAAAAACTTGTCTCTACACAAATTTAAAAAATTAGCTGACCAGGTGTGGTAACTCGCACCTATAATCTCAGCACTTTGGGAAGTCAAGGTGAGAGGATTACCTGAGCCCACGGGTCTGGGCAATGTGGAGAGACCTCATCTCTACAATAAATCAACAAAATTAGCCAGGCATGGTGGCGCAGGCCTGTATTTTCAGTTACTTGGAAGGCTGAAGCGGAAGGATTACCTGAGCCCAGCAGGTAGAGGCTGCAGTGGCCGTGAGCGTGCCACTGCACTCCAACCTGGGCAACAAAGTGAGACTCCAACTCAAAAAAAAAAAAAAAAAAAGAAAATGTTTTGTTACGAAAAAAGAAAACTAAGTAATGACATTTACCACATTAACTGAGTAAAGGAAAAAAGTCTGACAAAATTAAACATTAATTTATTATTTTAAAAAAGAAAAACTCTGAGATAGCACAATGGTGGTAAATAAAATGCATTTCCTTTAAGATTTTAGGTGAGGGCCGGGCTCCATGGCTCAACCTGTAATCTCAGCACTTTGGGAGGCTGAGGCAAGTGGATTGCCTGAGCCCGCGGGTTCAAGACCAGCCCAGGCAACTTGGCAAGACTTTGTCTCTACAATAAATCAAAAACTTAGCCAGGCACAGTAGCATGCACCTGTAGTTCCGGCCACTTGGAAGGCTGAGGCGGAAGGATCACCAGAGCCCAGCAGGTCAAGGTTGCGGTGGCTGGGAGCCTCTGGGCGACAGAGTGAGACTCCAGTTCAAATTTTTTTTAAAAAGTATTTGAGGCGAGGATGGTTGATTTTCAATACTGTACTGGAGGCCTCACGGTAAGAGAAAAGCAAGTATAAGAGTGGGACTGAGTGCAGTGGTTCATGCCTATAATCCCAGCACTTTGGGAGGCTGAGGTGGGAGGCTCATTTGAAGCTAGCATTTGAGATCAGACTGGGTAACATAGCGAGATCTCATCACTACAATTTTTTTTTTTTACTTAGCTGGGTGTGGTGGCACACCTCTGTGGTCTCAGTTACCAGGAGGCTGAGATGGGAGGATCACTTGAGCCCAGGAGCTGGTCGCTGTGGTGAGCTGTGATCGGGCCACTGCACTCCAGTCTGGGCGACAGAGTGAGACTCTGACTCAAAAAGAAAAAAGAAAAAGAGTTGGAATGGGAAAAAATAAAACTGCCATTATTCATAGATTATATGATTGCTAATATTGAAAATCTCAGAGACTCTCCAGATAGATATATTACTAGAATTAACAAGAGAATTCAGCAAGCAAGTGTATTAGACACAAAATCAATAAATGAAAATAAGTGCATTTTATATACCATCTACTAATAGAAATTGTAATTTAAAACAGATAAACTTAATAGGATCAAAAATATGCAGTATCTAGGAATAAGTTGAACAAAAGATGTGCCAGACTTCTCTGAGAAAAAAATTATTAAACTTCATTAAAATATATTAAATAACATTAAAATAACTAGAGGACTGTGCTATGTTCATAGATTACAAGATTCATATTTACAAGAATATCAGTTGTCAGCCAGGCGTGGTGGCCCGTGCCTGTAATCCCAGAACTTTGGGAGGTGTAGGCAAGAGGAATTCGAGACCAGCCTGGGCAGCATAGTGAGATGTAACCTCTACAAAAAGATCAAAAAATTAGCCAGGCATGGTGGTGCACACCTATAGCCCCAGCTACAGGGGAGGTAAAGGTGGAAGGATCGCCCAAGCCAAGGAGGTTGAAGCTGTGGTGAGCTGTGATCATGCCACTGCACTCCAGTCTGGGCAACAGAGTGAGACCCCAACTTAAAAAAAAAGTCGGTTTTTGTGCCATTCCTTTGCTAAATTCTGCTGTGGCCTCGTGACACTTTGAGCTGTGGGTGCCATGTTTCCTAGCTTTAGCCCCCTCCCCTACCTTGGGGAGGTAATTCTTCTCTCTCTCTCTCTCTCTCTCTCATTACTTTCTTTTTTTTTTTTTTTTTGAGTTGGAGTCTCACTCTGTTGCCCAGACTGGAGTGCAGTGCCACCGCAGCCTTGACCTGCTGGGCTCTGGTGATCCTTCCGCCTCAGTCTTCCAAGTAGCTAGAACTACAGGCGCACACTACCACGTCCAGCTAGTTTTTGATTTATTGTAGAGATGAGGTCTTACCAAGTTGTCCAGGCGGGTCTCGAACCCACGGGCTCAGGCAATCCACTCACTTCAGCCTCCCAAAGGCACAGGATTACAGGCTGAGCCACCGAGCCTGGCCTCTCATTACTTTCTATATTTTCTTTTTTTTTTTTTTGAGTTGGAGTCTCACTCTGTCACCCAGACTGGAGTGCAATGGCCGCTCCCGGCCACCGCAGCCTCGACCTGCTGGGCTCCGGCGATCCTTCCGCCTCAGCCTTCCAGGTAGCTGGAACTACAGGCGCGCACTACCACGCCCAGCTATTTTTGATTTATAGTGCCCAGGCAGGTCTCGAACCCGGGCTCAGGCAATCCACTCACCTCAGCCTCCCAAAGTGCTGGGATTACAGGCTGAGCCACTGAACCCGGCCTATTTTCTATTCTAAAAAAGAAAAGTCAGTTCTCCCCACACTGATCTGCAGATTCAATGCACTTTCAATCAAAATTCCAACAGATTTTGTGAAGACTTTGACAAGCTTATTCTGAAATGTAAATGAAAGTACAAAAGGCCAGAAATAGCCAAGACAAAAAAAGAGGGCTTCCTTTCCAGACCCAGCCTCTCTAAGAGGCAGCCGTGATTAAGGCAACGTGATATTGGAGCAAGGACAGAAAAGTCGAACGTTGAAAAGAATAGAGAGCCTGGAAGCACATACCTGCATGGCCACTTGATGCATGAGGGCGAGCCTTGCAGATAAATTAATGCAATAAATAGCACTAGGACATCGCGTATCTACAACAAACAATAAAGCTGAACCCCACTTTTCACCATTCGCAAAATTCAGTTCCAGGTGAAGCAGAGACCCAAATGAGAAAGGGTCTCTCATTTATTTAGAAGATAATAAAGCAGAATACTTCCATGACCTCAGAGCAGGGAGGGTTCCTTAAACAGGAGACAAAAATCACGAACCCAGTGGTTTTCAAGCCAGGGTGATTTTGCCTGCCAGGGGACTTTGGGCAATGTCTGGAGACTTTGTGGTTGTCACAGTTTGGGCAGAGGGGTGCTATTCATAGCAGCAATGGACAGAGGCCAGGGATGCTAATAAACATGCTACAAAGCACAGGATACACACACACCTGTCTCTCAACCCAAAATGTCAGTAGTGCCAAGATTGAGACATTCTACTACATTAACACTGAAGAACATTTGTCTGGCAAAAGATACCATTACGAGGCTAAAGGGTGTCAGGGCCCAGGCACAATGGCTCACACCTGCAATCCCAGCACTTCAGGAGGCCAAGGCTGGAGGATTGTTTGAGGTCAGGAGTTTGAGACCAGTCTGGGCAACATAGTAAGATCCCATCTCTATTTTCTAAAAGATTATTTTTAAAAAGCATCTAGGATATAGAAAGAACTACAGTCAATAAAAAGACAGCACAATGGGAAAATGGGAAGACATCGATATTTCCTTCAGAAGGAAATCCAAAGACTAACAAACATATGAAAAGATGCTCGCCCTAATTATTAAGCTGAGACGTATAAACTAAAAATCATAATGAGGCTGGGTGTGGTGGTTCACACCTGTAATCCCAGCACTTTGGGAGGCAGAGGCAAGAAGATTGCCTCAGCCCAGAGGTTCAACACCAGCCTGGGCAACTTGGCAAGACCTTGTCTCTACAACAAATCAAAAAATTAGCCAGGCATGGCAGCACGAGTCCCAGCTACTTGAAAGGCTGAGCCGGAAGGATTACCTGAGCCCAGCTAGCAGAGGCTGCAGTAGCTATGAGTATACCACTGCATTCCACCCTGGGCAACAGAGTGAGACTCTGACTCATAACTAAACAAATACATACTTAAGTGTTACAGTCACTATGGTAAGCAAAGGGGTTTACCTAGAAAAGCTGAAGATATTCAGTTCCTAAGACCTAGCAATTCTATGACTAGCCTTATACTCCAAATAAATGTGTGTGTACTTGCACCAGGAGACATGAAAAGAAAGTATTACAGCATTATTTCCAATCACAAAATAATGTAAACAACTCAAACATTCCTCAACAGTAGAATGGATAAACAGTGGTACGTTCACATAGTGGGATGCCATCTATCAGGAACAATGAATAAATTCTAGCTACACATATAAATATGAAAACTTTGAATGCTGCAGTGAGCTGTGATCAGGCCACTGCATTCGATTCAAAAATAGAATGTTGGATAAAGAAGCAATTCATAAGATAATACATACTCTGTAATTCCATTTAAAATGTTTAGTGAAAAAATTAAATAATAAACAGCTTTTGGATACTCTATAGGATGTTAAAACTTATTTTATTTTATTAGTAGTAGTATTTTGAGTCAGAGTCTCTGTCACCCAGGCTGGAGTGCAGTGGCACACTCATGGCCACCACAGCCTCGACCTGCTGAACTCAGGTGATCCTTCTACAGGCACAGGCCACCATGCCCGGCTAATTTCTTGATTTATTGTAGAGGTGAAGTCTCACCAAGTTGCCCAGGCTGGTGAGCCATGAGTCGAACCCATGGGCTCAGACAATCCTCTCACCTCAGCTTCCCAAAGTGCTAGGATTTTAGGTATGAGCCACCGTGCCTGGCCTAAAATTTATTTTTGCAGTGGTTATGGTACCGCATAAAGACAGGCAAATAGAACAATGGAGGAAAACACAGCCCAGAAAAAAACTCCTGCATACGTGATCAAATGGCTATCAACAAGGGCGCCAAGACCATTCAGTGGGAAAAGGATGCTCCTTTCAACAAATGGTGTTGAGAAAATTGATATCTGCATGCAAAAAAATGAAGCTGAACTCTTAACCTTATACAATATACAAAAATGTACTAAAAATCAAAGATCTAAACCTAAGAGTTAATATCATAAAACTCCTACAGAAAACGAGGAAAATATTCATGACATCAGACTTGGAAATGATTTCTTGGCTATGACATCAAAAACACAAGGATCAAAAGAAAAAATAGACAAGTTAAACTTCACTAGAATTTTTTAAATTTGTGCATCAAAAGGCACTATCAACAAAGTGAAATGGCAATCCATGGAATGGGAGAAAATATTAGCAAATCATATCTCTCATAAGAGATTGATATGTGGAATAGATAAGAAACTTCTACAACAAAAAAAACAAACATCCTGGAGACTTGAATAGACTTTTCTTGAAAAAAGATACGCAAAACGCCAATAAGCACATAAAAAGATACTAACATCACTTATCATTAGGGAAATGGAAATCAAAACCACAATGACAATTATAACAAAGCATCACAAAACACATATACACACACACAATGAACTATCATTTGGATGGTATTATCAAGAAAACAGAAAATAACAAGTTTGGTGAAGATATGGAGAAATTGGAACCCTTGTGCATGACTGGTAGGAATGTAAAATGGTGCAGGCAGTATGAAAGTATTTCAAGAAATTAAACATACAATTACCATATGATTCAGGAATTCTACTCCCAGGTATATACCCAAAGAAACAAAAGCATGTGTACACCCATATTCATAGCAGCATTTTTCACAATATTCAAAAGGGGAAAGTAACCCAAGTGTCCACCAACAGATGAATGGATAAGCAAATTGTAATCTATCCACAGGATGGAATATGATTTAGCTTTTAAAAGGAAGAACATCAGCCCAGGCAACTTGGCAAGACCTCATCTCTACAACAAATAAAAAAAAATTAGCTGGGCATGGTCGCACAAGCCTATAGTTGTGGCTACTTGGAAGGCTGAAGCAGAAGGATCGCCAGAATCCAGCAGATCAACGTTGGGGTGGCTGTGAGTGTGCCATTGCACTCCAGCCTGAGTGATGGAGTGAGATTCCAACTCAAAAAAAAAAAGGAAGGACAAGTCGGGCGCGGTGGCTCACACCTGTAATCCCAACACTTTGGGAGGCAGAGACAAGAGGATTGCTTGAGCCTACAGGTTTGAGACCAGCCTGGGCAACTTGATGAGACCGCATCTCTACAATTAATCAAAGAATTAGCATGGTGTGGTGGCGCACATCTGTAGTTCCAGCTACTTGGAAGGCTGAGGAGGAAAGATCACCTGAGCCCAGTGAGTCGAAGCTGCGGTGACTGTAAGCATGCTGCTGCATTCCAGCCTAGGCGACAGAGTGAAACTCTGACTCAAAAAAAAAAAAAGGACATTCTGACACATGCTACAATACAGATGAACCTTGAAGGCTTTATGGTAAATAAGACAAGCCAGTCACAACAGGACAAAAATCAAAATCACAGAGACAGAAAATGCAGAAAGGTGGTTGCTCGGGACTGGGAGATGGGAAAAATGGGAGTTATTGTTGAATGGAGACAGAGTTTCATTTGGGAAAGATGAAAAGGTTCTGGTGATGGATGGTGGTCACAGTTGCATAACAGTGTGAATGCACTAATGACCCAGAATTTACACTTACAAATGGATAAAAGGATCAATTTTGTGTCATATACATTTTATACTGTAACAATGATTAGTAAAAAATTCCAGATAATATTCATCTCTGGGATGAGGAATAGAAGCAGTTGAAGAGGCACACATGTGGGCTTCTGGAACGTAACCATATGCCCTTTCTTGACTGGTGGCAGACTCACGTGTTTATTTTATTGCTTTGAAAAATCATACATGAAGCTGGGCTCAGTGGCTCAGCCTGTAATCCCGCGCCTTTGAGAGGCTGAGGTGAGGGATTGCCTGAGCCCGTGGGTTCGAGACCCACCTAGGCAACTTGGCGAGACCTCATCTCTACAATAAATCAAAAATTAGCCAGGTGTGGTAGCGCACGCCTGTAATTCCGGCTACGCGGAAGGCTGAGGCTGAAGGATTGCCAGAGCCTAGCAGGTCGACGCTGGGGTGGCCATGAGTGTGCCACTGCACTCCAGCCTGAGCGACAGAGTGAGACTCCAATTCAAAAAAAAAAAAGGGAAATTAAAAAAATAAAGGCTACACAGTCAATTGACGGTAACTTAAAAAAAGAAAGAAAGAAAGCCAGGCTCGGTGGCTCAGCCTGTAATCCCACACCTTTGGGAGGCTGAGGTGAGTGGATTACCTGAGCCCGCGGGTTCGAGACCCACCTGGGCAGCGAGACCTCATCTCTACAATAAATCAAAAAGTCAGCTGGGCGTGGTAGCGCATGCCTGTAATTCCGGCTACTTGGAAGGCTGAGGCGGAAGGATCACCGGAGCCCAGTAGGTTGAGACTGCGGTGCCCGGGAGCGGCCACTGCCCTCCAGTCTGGGCGACAGAGTGAGACTCCAACTCAAAAAAAGAAAGTCATACATATATTTCTTTATGCATGATTTTGTATGCATGCTATATTTGTTAACATTTTCAGCACGTGTGTATATATAAATAGTAGCAATACAAGCTCATGTGGTAAAACTATGATGAAAGACAAGGGAATTTATAAGCACAAATTCAAGATAATGGTTCTCTCTGAGCAGAGTGGCAAGAGAGGAGCCCTGGGAGGGAACACCAGCCAACCACGGAGGTCAGGTTTTTATTTTATTTATTTATCTTTTTAGATTAGAAAATATAATTTATTTTAAAAGTAAATTGGAGAGAGAGAGAAAGAGGAGATTCACCTCCCCAAGGTAGGCGAGGGTGCCAAAGTCAGGAAGCAGGGCAACATCAGAGTCTAGCAAGGCAATGGTCAGAGGTCAGGTTTTTAAACTGAGCAGTGGGGGACCCAGGAGGGGCCATGGCATCATGATCCTTTATTTCTTACATATATTTTATAAATATTAGTTTTGATCTATTCAATATTTAATACATATAATATTTAAAGAAAACCTTAACAATTTTTTATTTTTATTATTTTTTTATTTTATTTATTTATTTTTTTTGAGTTGGAGTCTCACTCTGTCGCCCAGACTGGAGTGCAGTAGCCGCTGCCAGCCACCTCAGCCTTCCAAGTAGCCGGAATTACAGGCATGCTCTACCACGCCCGGCTGATTTTTTTTTGATTTATTGTAGAGATGAGGTCTCGCTGCCCAGGTGGGTCTCGAACCCGCGGGCTCAGGCAATCCACTCACCTCAGCCTCCCAAAGGCGCGGGATTACAGGCTGAGCCACCGAGCCTGGCTACAATTTTTTATTTTTAAGTCTGGGCTTTATTTGTAAATCTAGCTCAGTGTCAAACACTGACGCTACCTACTTCATTGAACTTGTCCAGTCTACTTCTTTCCTCATGCCTTACTGACGTTATATGATGACCATATGGTCTAAAATAAACATCCAGGCACAATGGCTCACACCTATAATCCCAATACTTTGGGAAGCTGAGGTGGGTAGATTGTTTGAGCCCAGAAGATCAAGACCAGCCTGGGTAACACCGCAAGACCTCGTCTCTACACAAAATAAACCAATTAGCTGGGTATGGTGGCATGCGCCTGCAGTCCCACCTACTTGGAAGGCTGAGGTGGAAGGATCGCCTGAGCACAGGAGGTGGAGGCTGCGGTGAGCCGGGATCATGCCACTGTACTCCAGCCTGGGTGACAGAGTAAGATCGTGACTCAAAAGCCAAAAGAAAGACTTGTGATGTGATGAACAGACAACTTTAGTACATAATAGATTATAATTCTTCTTAACGCAAGTGATTACGAGGAGAAACACCCTCCTTCGGGGGTATAGGAAGATTTTGCTGAGGTTCTTCCAGTGCCTTGAAGGGTGCAAGCTGGGGCTGGGCCACCATTTCCTGGGGCTGCATCAGCCAGTCAGCTGCCTCTACCCCTTTCCAATATTTGCAAAGAAGCACTACATAAAATACAACCACAGAAACCACCCTGTCATATTTCACAAAAAAAAGCATTTTTCTAGGATGGTGCCAAATATCTTCACTATCATATCTTAGCTGAGTCCTTATCATTACAAATGGCCTCAAAATTAGACGGTTGACCTCTTCTCCAAATGAGAGTCCAACGCAGTGACAAAAACAAGAAAAAACGAAGATGTTTGCTCTACAGGGTGAAGCAAACATCCCGATACCAGAACACACATTCCGGTAGTGCCCTAAGAATTAATATTGTATAGCTCCTGTCAATAGCTTATGACGGCGCAGCTATATGGCAATGTGTTTTTTGGTTTGGAATTCTTACTTATTAAATGTAAATATTTTTAAATGTACCACACATTTTATAGCACTGCTTTGGTGTTTCTTCGTTTTGCAATAAATCAGGGGCGTCTAAAAATTAGAGTTGTCAGATTTAGCAAACAAAAAAATACAGGACTCCCAGTTAAATTTCCATTTCAGCCAGGCACAGTGGCTCATGCCTATAATCCCAGCACTTAGAGACACTGAGACAAAAGGATTGCTTGATCCCAGGAGTTTGAGACCAGCATAGGCAACCTGGTGAGGCTCCGTATCTACAAAAAAATCCCAAAATTAACCAGACTTGGTGGCACACACCTGTAGTCCCAGCTACTTGGGAGGCTGAGACGGGAGAATCACCAGAGTGTGAGAGGTCGATGCTGCAGTGAGCCATGATCGTGCCACTGCACTCCAGCCTGGAACAGAGTGAGACCCTGACTCAAATACACACACACACAACACACACACACACACACACACACACACACTCTCACACATATACATATTTAACTTCAGGTAAACAAATAAATATTTTGCTTGTCTCTCATGAAAAATTTGGGACATACTTATACTTTTAAAAAGTGTTTGTTGATATCCAAAATTAAAATTTAACTAGATGTTGTGTATTTATCTGACAATGCTATTAAAAATGGATACCAGCCAGGCTCGGTGGCTCAGCCTGTAATCCCACGCCTTTGGGAGGCTGAGGTGAGTGGATTGCCTGAGCCCACGGGTTCGAGACCTGCCTGGGCAGCGAGACCTCATCTCTACAATAAATCAAAAAATCAGCCGGGCGTGGTAGCGCGTGCCTGTAATTCCAGCTACTTGGAAGGCTGAGGCGGAAGGATCGCCGGAGCCCAGCGGGTCGAGACTGCGGTGGCTGGGAGCGGCCACTGCACTCCAGTCTGGTGGGCAACAGAGTGAGACTCCAACTCAAAAAAAAAAAAATGGATACCTACCCCTCCTCTGTGTACCCTGGATTGTGTGGAAAGAAAAGCAACATTTATTGAATGTCTGCTCTGTATGAGCCTAGTGCCTCCCAAGTGTGATCTCATTTAAACCTTGCAACTACCCTGAGAGTTATTAATAAGTGAACACAACGCTTAAATAATGTATTCAAGGTGAGACAGCAGGCATCAGATGGATGTGGAATCAAATTCAGGTTTGCTTCTCAAATCTGTGTACTCTTGCCCTATGTATGTCCTATCAGGAAACTTTCAGATGAGTTTTTTTTTTTTTTTTCAGTAAAAAATGGGGGAAGTTCTGGAAATATTCCAAACTTTCCTATCATGACTTAACATTATATTTCTTAATGTCTTACTGAATTTCCTTGTATTGAGTGTAATGTAATTATTGATGAAGTCTGACATGCTTCAAGGAATTTATTTATTTATTCATTTATTTATTTTAGAGATTAGGTCTTGCTACATTGCCCAGGTTGGAATGCAGTGGCTAGTCATAAACACAATCATATAGCACTACAGTCTAGAACTCCTGGGCTCAAGAGATCCTCCTGTCTCAGCTACCCAAGTTACTGAGACTAGACGACAGGTGTGTGCCACTGTGCCCAGATCTCAAGGAACATTTTTTTGAGTCATAGTCTCACTCTGTTGCCCAGGCTGGAGTGTGCAGTGGCATGATCACAGTTCACCATGGCCTTGACTTCCTGGGCTCAGGTTATCTTGCCTCAGCCTCTCAAGTAGCTGGGGTTACAAGTGTGCACCACCACACCTAACTAATTTTTTTATTATTTATTTATTTTTTGTAGAGATAAGGTCTCCCTGTGTTGCCTAGGCTGGTCCTAGGGCTCAAACAATCCTCCCACCTTGGCCTCCCAAAGTGCTGGGATTACAGGCATGAACCACTGTGCCTGGCCCATCAAGACAGTTATTTTCCGGTGATGTTGCCTTGTCTGTATGGAGGTCATGTATCTGCATTCAGTTCACTCATCATCCATCCAGCAAACACTTATTGGTACCTACTGTTTACCGGGATAAGGGGATATTGGGGTGGATCCAGGGAGAGGAACTGAGAACCTGTGTATAGAAAAAAACATTCCATGGATGTTGTTGTTTGGGTATCAAAGCCTCTGCACCCGACCAGAATTTTTTTTTTTTTTTTTTTGAGTTGAGGTCTCACTCTGTTGCCCAGGCTGGAGTATAGAGGCACGCTTGCAGCCACTGCAGCCTCAACCTGCTGGGCTCAGGAGATCCTTCCACCTCAGCCTTCCAAGTGGCTGGGACTACAGGCATGCACCCCCATACCCAACTAATGTTTTGATTTATTGTAGAGATGAGGTCTCACCAAGTTACTCCGGGCTGGTCTCAAACCCGTGGGCTCAGGCAATCCTCTCAGCTCGGCCTCCTAAGTGCTGGGATTATAGGCATGAGCCACAGTGCCCAGCCCAGAACTTATTTTAATGAAGAGTTTTGCCTTGGAAAAGTCAGGTCATCTCTTTGGAGCTCAGCTTCCTTTTTCATCTGTAAACTGAGGGTGGCAGCTAACGTGTTTTCCAGCTTTCTACCTGTAGGTTTCCCCTCTCCCCAACACCACCCGCCGCCCCGTCTCATTTGAGAAACATCGACTCTTATACGGCTCTCTGCTTCCATCTGCTGGAAAAATTACAGCACACATTTCTGCTTGAAAAGGAGCTCTATCCGAGTAACCAGTCAGTTCTTTTGATATTGTGGGTTGTTTACTTAGTAATTTCAGTCAATTGAGAATTACAGTTTTCTGGTATTTTCCCAGTTTCAGTGTTTTCAATTTTTAAAACATTCCAAATGAGTCAAGCCTGAGCTCTGACCATCTGGAAATTGATTTTTTAGCAGTTTTTCCCACATGGGAGTATTTTTCATACTTGTCTAGAGTTTTGCAGTGATTGTCTTGCCAAATCCACTCATGCGAAATTTGCTTTAATAATTGTCTTCAGTGTTTCATTCACTAGGTCTGATGAGAAGTATTTAATGGCATAAAAATAATTTAAATTATCTTTTTAAAATTTCTGAAACAAGCCAGACTCGGTGGCTCAACCTGTAATCCTGTGCTTTGGGAGGCTGAGGTGAGTGAATTGCCTTAGCCCGCGGGTTCAAGACCCGCCTGGGCAGCGAGACCTCATCTCTACAATAAATCAAAAATCAGCCAGGCGTGGTAGCGCGTGCCTGTGATTCCAGCTACTCGGAAGGCTGAAGCAGAAGGATCGCCGGAGCCCAGCAGGTCGAGGCTGCAGTGGCCGCAGTCTGGGCAACAGAGTGAGATTCCAACTCAAAAAAAAAAAAAATTTCTGAAACATACAACTCTTGGTGTTTTGAGAAGACAAGGACATAATTCTCATTCACTTTCACATGACCTGGATTAAATGTAATTTTTTTTTTCTTTTTGAGATGGAGTCTTACTCTGTCGCCCAGGCTGAAGTGCAGTGGCATGCTCACAGCCACCACAGCCTTGACCTGCTGGCTCAGGAGATCCTTCCGCCTCAGCCTTCCAAGTAGCTGGCACCACAGGTACAAGCCACCACGCCTGGCTAATTTTTTGATGTATTATAAAGACGAGGTCTCGCCAAGTTGCCCAGGCTTGTCTCGAATCCCTGGGCTTAGGCAATCCTCTCGTATCCATCTTCCAAAGTGTTGTGATTACAGACGTGAGCCTCTGCACCTTGCCTACTTTTTTTTTAATCATTTCATTTTGCATCTGGAAAGTTCACTTTTTTTCCCTCACTCTGTCACCCAGGCTGGAGTGTACTGGCACACTCACAGCCTCTGCAGCCTCAACCTGCTGGGCTCAGGCAATCCTTTCGCCTCAGTCTTCCTAGTACCTGGAACTACAGGCGAGCACCACCACGTCCCGCTGATTTTTTTGATTTATTGTAGAGATAAGGTCTTGCCATATTGTCCAGGCTAGTCTTGAATCCCTGAGCTTAGGCAATCTTCTTGCGTTCACCTCCCAAAGTGCTGGGATTACAAGCATGAGCCACCACACCTGGCTTAAAAGTTCACATTTTTAAACTGGAAAACATTTCTTAGAGGCTAAGCATTGACCTCAATTTTTATAGACTTTATTTTTTTAGAGCAATTTTAGGTTCACATTAAAATGAAGAGAAAAGTACAGAGATTCTCCCACACATCCCCCTCCACACACACACAGCCCCTCCTTCCCAACATGCCCCACCAGAGTGATACATGTGTTACAACTGATGGACCTGCACTGACATGTTATTATCACGCCAAGTCCACAGTTTACATTAGGATTCACTCTTGGTGTTATGCATTCGGTGATTTTGGCAAACGAATAATGACAACTATAGAATGTATCCACTATTAAAGTGGATTCACTGCCCCCAAATCCTCTATCCCTCCCCCAACCCAACCCTTGGCAACCACTGATTACTGATTACTCTCTTAAGTTTTTTCCAGAATATCATACAGTTGAAATCATACAGTGTGTGGCCTCTTCAGACTGGCTTCTCCCAATTAATAACATGCATCTAAGTCTCCTCCTTGTCTTTTTTTCTAATAGTTTATTTCGTTCTAGCACTGATTAATATTCCATTGTTTCAATGTACCACCATTGGTTTACGTACTGAAGGACATCTCAATTGCTTCCAAGTTTTGGCAATTATGAATAAAGTTTCTATAAACATTCATGTGCGGGTTTTTGTATAGATGTAAGTTTTCAACTGATTTGGATAAATGCCAAGGAACATGATGACTACTGGGTCATACGGTAAGAGTATATTTAGTGTTTGTAAAGTGCCAAGCTGTCTTCCAGAGTGGCTGTGCCATTTGCATTCCCAGCAATGAGTGAGAGCTCCTGTTATTCCACATACTTGTCCGGGTTTGAGCCATTCTAATAGGTGTGTAGCAGTATCCCATTGTACTTTAGAGTTGCTTTAGAATTACAGGTTGAACCACCAAGCCCGGTCGTAAAAGTTCTTTCTACATTTTGGATAACAGTCCTTTGTCAGATATGTCTTCTGCAAATATTTTTTTCCCAGACTGTGGCTTTTAGGTCTTAACTCTTGAAACAATTAAAAACACTTTGCAGAATTCCCTCTTTAATACTAATAGTACAATCCAAATAATTCAATCATATGATATAAAATTTGGAATTGGATTTCTTGGGGCTTGGGTAGAGCCCACTCAGAGGGTGACAGCCTTGGCCAACTGCTTCCTATGGGAACTCACATGATCTCAGGGTCTTTTACAGTTGCTGGGAGCTGGATGCAACCTAAGGGTCATAAAGTCGGAATCCTATGTATTTCTAAAAATGAACGGGGTAGAGGAGTTCTTTTTTTGGAAGGAAATTAGGAAAAGCTTTTGGGAAAAGGAGGTAATGCTTACTCACTGCTGTGCTATTTGTCCTCTGCCTTGTGATTTCTCAGACAGAGCCATCAACTGGCTTAGACGTTTGAACATATTTATTTATTGCCATCTTTCCATTTACGATGACATTCACTTAAAAATATCCCAAACTACTTTCTAAGCCTTCTCTATTTCTTCCATTTGTGGTATAGTAATGTACAACCGCGCATATTTTAAATATTTTTTCTAATAACACAAATAATAGAGGTTGGATAGAGAGAGCTTAGAAAACCCAGAAATGCACAGAAGAAAAAAGAATGAAAATCTCCCTTAATCTTACCGTGCGAAAGTAGCTACTGCAGACATATTAAGAGTGTCCTCCCTTCCAGGCTTTTTTTTTTTTTTTTTTTTTTTGAGTTGGAGTCTCACTCTGTTGCCCAGGTTGGAGTGCAGTGGACGCTCCTGGCCACCGCAGCCTTGACCTGCTGGGCACCGGCGATCCTTCCGCCTCAGCCTTCCAAGTAGCTGGAACTACAGGCACGCGCTGCCACACCCAGCTAAATTTTTTTGATTTATTGTAGAGATGAGGTCTCGCTGCCTAGGCGGGTCTCGAACCCGCGGGCTCAGGCAATCCACTCACCTCAGCCTCCCAAAGGCGCGGGATTACAGGCTGAGCCACCAAGCCCAGCTCTTTCCAGGCTTTTTTATGCTTACATATACATTTTTCCTTTTAACATAGAATAATACTGTGCATATTATTTTTTGTTTTGTTTTGTTTTTGTTGTTTTTGTTTACTTGTTTTTTTGAGTTGTAGTCTTACTCTGTCGCCCAGACTGGAGTGCAGTGACCCCTCCCGGCCACCGCAGCCTCGACCTGCTGGGCTCCGGCGATCCTTCTGCCTCAGCCTTCCAAGTAGCCGGAATTACAGGCATGCGCCACCACGCCCGGCTGATTTTTTGATTTATTGTAGAGATGAGGTCTCGCTGCCCAGGCGGGTCTCGAACCCGCGGGCTCAGGCAATCCACTCACTTCAGCCTCCCAAAGGCGCGGGATTACAGGCTGAGCCACCGAGCCTGGCATGCATATTGTTTTATAGTTGACTTTTTAATATAGCACTTTCCCAGACAAAAGTTGACATGATCCAGCTGTCGTTACCCATGGCTGCATACCAGGACGCTGGGGGCGAGACCTTGGGAAAGACATTTGCCTCTTGGGTCTTGGTGCCCTTGTCTGAAAAGTGAAGACTTGTTCCAACCCCAAAGGTCATTCCCTGCCAAAGTCTCTGTGGATGACGTATCACCACCATGTTACATCCTAAGAACTGTGTGTGACAGTCCCATGCTCCATACACCCCTAGTTTGTCCCATATTTTCATTTTTTGTTAATATATTTTTTAACTGCCCTCGGCAAGTCACTTGAATCTGCATCATTATGTTTGCTGGCAGTTTTTGTGATTCAGCTAGCTAGTTTTTAAAAAAAGAGTAGGCCGGACGCGGTGGCTCACACCTATAATCCCAGCACTTCAGGAGGCAGAGGCAGGAGGATTGCTTGAGTCCAGGAGTTGAGACCAGCCTGGGCAACATAGCAAGACCTCATCTCTACAAAAATAAAAAATTAGCCAGGCATGCTGGCATGCACCTGTAGTCCCAGCTACGTGGATGTGGAGGCAGAAGGATCAGATTGCCTGAACCCAGGAGGCTGAGGCTGTGGTGAGCCATGATCATGCCACTGCACTGCAGGAAGGGTAACAGAGTGAGACCCCAACTCAAAAAAAAAGAAAGAGCAAAAAGAAAATAGCAATTTTTTTTTTTAGAGTCGGAGTCTCACTCTGTCACCTAGGCTGGAGTGCAGTGACATGCTTATGGCCACTGCAACCTCGACCTGCTGGGCTCAGGTGATCCTTCCACCTCAGCCTTCCAAGTAACCAGAACTACAGGCACGCACCACCATGCCCAGCTAATTTTTTGATTTATTGTAGAGATGAAATCTCGCCAAGTTGCCCAGACTGGTCTCGAACCCCTGGGTTCAGGCAATCCTCTTACCTCAACCTGCCAAAGTGCTGGGATTACAGGTGTGAGCCACCGTGTCCAACCAAGAAAATATCAATTTTTTTAAGTAAGCAAAGAAAACCAAAGAGAAGCTAAAACATCAATTGCTGAGCTTTACTCAGCGCTTGAAGAAATAAATGTGCAAAGTATAAGATGATGTCATTACATTTCAGTTCAATTCTATTGAAAGAATTATAATTTAGTAGGAAGAAAAAGTCACAAACTTAGGATCCAAAATAAAACAATATCAATAGAAGTTGAGAAATAGCTCAGAAGGATGGAATGGGACTTGGAAACTTGAAGGAAGTCAGACTAGAAAGAAATTTACTTTTTCTAAGGGTAGTTAGAAGTAGATTTGAGCCGGGCTTGGTGGCTCAGCCTGTATTCCCGCACCGTTGGGAGGCTGGGGTGAGTAGATTGCCTGAGCCCGCGGGTTCGAGACCCACCTGGACAGCAAGACCTCATCTCTACAATAAATCAAAAAATCAGCCAGGCGTGGTAGCGCATGCCTGTAATTCCGGCTACTCAGAAGGCTGAGGCGGAAGAATCGCTGGAGCCCAGCAGGCAAGGCTGCGGTGGCTGGGAGCGGCCACTGCACTCCAGTCTGGGCGACCGAGTCAGACTCCAACTCAAAAAAAATAAAAAAATTAAAAAAAAAAGAAGTAGATTTGTTTTCAATTATGTAAAATAGGTAAGTCAATTGTGTTTCCTCTCTATCAAGAACCAACAAGAAATTGGTTTAGGTTGTTGTTAGATTAATGTAGACATTAAAATTTGTTTATTAAGGCATGGGAAACAGAAGGCAAAATGTATCAAATATGAAAAATGTGCTTATCTCTTATACAGGGATGGCTGTTATACTCTGAATTCTGCTCTTCTCTTCTTATATAATAATATAATTTTCTATTTTCTCGCTGGGCACAGAGCCTTTTGAAATGTTTCCTAGTGGGTAGTGACCATGTGACTTAAGTTCTAGCCAAATCTATGTCAAGGAAAGGGTCCATAAAGTGTGTGTGCGTGTGTGTGTGTGTGTGTGTGTGTGTGTGTGTGTGTGTGTGTAGGGGAAGTTCTCTTCTTCCTCCTTTCCTCCTTCCTGCTGGTTGGAATGTGCACACAATGGCTTGAGCCCAAGCAGCCACCTTGGGCCATGAGGTGGAACCCTCAGGTTGAGGATGTGAAGCAACATGAGAGAAGAAGCCTGGGTTTCAGTTGTTGTGAAGCTGCCCCCCCAGCCCTGGCTGTTCATCTCTGGGCTTCATTGATGCAAAAAAATTAAGTTTCTATCTTGTTTCAGCTACTGTAAATTGGGATTTTCTGTCACTTGCCTATGCTGATTTGAAGTGGTACAGTCTTTTATTGTTTTAAATATTTTGATTTATTAAACTTACACATTAAAATCCAAATTTTCTATTAAGCATCTAAATTCGGGTTAAAAAAAATTTTTTTTTTTTTGAGCTGGAGTCTCACTCTGTTGCCCAGACTGGAGTACAGTGGCATGCTCATGGCCACCATAGCCTTGGTCTGCTGGGCTCAGGCGATCCTTCCACCTCAGCCTTTCAAGCAGCTGGAATTACAGGTATGTACCACCATGCTCGGTTAATTTTTTTATTTATTGTAGAGATGAGGTCTCACCTAGTTGCCTAGGCTAGTCTCAAACCTGTGGGCTAGGGCAGTCCTCTCACCTCGACCTCGCAAAGTGCTGAGATTATAGGTGTGAGCCACTACAATTAGCCTAAAATCTTTTTTTTTTTTTTTTTGAGTTGGAGTCTCACTCTGTCACCCAGACTGGAGTGCAGTGGCCGCTCCCGGCCACCACAGCCTCGACCTGCTGGGTTCCGGCGATCCTTCCGCCTCAGTCTTCCAAGTAGCTGGAACTACAGGCACGCGCTACCACGCCCGGGTAATTTTTAATTAATTGTAGAGATGAGGTCTCTCCAAGTTGCCCAGGCAGGTCTTGAACCCGTGATCTCAGGCAATCCACTCACCTCAGCCCCCCAAAGTGCTAGGATTACAGACCGAGCCACTGAGACCGGCTAGCCTAAAATCTTAATAGTCTATTTATAAATCCAATAAACTTTGACAACTTTGAGCAATATTTAGTCCTATTTACAATCATACCTTCAAATATTTGATTTATTTTTTTTTTTTTACTGTTGCCCAGGCTGGAGTACAGTGGAATGATCATGGCTTACCATAGTCTCAACCTCCTGAACTCAGGCGATCCTTCCGCCTCAGCCCAAGTAGCTGAGACTACAGGCATGTGCCACCATACCCAGCTAATTTTTTATTTATTGTAGAGACGAGGTCTCGCCAAGTTGCCCAGGCAGGTCTCGAACCCGCCGGCTCAGGCAATCCACTCACCTCAGCCTCCCAAAGCACTGGGATTACAGGCTGAGCCACCGAGCCCAGCTTTAATGTATTTTTTATTATGGTATAATACACATAAAATCTACCACTCTAACCATTTTCATGTGTACACTTCTGTGGTATTAAATACATTCATAATGTTGTGCCACCATCACCACGATCTATCTCTGGAGCTCCCTTCCTCTTGTCACACAGAAAGTCTGAACCCATTAAACATTAACTCCTCTGTCCACCTCCCCTGCAGCCCCTGGCAACCGCCATCCCACTTTTGCCTTTGTGACTTAACTACCCCGTATAAGTGGAATCTTATAGTAATTGTCCTTTTAGTGATTGGCTTCTTTCTCTTAGCAAAGTAAACTCAAGTTTCCTTCGTGTTGTAGCATGTGTCAGAATGTCTTTTCTTCTGGAGACTGAATAATATTCCATGGTATGGATAGTCCACATTTTGCTTATCCATTCATCTGTCGATGGGCATGTGTCACTTCCACATTTCAGCTGCTGTGAATAATGGTGCTATGAACATGAGTGTACAAATAGCTGTGCAAGTACCTGCTTTCACTTCCTTTGAGTATATCCGAGGAGTGGAATTGCTGTAGTCTCAGCTAGATGCTGTAATCTCAGGAAGATGAGGCAGGAGGATCACTTGAGCCCAGTAGTTCTCCAGTAGTTCTCCAGTCTGGGCAACAGAACAAGACCCTGTCTCAAAAAAAAAAAAAAATAGTTTATCCTAAGAAAAATATACAAAGTACTCTTACAGTATTGTTTAAAAAGGAAAAAAATTGGAAATTTGTGTAATATATCCTTATAGTGAAATACTACATAGCTAGTAAAACTAATGAGCTGTCATCATTATTTGTTGAGGTCAGACCATTAAGTTTACGAACTTGCCACCATGCACTCACATTGGCAGCGCTGTATAAATAACTTTATTGGAACACCCTCCCTACTCACCCAATCTGGCCCCCAGTGACTATTTTCTTTACCCAAAGATAAAGGAAATATGGAAAGGAAGACATTTTGATGGCTTTCAGGACATCAAGGGTAATACGATGACAGCTCTGATGGCCATTCCAGAAAGAGTTCCAAACTTGCTTTGATGAGTGAACTAGACACCCGCATCCATGCACAACTTCCCAATGGGAGTACTTCGAAGGTGACCACAGTGATATTCAGCAGTGAGGTATGGAGCACTTTTTCTGGGATGAGTTTGCAAACTTAATTGTCGGACCTCATATGTATCTATATTTATTGGCTGGGAAAGATCCCGTTAAAAAGGAAATATACTGGTGGGCTCGGTGGCTCAGTCTGTAATCCCAGGACTTTGGGAGGCCGAGATGGGTGGACTGCCTGAGCCCGTGGGTTCAAGACCAACCCAGGCAACTTGGCGAGACCTCGTCTCTACCATAAATAAAAAATTACCCAGGCGTGGTAGCACATGCCTGTGGTTCCAGCTACTTGGAAGTCTGAAGCGGAAAGATCACTGGAGCCCAGCAGATGCTGGCGTGGCCGTGAGTGTGCCACTGCACTCCAGCCTGGATGACAGAGTGAGATTCTGACTCGAAAAAAAAAAGGAAATATACCAAGGTGTTATTGGTAGTTACCTCTTGATAAAAAAAGATTGATTTGGAGGGAGTAGAAAGACTTGTATTTTTATATTTTTCTTCAGTGAACATTGATTCCTTATGGGAATTTTAAATTTGTATTTTTATGAAGAAACTTGCACATTATTTTAACCAAAGGACTTTGTGAAATCTCCTTCCCTAAAGTTTTTACAGAATGTTACTAACCAGCTATTTCTAAATAATTTAGGCCAGCTCTCTTCGCACTCTGGAATTAAGGGTGAACACATAATTTTATATATATCAGGGGATCCTTCTGCCTCAGCCTTCCAAGTAGCTGGAACTACAGGCACGCGCCACCAGGCCTGGGCTAATTTTTTGATTTATTGTAGATATGAGATCTCACCAAGTTGCCCAGGCTGGTCTCAACCCCATGACCTCAGGCAATCCTCTCATCTCGGACTCCCAAAGTGCTGGGATTATAGGTGTGAGCCACTATGCCCCGCCCAAATGCAGATTCTGACCCACTAGGTCTGAGGTGGCATCTAGATTTTGCATTTCTAACAAGTTCTCAGGTGAGGCTGTTGGTCCAAGAACCTCTCTTCCAGAAGCTACGGCCTGAAAGATACTTTACGATGTCAAAAGTGGAGTTGGAAGAAAGAACTTTACAAGCAGAGAAATCAGCACGAGTACCACCACCAGGGTAACAGTGGGGGTGGGGGATCCAGTTTTTGGGAAATGGGGAGAGTTTGGGGGATAAGGCAAGAAACCTAAAATGCAGCCACATGGATGCGGGCCTTGAAGAACAAGCTTATATCAAATTAGAGGGAATAGGGAGCCATTGAAGGTAGCTAAAATCCTCACATAAATCCCTATTAATAAACCAGGCTCGGTGGCTCAGCCTGTAATCCCGCGCTTTGGGAGGCTGAGGTGAGTGGATTGCCTGAGCCCGCGGGTTTGAGACCCGCCTAGGCAACTTGGCGAGATCTCATCTCTACAATAAATCAAAAAATTAGCCAGGCGTGGTAGCGCGCGGCGGGTAGCTCCAGCTACTTGGAAGGCTGAGATGGAAGAATTGCCGGAACCCAGCTGGTCAAGGCTGCGGTGGCCGGGAGCGGACTCCAACTCAAAAAAAAAAAAAAAAAATCCTTATTAATAAAGCAAGCCTAGTAAACCAACAAGTATTTGAAGTGAGTGAATTCTGAGCCCATCAGCAACTATTTCTTCCATTTTTACCTGCTGTGGATGAATACAAAATGAGGTACAAGGCCTCGGAACGAACCGGAGCAAGCAGGAGACCCTGAAGCTTAAGTTTCCGTGGGCTCATTGTAGATCTATCTCTGTAGTTGTCGTTCTTTCCTATGTGAAAAATACAAAGGAGACATAAAGCATCTCAAGGGGTTTCCAGCATCACCCAGGAGAGAACATGCTTATTAAAAACTGAGGCGAGCCGGGCTCGGTGGCTCAGCCTGTAATCCCGCACCTTTGGGAGGCTGAGGTGAGTGGATTGCCTGAACCCGTGGGTTCAAGACCCGCCTGGGCAGGCGAGACCTCATCTCTACAATAAATCAAAAAAATTAGTTGGGCGTGGTAGTGCACGCTTGTAGTTCCAGCTACTTGGAAGGCTGAGGCGGAAGGATCACCTGAGCCCAGCAGGTGGAGGCTGCGGTGGCGGGGAGCATGCCACTGCACTCCAGTCTGGGTGACAGAGTGAGACCCCAACTCAAAAGAAAAAAGAGGGAAGTCATTTTCTTTTTTGAGTTGGGGTCTCACTCTGTTGCCCAGGCTGGAGTGCAGTGGCATGATCACAGATCACCGCAGCCTCGAGCTCCTGGGCTCAAGCAGTCCTCCCGCCTCAGGCTCCCAAAGTGCTGGAATTACAGGTGTGAGCCACCATGTCCAGCCAGAAGTCATTTTTAATGGAAATTTCAGCACAAAGAGATAGGAGTAAATCTCCTAAGGAAGGAACACCTCCCCTCACACCTGCCAGAGTCGCAAGTTTGTTACCTTAGGAAAGAACAGAATATATTTAGTGCAAGTTGGGTGCTGTGATCATGAGTCACTGGAAGGCAGAAACTGTTTGTCACTGGACCTAGCAGAAAGTAGGCATGGATGAAATGTAACAAATGAATGAATGAGTAGGAGAGAAATCGAGTATAGAGAACACAAGAAACAGCAAAAAAATTGAGTTTGATGTGGCTGGCAAGGAAAGTCACCAGAAATTCTTGAAATAGGAACCACACTGTGACCTACCGTGCTTCTACATAAACTGGATTGCCCAATCCAGCAATACCTCACCAGGCACCTCGCTGGATTCAGAGGTCCCTGGCACAGTTGACCACTCCCCATTCTTTTTTTTTTTTTTTTTTTTTTTTTTGAGTTGGAGTCTCACTCTGTTGCTCAGAGTGCAGTGGCGCTGGAGTGCATTGCAGTGCACCGCGGCTTCAACCTGCTGGGCTCAGGCGATTCCTCCACCTCAGCCTTCCAAGTAGCTGGAACTACAGGCACGCACCACCATGCCCAGCTAATTTTTTTTTTATTTACTGTAGAGATGAGGTCTCGCCAAGTTGCCCAGGCTGGTCTTGAACCCTTGGGTTCAGGCAATCCTCTCACCTTGGTCTTCCAAAATGCTGAGATTATAGGCGTGTGCCACCACACCCAGCCAACCGCTTCCCATTCTTGAAGCACATGTTTCAGGATTCTGTGACTCCATACTCTCCTAGTTTTCTCCAGTTTACTACACTAGATATTCCTTGTCAATCTCCTTTGAGAACTTGTCCTCCTTTTCCCAAACTCTGAATGGCGATATTCCTCCAATGCTGAAAACCCTACATGTATATTTCCAGGCCAGGTATGGTGGCTATACCTGTAATCCCAGAACTTTGGAAGGCTGAGACGGAAAGATTGCTTGAGTCCAGGAGTCCGAGACCAGCCTAGGCAACATAACGAGACCGTCTCTACAAAAATTAAAAAAAAATTAGCCAGGTTTGGTGGTGCACTCCTGTAGTCCCAGCAGCTTGGGAGGATGAGGTGGAAGGTTCGCCTGAGCTCAGGAGGTCAAGTCTGTGGTGAGCCATAATCATGCTACTGCACTCTAGCCTATAATCATGCTACTGCACTCCAGCCTGGGTGACAGGGTGAGACCCCATTCAAAATAAAAATTAAAAAAAACAATGTATATCACCAGCCCAGAGTTTTTCCTCCAACCTCCAGATCCATAAATTCAACTGCCTCCTGGACAGCCCCTCTCGGATCTCTCAAAGATATCGCAAATTTACCACCTGCAAAATTCAACTCTTAAATCTCCACTAGAAAAATTCTTCCCCACTTGTGTTATTTCGGTTTACATATTAAAGTAAAAACCTAGGAACGGTCCCTGGCTCTTTCAAATTCAGTTACTTCTGTCCCCAAAATATATCTCAAACCCATGTCTTCAAGGCCCCCACCATTGTCCCGCAATAACATCCTCACAGACCTTACTTCCACTCCCAGCCTCATTCCCTCTCCACATGAAAGCCAGAGCAAGCTTTTAATGATGTCAATCAGATCATATCACCCTCTGTTTAAAACTCTTCAGTGACATCCCAAGGCACTTTGAATAAAATCTAAATTCTCACCACCCAATACCTAGGGGCTGAGACCTTGTCAAGGGTCTATTAAAAATGTTTGGGGGGGAGGGGGAATAAATGAGCCCACAAAGATATAACATCAAAACTGTTACCTTTGTCAGTATGTAACAGCACGTCGACTAATCCTTAATTTCAACTCAAGCTTTATGTCATTATTTCCATATTTTATAATAACTTGTTGGATATAATGTAGAGTTGGTCTGCAGAAGTAGAAAAATCTGTCCATCCATTCCCTTTTCCCTGAGCCCTTCCCCTAACTGGCTCCTTCTCCTCCTTTAGTTCTCAAATTGTCACCCAGTCAGCGGGACCTTGATGACCAGTCCATTTGAAGTAGCCCCCCCAACACACACACCCCGATGCCCCGCCCCCGGCTTCTTTCTTCTGTAACACCCATTGGACGAATAAACTCCATTAAGGCAAAAAACGTATGTGTTTTGCTCTCTGTTACGTCTTTAGGGCCTGCTCCAATGCCTGGCCCAGAGCAGGCTTCAGAAAATAGTTACCGAATGATCGAATGCATAAATGAGTAAGAATTTAATCTTCAAGCAGGAGGCCTAGCTAGAAAGATTCGTCATGGACTCTAACTGGAGAGATTGGAGGCACACGTCCTTTGATTCTAGACAGACACATGGCTTCAAAAAGGGATGTTTGAAGAGTTTTTTTCCAACAAGTGTAGATGAAAGCTCGCGTAACTGACTCTATCGGGGCTGGGGAAAGGGACTCAAACACTGGCACAAAACTAGGTGAAGGGAAAGGAAGTGAAGTAGTATGGCTCCCCAGGTTGGGGCTCTAGGATGGCACCCTCCCCTCCCCCAGACTCTAACGGCTCCAGCCCCTTCATGTCTTCAAAAGGGAAGAATGGCTGAGGCCTCGGTTGGGAGGGGGATGTCCCAGAACCTCACCTTCGTTAATTATTCATGAAAGGAGGGTTTTTATGGGAGCTTGCTCTTGCTATTCATGAGAAGACGGGGCCTCCTTCCCTCGGGGACTTCCGGGAGGGATCTTAACTCACTCATGGGAAGGCGGACGCTACAGGCAGGGGGATTGCTTGCTATTCATAAGGGGGCTGGGCCTCCTTCCCGCTGAGGCTCTCGGGAGAATCTAAAATATTCATGAGGGAGGAGGGCACGACGAGAGCCGAGGTCCTTGCTATTCATGAGGGGGCGGGGCCTGCCGCCCGCTGGGGCTCCTGGGAAGATTCTAAAAGGTTCTTGAGGCCACGGGGGCGCCTGGGAGGCGGGAGCGCGGCTCCGGACCCGACGAGAGCGGGAGCCTCCCTCTTCCTGGCGGGAAAAGCTTGAGGAGACTTTTTTTTTTTTTTTTTTAAACACTGAGGAATTTGAGGATGGTGGGACTAAGCGACTAAATCCCACTGCTCCGTTACTTTTTAGCCGGAAAACGGTCCAAATCTGTGGTAACGAGAGGTCCCCCGTACTCTCCTGAGCTAACGTCGTCTTTCCGTGGCCTGCAGGGGGTGAGCGGTGCATCCCTGGCGGTTTGAGTCCCGCAGGGGCCAGTGCCCTCGGGGCCTCCCTCGTGCCCTCCGTGGGGAGCGTTTCGGGCTGCCACCCGAGCAGACGGCGTGGGGTGGCTCCTCAGGGCGCTTTGCGTCCAAAGAAAACAGAAATCTATGTGCCATGTGCCCTTTGGGGAAAAATATCAACGACAAAAAAAAAAGATGGAGCCCGGGGACTCTTTCCAGCATGGTCGGAATGAGCGGGGGGCGGGGGCGTGGAGAGCACCTGTGCTGCCCGTCGTGGGCTGGGACTCTTACCCCTGGGGGGTGAGGGGACACAGGAAGACCTGGGGGTCGCGCCTTTAGGGCTTCCCCGAGCCTGGGGTCCCCCCGCAGGAGCCGAGAGTAGGGGATTGTAAGAGGAGACTTGAGCTTTAAAAGGATTGAGGCCTATTTTTAAAATCCTCTCAGTGGTTTAAAAATACTTAGACTTCGGGGTTGACACGCCGAAGTCCCTCCCCCAGATGACAGGCCCCTCCCCCCCCAGTCCCACAGGACTCTTCGTCAGAAAGAGGACGAATCCTAGGCCGGATGGGCATTTGACTGTCCTGAAAGTGCTTTAAAACGTCCGCCGTGAAAAGTTACAAACGAGTAAATCAAGGCAGATTCTCTTACTCGGTGGCATGGCACACGGCCACTGAGATGTCTGCATGGGCAGAAGCGTGTTTATTGGCGTGGAAAGAGAATTCATTGAAAAAAAATTGCGAAATAGTATGACTGCCGATCCCCGTCTCTTGTTAAAAAAAAAAAAAAAAGCACTAAGTAGGCACCTGGATTCTGAGATGGTACAAGCCAAGAGGTTATACGTGAATTGAAGTTTATTCTTTTTGTTGAGCTGGATTTTGTCAGCTTTTTGACGTCACTTGTGTCATTGTAATGATTATTTTTAAATACCCGTTCATTTCAGTGTTCACTGAACACTGAAGCAAAGCGTTGTGGTGGGCAGTTGAAGCGAGTCCCTTGGGTGTTTCTCACCAACCACTCAGTGTCTTTGTGACGTTTTCAAATGCATTACCAATTTTAAATGGAAGCAGGTTGATACGTAACCTTTTCAGGTGAATGAGTGACAATGTGGTTTTGACAATTTGGCAGGAAAAGAGAATATGCATTTTGGTCAGATATATTTGTAACTCATTGATGAAATGTCTTAGTTGTTACTTCAGAAACAGGAAAGCTTAGCTCGAGTTGTATTGGTTATGCACAAGTACTGGAATGCCCAAAAAATGTATACACACTCTAAGCAATGTTACCGGTATATTACCTTTAGTTTGTGGGAATCAGAAGTGTCTGGACACTGATGGTAACCACTTTGAACACCTCTCATTATTGCAGAAGTCAAACATGACTTACATTCGTCTACAATTTTAATACAGTTTTTTCCTTTCTTAACATGTGTATACATTTTTCTGGGATGCTCATACACACACACACACACGCACGCACGTTGTTTTCTGAACTGAAACAATAAAGTGACAAAGTCACAGTGCTTGATACATAATATATTTCTAGAGAATTATTTAGTATAAGTAATCAGTATTTTAATAAGTCACATTTAATAATTTATCTTTAAGAAATATTTGTCGAACCAGGCTCAGTGGCTCAGCCTGTAATCCCACGCTTTGGGAGGCTGAGGTGAGTGGATTGCCTGAGCCCGCGGGTTCAAGACCCGCCTGGGCAACTTAGCAAGACCTCATCTCTACAATAAATCAAAAAACTACCCGGGAGTGGTAGTGCGCTCCTGTAGTTCCAGCTACTTGGAAGGCAGAAGGATCGCCGGAGGCCAGCAGGTTGAGGCTGCGGTGGCTGGGAGTATGCCACCGCACTCCAGTCTGGGCGACAGAGTGAGACTCTAACTCAAAAAAAAAAAAAGAAATATTTGTCTTTGAAATCAAGTTGTGTAGGCCCTTCCTGAGACTTATCAGTAACTTACTAACAAAAAGAAAAATTAAGAGAAGAATTATTGCTATTCTTCTATTTAGAATAATCATTCATTTTGTTTTTGTTTTGTTTTGGGTTTTTTTGTTTGTTTTTGAGTTGGAGTCTCACTCTGTCGCCCAGACTGTAATGCAATGGCCGCTCCTGGCCACCGCAGCCTCGACCTGCTGGGCTCCGGCGATCCTTCAGCCTCAGCCTTCCAAGTAACTGGAACTACAAGCACGCGCTACCACGTCCGGCTAATTTTTTGATTTGTTGTAGAGATGAGGTCTCACCAAGTTGCCCAGGTGGGTCTCAAACCCGCGGGCTCAGGCAATCCACTCACCTCGGCCTCCCAAAGTGCTGGGATTACAGGCTGAGCCACTGAGCCCGGCAATCATTCATTTTGTAAGACTTTAATTACATTGCTTATTTGAGTATTATGCAGCACGTAATTGGTAATAGTAATGCCATTAGAGTTAAATTTTAAATAGCTCTAAACTTAAAAGATCTCCATTTTTTTAACCTTTGTTTTTATTGTTTCTAACAAAAGAGCATGTCACTACTCGGTTATAAAGAAAAAGAAAAATATTACTATGAATTTTTAAAGCTATATTAGTACTTTGATTTTTTAGTACATAAAGGTTGTAGGCTGGGCTTGGTGGCTCAGCCTGTAGTCCCTAAACTTTGGAAGGCCGAGGCGAGTAGATTGCCTGAGCCCACAGGTTCGAGACCAGCCCGGGCAACTTGGCAAGACCTCATCTCTGCATTAAATCAAAAACTAGCCGGACGTGGCATTGTGTAGTTCTGGCTACTTGGAAGGCTGAGGCAGAAGGATCACCTGAGTCCAGCAAGTCAAGGCTGCAGTGGCCTTGAGCGTGTCATTGTACTCCAGCCTGAGCAACAGAGTGAGACTCCAACTCAAAAAAACCAAAAAAAGGTTGTAAAAGCAACATACTAATTGATAGTGAATGTATTTGAATACATGGAATGTTATTTTGATTTTATGTTAAACTTTTTTTCTATTTTGCATTTTTTATTTCTTAGAATATATCTCACCCATATATATGTCTAATTTATAAAAACTCTTGCTCTATCTGGAATAGAGTAAGAGATACTCTTGTCCAAGAGGTAAAGGATTTGAAACTATTTCAAACAATGCTGAGATGAATAAACAGACTATTGGTGGGAACTCCAAAATTGAGCATCATATTAAAACTTTGTAAATATGAAGAGACAGCTAGTGCCTGTCATAGTATCAACCTCTTCATTAAAAAAAAAAAACAAAAAAAATTCTTCATTTATTTAATTTCCTTTCTTTGTCTCTGACCAGGGTAAATGTATGAGATAAGAAGAAAAATGGCATCCAAAATAAATACCAGTTTCACTTTGATTCCCAATCAGAAATATAGACGTAGTAACCGTCGATCCAGCTGTTATTCCAACACCCTTGACTCAGGCTCTCAGCCCTTATCAACATTTGGAAATTTTAAAGCTTTGCCTTTGGAAATATTTCAAATAATTTTAAGATATTTGTCAGGTGAGGCTTGGGGACTATGAATAAGCTACCCAAGGCACTAGACTATTTTAATTTTTCCCAAAAACTAATTTGTTGTCTTAGGCCCTGCTAAAATGTTAATGACATTCACATTAAGTTTGTTTTCTAAAGTTTCATCATTGTCAGGTAAGGGGTACAATGAGAAAGACAATACTCAAACTCTTTTAAAGCATGCTTCTACTTATAATGACTTGGTAACTTGATTGTTAAATCCCACCATGCTTCTAACTCATTGGGAACCGGTTTTGTTTATTTTTATTTTTTGAGTTAGAGTCTACTCTGTCGCTCAGGCTAGAGTGCTGTGGCACGCTCATAGCCATTGCAGCCTTGACCTGCTGGGCTCAGGCAATCCTTCCGCCTCAGTCTTCCAAGTAGCTGGAACGACAGGCATGTGCCACCATGCCCGGGCTAATTTTTTGATTTATTGTAGAGATGAGGTCTCACCAAGTTGCCTAGGTTGATCTTGAACCTGTGGGCTTAGGCATTCCTCTCACCTCGGCCTCCCAAAGTGCCGGAATTATAAGTGTGAGCCACTACACCTGGTCAGGAACTGGTTTTAAAACAAGTATAAGATTTTTTCCATTTTTCCCACTGAGTTTATTGCTATTAATATTGAGTTAACATATAAGTTAATAAACTGTGTTAATAGTGACGTTTTTGCACTTAGGCTGTTCGTGCATTATATATATTTCTTTTGATAGTGAAAGACATCAGCATGCTAAGCATGGTGTCCAAAACAATCAGCCAGCACATTATTAATTATATCTCAACCTCATCGGGAAGCAAAAGACTTTTACTTCAGGACTTCCATAACCTTGAGCTGCCTCACAGGAGACAAGACTCTGCTCTCCTGGAACACTACAGATCTCTAGGTAATTTATATGTGGAGAATTGCAACAAGTAAAGAACTGTGCTTAGTTAAGAGAATTTTATTATACAATTCTGTAGGGCCAGTAGGAAGTGCAGTGTTTCCTAAAATGTGCCCATTTCTATGATGCTTTTATTCTTTAGTGTGAGGGCTTTCCCTTAACCACAATTTCTTTTTTTTTTGAGTTGGAGTCTCACTCTGTCACCCAGACTGGAGTGCAGTGGCACCCTCCTGGCCACCACAGCCTCCACCTGCTGGGCTCCGGCGATCTTTCCACCTCAGCCTTCCAATTAGCTGGAATTACAGGCATGTGCTACCACGCCCGGCTGATTTTTTGATTTATTTTAGAGATGAGGTCTCGCTGCCCAGGCGGGTCTCGAACCCACGGGCTCAGGCAATCCACTCACCTCAGCCTCCCAAAGGCGTGGGATTACAGGCTGAGCCACCGAGCCTGGCTAGCCACAATTCCTTACACTTATCTTTAAAAGTGAGAAAATGCAAAAAATAAAAAACAAACGTTAAAAAAAGTGAGAAAATGCACATTAACGTTCCAGTCCTTGTGATTTCTTTTCTTTTCTTTTTTTTGAGTTGGAGTCTCACTCTGTCACCCAGACTGGAGTGCAGTGGCACACTCACAGCCACCCCAGCATCGACTCACTAGGATCTGGCGATCCTTCCACCTCAGCTTTCTAAGTAGCTAGAACTACAGGCAGCCACACCCGGCTAATTTTTGATTTATTGTGGAGACGAGGTCTCACTAAGTTGCCCGGGCTGGTCTCAAACCAACAGTCCCAGGCAATCTACTCGCCTCGACCTCCCAAAGTGCTGGAATTACAGGCTAAGCCACTGATCCCAGCCCTTGTGATTTCATATGGATACAGTGTGACCTGTGCTTATTGTCTAGGTGGCTTACCTGTTTAGGAAATGGGAGTATTTTCTGTGCTTCGCTTCCTACTGATCTAATGAGTTTTATCTCTATATCTCGTTTCCCTTAATCCATAATCAAGTCCTTAAAATAGAAAAAAATCTGAACACATCATTTTGGAGGATTATTTATTCTCTTGTCAGAAACTTTGGTTTTTTAAAGCTTTCTACACATTCTATTAAATCATTATGCTATAATTAAATTGACCTTATGGAAGGAAATTCTGTATAATCTTTCTTCCCTTGATTCATAATCATTTGTCTTTTACCCCCTTAATTGATTTCATTCTCCCTGAGAATACTGAAATAAAATTCCAACTTGACTAATGACACCAATTTAGTTATGAAACCACTTTATAATTTCTCAAAGCATGACAGTGAAACCAAATATCAAGATGATGTGATTTAAATAAAGGCATAATAATGAATTAAGTGAATATTGCCTTTCATAACCGAATGATGCCTAGCTTTAAAATATGTAGATGAAACCAGGCTCAGTGGCTCAGCCTGTAATCCTGGGCCTTTGGGAAGCTGAGGTGAGTGGATTGCCTGAGCCCGCGGGTTCGAGACCCACCTGGGCAATTTGGCGAGCCCTCATCTCTACAATAAATCAAAAAACTAGCCAGGCGTGGTAGCGCGCGCCTGTAGTTCCAGCTACTCGGAAGGCTGAGGCGGAAGGATCGCCGGAGCCCAGCAGGTCGAGGCTGCGGTGGCCGGGAGCGGCCATTACACTCCAGTCTGGGCGACAGAGTGAGACTCCAACTCAAAAAATAAAATAAAATAAAATATGTAGATGAACATATCTATATAGATATGTAAATACATTAAAATCTATTTGATGATGATTACCTACGTATTTAATAAGATTAAATGAAGCCAGGTGCAGTGTCTCATGTCTATAATCCCAGCCAAGGTGAGAGGATTGCCTGAGCCCAGGGGTTCGAGACCAGCCTGGGCAACTTGGCAAGACCTCTTCTCTACAATAAATCAAGAAAAATTAGCTGAGCGTAGTGGCACGTGCCTGTAGTTCCAGTTACTTGGAAAGCTGAAACGGAAGGATCACCTAAGCCCAGCAGGTCAAGGCCGCAGTGGCCGCAAGCGTGCCAGTGCACTCCAGCCTGGGCAACAGAGTGCTACTCCTACTCAAAAAACAAACAAACAAACAAATAACAAGATCAAATGAAAGATATATGATCTGATTACAGTATTTTTGGTTTCAGTATTTATGATATGGTAATTACTTTTTCTTCTCGTTGTAAATATCTTTTTTCATTCATTGGTTGCACAGGAAATGGTACTTGGGTAATACACTAGAACTCATCCTTGGTTTTGATCTGAAAGAATTCTCCCTGACCAAGTCTCAATTGCTTAAACAAACAAATTAACAAAAAAAAAGCATTAAGACAATTATATTGATAATTCAGTTTTTAAAAATATGTATTGGTCTTAATAGCTAGCTCTTTGAAATGGTTTCATTCATGTAATGATTGCAACTTTCCATTTAATTTTGTTGCAGACACCTGGCTTATGACTGATTCTTTAAATGTTTGATGTACTTACCATTTTCTCATGTTGCCATTCCTATCAGATCTATTTTTGTTTTCACTATTTTGTTTTTATTTGAAATAAGGTCTTGGTATGCTGCCCCATCTGGCTTCATACTCCTAGGCTCAAGCCATTTTCCTACCTCAACCTCCTGAGTAGCAGGGACTACAGGCATACATCACTGTACCCGGCCTTGTTTTCAGATATTAAAATAACATTTTCAGAATCCTATGCTTTGAAGATTATAAATTTTAATTTGCTTCTTCATATAAAACAGAGCAGATGGCCAGTGTGGAAAGAACATTACATTTGATTCTATTTTAGTGGGAAGAACTTAAAGTCTCTAAAGGGCACAAGCACCTGTGTTTAAAAAAAAGTCAAGCCGGGCTCGATGGCTCAGCCTGTAATCCCAGCACTTTGGGAGGCTGAGGTGAGTGGATTGCCTGAGCCCACGCGTTCAAAAACCCGCCTGGGCAACTTGGCGAGACCTCATCTCTACAATAAATCAAAAAATTAGCCAGGTGTGGTAGCGCGCACCTGTAGTTCCAGCTACTTGGGAGGCTGAGGCGGAAGGATTGCTGGAGCACAGCAGGTTGAGGCTGTGGTGGCCGGGAGCGGCCACTGCACTCCAGTCTGGGCGACAAAGTGAGACTCCAACTTGAAAAATAAATAAATAATAAAACTCAGTTCTGTTCATGTGTTGCCCAAACATAGCAACTTCTAAAAATAAATTCGATTCCTATAGATTCTTCAGAATTATATAAAGTAATTATTGTTTTTTGTTTTTGAATTGGAGTCTCACTCTGTCGCCCAGACTGGAGTGCAGTGGCCGCTCCCAGCCACCGCAGCCTCGCCCGCTGGTCTCTGGCGATTCTTCCGCCTCAGCCTTCCGAGTAGCCGGAATTACAGGCATGCGCTACCATGCCCAGCTGATTTTTTGATTTATTGTAGAGATGAGGTCTCGCTGCCCAGGCGGGTCTCGAACCCGCGGGCTCAGGCAATCCACTCACCTCAGCCTCCCAAAGGCGCGTGATTACAGCCTGAGCCATCAAGTCTGGCTGGTAATTATTGTTTTATCCAAAAAAGTAAGTACAAAGAAGACGAAAGCTGAAGAAAGTCGTGAGATTCAGGTATATATTTTCGTACCATATATATATATTTTTTTTTTTTTTTTTTTTTTTTTTGAGATGGAGTCTGTCACCCAGGCTAGAGGGTAATGGCATGCTCCCGGCCACTGCAGCCTTGACCTGCTGGGCTCAGGTGATCCTTCTGACTCAGCCTTTCAAGTAGCTGGAGCTATAGGCATGCGCCACCATGCCCAGCTAATTCTTTGATTTATTGTAGAGATAAGGTCTCAACAAGTTGCCTAGGCTGATCTGGAACCTACGGTCTCAGGCAATCCTACCATATATCTTATTTTTAGTTTGAGGACATTTGCTCTTATAGGAATGTTAACGATGTATTGCCATTTTCGGAAAACAGAACACTTAAAGTTAGAGGAAACAAATCATACACTTCCTGTCACTGTGATTTAAGTTACAGATGTCACTGAAAAACTGTGTTTTTTCTTTTTTAAATATCTGAACACAATCTCCTATACATTCTTGACATGCAAGCCCCCATAAAAGGATATCTTTGAAGGAAGAGATAGATATTTCAACCTAACTGGATACTTTCTGTGAGAGAAAAAAAATCTAGCCTCTGAAATTTTAAGTACTTATGACTTTAAATTTTTGTATTTGGAGAGAGGAATATAAAATCTATTTCTTATTCTTTCCATGTATTAACAACTCTTAAGACATTTTCCTTTGTGTATATGAGGTTAATGTCAAGAGACACTGGAATCTGTTTTCTATGAAATAAAGACAGAATGAAGTTTCCGTAGTATATCTTTTGTCTTATTCTATTTTTAAAAATCTAAATACAGCCGGGCTCGGTGGCTCAGCCTGTAATCCCAGCGCTTTGGGAGGCTGAGATGAGTGGATTGCCTGAGCCGATGGGTTCGAGACCCGCCTGCGCAATTTGGCGAGACCTCATCTCTACAATAAATCAAAAAATCAGCTGGGTGTGGTAGCACGTGCCTGTAGTTCCAGCTACTCGGAAGGCTGAGGTGGAAGGATCGTCGGAGTCCAGCATGTTGAGGCTGCGGTGGCCGGGAGCGGCCACTGCACTCCAGACTGGGCGATGGAGTGAGACTCCAATTCAAAAAAAAAACACAAAAATCTAAATACTTATCCACATGCATCCTACAGTATCAATTTCACTACTTTATTGCAAGATCATATGCCAAGGCCTCTTAGGTGGACATCAGAGTCACTTAGTAAATTACCGTATAAGTGTTTTGCTCCCTTCTTCCCAGACTTTCTTTTAAAAACTACATCAATTTATGGCTGGGTGGTGGCTCAAGCCTATAATCCCAGTCCTTTGGGAGGTTAAGGCGAGAGGACTGCTTGAGCCCACAGGTTTGAGAGCAGCCTGGGCAACATGGTGAGACCTCATCTCTACAATAAATCAAAAAATTAGCCAGGCGTGGTACACACGCCTGTAGTTCCGGCTGCTTGTAAGTCTGAGTTGGAAGGATCATCTGAGCCCAGCAGGTCGACACTGGAGTACCTGTGAGTGTGCCATTGCACTCCAGCCCGGGCAATGGAGTGAGACTCCAACTCAAAAAACAAAACAAAACAAAACAAAAAACACAACCAAAAACCACATCAACTAATGGCCCACTGTGAAATACCATACTTGACTTTCAGGAATTATGCTGTGCTCTACTGATATTCTTAAGTTAATTGCATTACTGTCATTTTTTTTCTTGTGTCTCTTTACTTTTCTAGGTCTACTGTTTAAAAGAAGCACTATGCTGCTACCCACCAAAGAAAGGCTAAAGTACATTCACAAGATACTCACAGAAGTAAGACCATACTTCCGATTAGTTCACAATCTTGATTTCCAGTGAAGATATTTCTCATTTTAAATATAACTTTAATTAGTAGAATTCATAAATGATTACTAAAAAATTGATTTATAATCATCTAATACTTTACCAAGTACTTAGAGATAATCTAACACCAAAATGTAGTATAGTAGTCTTTTACTTTTTTTTTTTTTTTTAAGTTGGAGTCTCACTCTGTCGCCAAGACTGGAGTACAGTGGCCGCTCCCGACCACCGCAGCCTCGACCTGCTGGGCTCTGGCGGTCCTTCCACCTCAGCCTTCCAAGTAGACGGAATTACAGGCATGCGCTACCATGTCCGACTGATTTTTTGATTTATTGGAGAGATGAGGTCTCGCTGCCCAGGCAGGTCTTGAACCCGCGGGCTCAGGCAATCCACTCACCTCAGCCTCCCAAAGGCGCGGGATTACAGGCTGAGCCACCGAGCCCGCCTTTTTTTTTTTTTTGAGTTGGAGTCTCACTCTGTCACCCAGACTGGAGTGCAATGGCCGCTCCCGGCCACCACGGCCTCGACCTACTGGGCTCCAGTGATCCTTCCGCCTCAGCCTTCTGAGTAGCTGAAACTACAGACGTGCGCTACCACGTCCGGCTAATTTTTTTTTTTTTAATTTATTGTAGAGATGAGGTCTCGCCAAGTTACCCAGGCGGGTCTTGAACCGGTGGGCTCAGGCAATCCACTCACCTCAGCCTCCCAAAGGCGCGGGATTACAGGCTGAGCCACCGAGCCCGGCTCTTTTACTTATTATAAAGCAATTTTTATAAATAACTAACCACAACATTCAAGTTCATTAGATTTTTCCTTTTTTTTGAGTTGGAGTCTCACTCTGTCGCCCAGACTGGAGTGCAGTGCACGCTCCCGGCCACCGCAGCCTCGACCTGCTAGGCTCTGGAGATCCTTCCGCCTCAGCCTTCCAAGTAGTCAGAACTACAGGCACGTGCTACCATGCCCAGCTAATTTTTGACTTATTGTAGAGACAAGGTTTCACCAAGTTGCCCGGGGGGATCTTGAACCCACAGGTTCAGGCAATCCACTCGCCTTGCCCTTCCAAAGTGCTGGGATTACAGGCTGAGCCACCGAGCCCGGCTCTGAGGAAGTTTTAATGTGATGATTTAAATATTGTCTTAAAATGGAATAATTTCTGAATGTTAAAATCTTATTGCTTAAATGTACAAAAACGTAGGGAAGTGTCTTTAATATATAAAATGGCAAATCTAGCCGGGCTCGGTGGCTCAGCCTCTAATCCCGTGCCTTTGGGAGGCTAAGGTGAGTAGACTGCCTGAGCCCGCGGGTTTGAGAACCGCCTGGGCAACTTGGCAAGACCTCATCTCTACAGTAAATCAAAAAATTAGCCGGGTGTGGTAGCGCGCGCCTGTAGTTCTAGCCACTTGGAAGGCTGAGGCGGAAGGATCCCTGGAGCCCAGCAGGTCGAGGCTGCAGTGTCCAGGAGCGGCCACTGTACTCCAGCCTGGGCGGCAGAGTGAGACTCCAACTCAATAAATAAATAAATAAATAAATAAATAAATAAATAAAATGGCAAATCTTTTGTGATAATAGACTTGGAAATGTGTATCAATGTGTTTGGGCATAATCTCTATATAAGACTCAGTTTTACTGTGCAAATCCAAACATATATCCAAACTCTGAGGTTCAGTTCTGCACTCAGTTATTTGCACTGTTCCTTTCTTTCTTTTCTTTCTCTTTTTTTATTTTTTGAGTTGAAGTCTCACTCCTTCTCCCAGGCTGGAGTGCAGTGGCGCACTCACAGGCATTCCAGCATCAACCTACTGGGCTCTGATGATCCTTCCACCTCAGCCTTCCAACTAGCCGGAACTACAGGCACGCACTACCACGCCCAGCTTATTTTTTATTTATTGTGGAGACGAGGTCTCAACAAGTTGCCCAGGCTGGTCTCGAATTTTCACTGTTTCTGATGCATTGACTATTCCATATCAGTGTTTGCACTGAGTCCTGGTCTTTATTATTGCAACAGCTTCCCATATGATCTTTCCGCTGTCAGTTGTTAATTACTCCCCAAACCATTCTATATGCTGAACAAGGTTAGTCTCCCTAAAGTATCATGTTCATTGATATTTCTTGCTTAAAATTCTTTTAGTGGCTACTCAGTTTCAGCAAGATGAGTTCCAGAGTCCATTGCTGACATTTAAAGTTTCTCAACAATGCAAGCTTACCTTCTATTACTTTGAGGCGAATTAAACTGGTCATATGTTTCTTACCAAATAAACATTGTTTATTCTGCCTCCATACAATTTTTTTCTTTATTGTTTTCCTCATCTATTCTTCCCATTCTTTATTTCTGAATCCTACTTTAAGACATTGTTTGAGGCCAGGCATGGTGGCTCAAGCATATAATCCCAGTACTTTGGGAGGCTGAGGCAAAAGGATTGCCTGAGCCCAAGGGTTTGAGACCAGCCTGGGCAACTTGGCGAGACCTTGGCTCTACAATAAATAAAAAAAATTAGCTAGGCTTGATAACATGTGCCTGTAGTTCCAGCTATTTGGAAAACTAAGGCAGAAGGATCACCTGAGCCCAGCAAGTCGAGGCTGCAGTGGCCATGAGTGTGCCACTGCACTCCAGCCTGGGCGACAGAGTAAGACTTCAATTCAAAAAAAAAAGACATTGTTTCTTTCACATGTTTCCTTGATAAACTCTTTTGATCATTCTCAAATTTATCCTCTTCCTGTTTTCAAATTGTCTGATACAGTGTTTATTCAGTCATTTTAACATGTATACATGTGCTAACCGGAATTATTATAATAATCTCACATGTGCATATTTTATTCTCCTAAATAAATTTTGAACTCCCTGAGGGTAGAGACTTTGTTTTATACTTCTTTTTGTAATCCCCACCTATGTAACACAATGCTAATCAGAAAATATGATGAAAAAATTGTGGCTTATTTCTATTAAATTTGAAATTGTCATTGCATAGTTCCACTGAAAAGAAGGTGTTAACAGTTGTTCTCTTTACAGGTTTCCTGTTTCAAATTCAATGGCTGTGTAGCTCCTATGCAGTGTTTAGGATTAACATGTTATGGCATGTTTTTACAGGTACTTTTTTAATGAAAGAAGAAAAGGAATACTTTTTGAACTGCTAACAAGTAGAACATGTAATCTCTCTTTCCATAGGTTAATACAAGTTATAATAATCTTAAATAGAGCAAAATAGTCTTCAGCCAGCGTAAAGACTAGAAATATTGTGGGGTGGTGTATGTATGTGTGTGTGTATGCACATGTGTGTGTCTATATATACATATGTGCATATGTGTGTGTGTGTGTGTATATATAGAGAGAGAGAGAGAGAAAGAGAAAGATTAAAGTCTTGGCCTAATTATTTAAGGTGTGATTTTAGAAATCAATTGTATTATTTCAAGAACATTTCTGACTAATCTTTTATTGTAAGCAAAAAAGACAATAATAACTAACATTTATTGGGACCTTACTATGTGCCAGACACTGTTCTAAACAGTGTACATGTGTTAGCTAACTTAAAACTAGCAACCTTGGCCGGGCCAGTGGCTCAGCCTGTAATCCCGCGTTTTGGGAGGCCGAGGTGAGTGAATTGCCTGAGCCTGTGGGTTTGAGACCCGCCTGGGCAACTTGGCAAGACCTCATCTCTACAATAAATCAAAAACTAGCCGGGCGTGGTAGTGCGCATCTGTAGTTCCAGCTACTTGGAAGGCTGAGGCAGAAGGATCGCCGGAGCCCAGCAGGTCAAGGCTGTAATGGCCAGGAGCGTGCCACTACCCTCCAGCCTGGGCAAAAGAGTAAAACTCCAACACAAAAAACCCCCACAAAACTAGCGACCTTGTGAAGTAGGCACTGTACCTAGAAGAATCTTGCTCGATAGCTTAGCCTACTGGCCACCAACTCCTACACACCAGGACTTCAAGGACCTAAGCCCTCCTCCTAGCCTTCTTCCAAGACATACTTTAGCTTCTTTAAATTTTTTTTGCTTGTTTATTTCTTTCTTTGGGACATGTAATACATACACATGTATTCATGTACAATTCCAAGAGCACAAAATATATAAAGTAAAAATTAAGTTTTCCTCCTCATTCATGGAATTCCCTTCACTAGAAATAATTGCTGTTACTACTTTGTTGTATGTCCTTCCAGAAGGAATAAGATTAATCTTTTTTTTTTTTTTAAATAGAAGCAGGGCCTTGCTATGTTGCCCAGGCTATGTTGCCTCAAACTCCTAGCCTCAAGAAATTCTCCCAGCTTGGCCTCCCAAAGTGCTGGGATTACAGATGTCAGCCACTGCATCTGGCTGAGATTAATTTTTGAATTACTGAAATCCAGTTAACTATTTTTTTTTTTTTTTTTTTTGAGCTGGAGTCTCACTCTGTCACCCAGACTGGAGTGCAGTGGCCGCTCCCGGCCACCGCAGCCTCGACCTGCTGGGCTCCAGCGATCCTTCCGCCTCAGCCTTCCAAGTAGCTAATTACAGGCATGCGCTACCACGCCCGGCTGATTTTTTGATTTATTGTAGAGATGAGGTCTCGCTGCCCAGGCGGGTCTCGAACCCGCGGGCTCAGGCAATCCACTCACCTCAGCCTCCCAAAGGCGCGGGATTACAGGCTGAGCCACCGAGCCCAGCTCAGTTAACTATTTTAAGGAGAATTTATATGGTTAGTCAACCCTTCAAAATCTTAATCTAATTGAAGTTATATATCATTTGAATCTCCTTTTCATATGTTTGTGCATTCTATATTCAAAGTTAAATATGAAATTTTTGTTCTAATAAAAGTTTTTATTTACTCGCATAAATATATACTTAGAATTGTTACATTAAAATGTGATCATTATAATTTATAAACAATGTCATAAATGACAGCTGGGGATGTCAAAGGGTTCTATTGTAGTCTTTTTTTTTCCTGAGTCAGAGTCTCACTCTGTCACTCAGGCTGGAGTGCAGTGGCATGCTCTCGGCCACCACTGCCTTGACCTGCTGGGCTCTGGCGATCCTTTCACTTCAGCCTCACAAGTAGCTAGAACTTCAGGTGCACACCACCATGCCTGGCTAAATTATTTATTTATTTACTTATTTATTGTAGAGACGAGGTCTCACCAAGTTGTCCAGGCTGGTCTTGAACCCTTGGGCTCAGGCAATCCTCTTACCTCGACCTCCCAAAGTTCTGAGCTTATAGGCATGAGCCACTATACCCAGTCTACTATAGTCTTAAAATCAAGACACAGTGTGGCTGTTAGTCAGATTGTAAAACTGCGTTCTAGGGTTTTGGCCTTACTTTGTTATTTCCCTCATATTGCCAAAATTCAGGAGTCAGTACCATTTAAAATTTCTCAAAAACAAACAAAAAATTATCTACTCTGCATTCCAGCCTAGGCAACATAACTCTATCTCATCTCTTAAAAAAAAATTATCGGGTAACTACTACAGTTTCCCTCCCACTGTGGGAAGTTTTCTGTCCTCTCAATAAATCCTGCTTTCTCACTTTAAAAAAAAATCTCTAAAAAGACACTTTTTTTCCCAAACAAAAAGAAACTGGATTTTGTTTCATTTTCAGGTTTTTTAATGTAAAATTCTTATTAATTTGATAGTTCCATTGTGGATAAAAATTGCATGTCATCTTGATCATGTCATACACATAAGGCAGTAGTGACTTATGCTTTGATTTGAAGGTCTGAACATCTTCAATGTTTCCTTTATTTTATTTTCCCTAGACCTTAACAGCAGGTTGGGATGAACTTGAGTGCCATCGTGTTTTTAATTTCTTATGTGAGCTGACCAGTCTCTCCCGCAAGGTGCAGACTGTTGTCTGCGGCAAACCAGGTAAAGAACTACAATTTGCAGATAATATTATACAGATTAAGATAGAAAAAAAAGCAGAGTTCAAAAGTGTATTTAAAAATAAGTTGTGACATACTTATCTAGTAAAAGGACAAAGAAATATAAGGGCGTGATCAACGCTGGGGATAATTGAGGCAGAAAGTAGTGTTCCACTGGGGAAAGGGAAGTATTCAGAGGGTTTCAACTGTATTGATAATATTTTATTTCTTAAGCCAGGTGGTAGATAAGAAGAACCTCATTATAGTATTCTTTAAACCTTTCTATGCACCAGAAATAGTCCATCTTTTAAAAATTATAGAACCTTACCTCATCAACAAGGGTACCTGCATAATCAATGTTTGTATGCCTAACCCTGAATTGTACCCCACATCTTTATTTTTTAAAAATCATATGACCTTAAATCTAGCAATTTTGCTCTAAGAAACTTACAATGTGCACAAGGAGACATGTATAAGAATAGTCACTACGGTATTTTTTGTAACCATGAAAAGCTGCAAATGACCTAAATGCCTATTATCAGGAGAACAGGTAAATAAATAATGGTATTTTCATACAATTAAAAACATCAGTCGTTAAAATGAATGAACTATCCATATTAATATGGATAAATCTTAAAACATAATTTGAATTTTAAAAAGTCACCAAGGAATAGTATGATACTATTTATATACATATTAAAGACTTGCAAAACAATTCTATTTATTCATTATAGTTACACACATGCAAAAAACTTATGAAAATAGGTAGTGTGATGATTAATTTTGTATGTCAGCATGGCTAGGCCATGGTACTCAGATATTTGATCAAACATTATTCTAGGTGTTTCTGTGAAGGTATTTTTTCAATGAGCTTAACTTAAGTCAGTAGACTGAGGAAAGCTGATTACCTTCCATAACGTGAGTGAGCCCCAGCCAATCAGTTGAAAGCCTTGACAGAAAAAAACTGACCTCCCCAAGCAAGAGGTAATTCTGCCAGCAGGCTGCCTTTGGATTAAAAGTGCTCTCTTCCCTGGATTCAGCCTGTCAGCCTACCTTGTGGATTTTGGACTTAACCAAGCTTCCACAATCACATGATCCAATTCCTTATAATAAATCTCTATCTTCTCTCCAATCATGTTTCTTCTGTTTCTCTAGAGAACCCTGACTAATATGGGAGGGACAAAAACCAAATTCACAGTCAGGTGTGATGGTGCGTGCCTGTAGTCCTAGCTACCTGAGAGGCTGAAATGGGAGGATCACCTGAACCCAGGAGGTTGAGGCTACAGTGAGCCGTGATTGTGGCACTGCACTCTAGCCTGGATAACAGAGTGAGACCCTGTCTCAAAAAAAAAAAAAAAATTCCTCTGGCGAGGAAGGGGAGAGAAATTGGAAGTGATATTTAAGAAACTTTAACTGAGCCGGGCTCGGTGGCTCAGCCTGTAATCCTGCACCTTTGGGAGGCTGAGGTGAGTGGATTGCCTGAGCCCGCGGGTTTGAGACCCGCCTGGGCAACTTGGCAAGACCTCATCTCTACAATGAATCAAAAAATTAGCCGGGCATGGTAGCGCGCGCCTGTAGTTCCAGCTACTTGGAAGGCTGAGGCGGAAGGATAGCCAGAGCCCAGCAGGTCGAGGCTGCGGTGGCTGGGAGCGGCCACTGCACTCCAGTCTGGGCGACAGAGTTAGACTTCAACTCACAAAAAAACCAAAAGAAACTTTAACTGTATCTATAATATTTATTTTCTAAAAATCTGAAGCAAATAGTAAAGCTTAGCAAAGCTAGGTGATTAGTGCACAGTATTTGTTATTGTGTAGATAAAATAAAATAACACCTTGAAATATTTCATTATAAAACAAATTATGGATCAAAAAGATAGATTTAGAACCTCAGTGATCAACCTGTAATCCCAGCACTTTGGGAGGCCTAGGCAAGAGGATTGCCTGAGTTCACGGGTTCAAGACCAGCCTGCAACTTGGTGAGACCTCGTCTCTACAATAAATCACAAAAAAATTAGCCAGGCGTGGTGGTGTGCATCTGTAGTTCTAGCTACTTGTAAGGCTGAGGTGGAAGAATCGCCTAAGTCCAGTAGATCGAGGCTGCGGCAGCTGTGAGCATGCCACTGCACTCCAGCCTGGGCAACAGAGTGAGACTCCAACTTAAAAAAAAAAAAAAAGCTCAGTGAAAGCCAGGCATGGTGGCACACACCTATAGTCCCAGCTACTTAAGAGGCTGAGGCAGAAGGATTGTCTGAGCCCAGGAAGTCAAGACTGCAGTGAGCCATGATCATGCTACTGAATTCCGGCCTGGGCGACAGAGTGAAACCCCTGACTCAAAAAAAAAAAAAAAAAGCAACAAAGAAGAAATAGATACCCAATGCAATAATAACAAAATTAATTTATGTCCTTTCCTTGATCAAAACTTTTATTAGCTCTCTGATGTCTTCAAAATAAGGTCCAAATTATTTATTTATATGGACCTTCACATTCTAGTCCCAACCTACTTTTTCAGACATTGCACACTACTCTCTATATTTGACATAAGCATATTGTTCTACTTACTGTGTCTCACACACCCCTTACAATTTCTTTTCTTTTCTTTTTATTTTTTTTTAGTTGGAGTCTCACTCTGTCTCCCAGACTGGAGTGCAGTGGCCGCTCCCAGCCACTGCAGCCTCGACTTGCTGGGCTCCGGTGATCCTTCCGCCTCAGCCTTCCAAGTAGCCGGAATTACAGGCATGCGCTACCACGCCCGGCTGATTTTTTGATTTATTGTAGAGATGAGGTCTTGCTGCCCAGGCGGGTCTTAAACCCGCGGGCTCAGGCAATCCACTCACCTCAGCCTCCCAGAGGCGCGGGATTACAGGCTGAGCCACCGAGCCCAGCTACCCCTTACAATTTCTACCTCAGTACCTTGTATTCATTCTATTTAATTGTCTTGAAATACTGTCTCTCCTCTCATCCATTAATACCCAATTTGCCTGACCTCCTCTACAAAGCCTTTCCTGAACTCTCAGGCCTGCAGTAATCTTTCTTTTCTCTAAATTTCTGTTTTAGTTGACTTGACACACTGGGGGTACTTACATATGGCCTTAGATTATTAGTAGACTTTCCATTTAAACTTGTTTTGTCTAAAAGTAAGTAAAATGTGAATGGTGTAAAACTGTTAAATGATGTAGCCACTATGGAAAACAGTTTGGTATTCCTCAAAAAGTTAAACAAAATTACCATATGACTCAGCAATTCCACTTCTTGGTATATACCTAATGGAAGTGAGAGCAGGGACTTGGACAATTATTTACATATTAATGTTCGCTGCAGCATCATACACAATAGCTAAAAGGTAGAATCAGCAGATGAGTGGATAAACAAAATGTGGCATATGCTCCAGCCTGGATGAATCTGAAAATACGCTAAGTGAGAGAAGTTAGGAACAAAAGGGTAAATATTGCCTAATTCTGCATATATGAGATACCTAGAACAGGCAAGTTAATAGAAAGATGTTACAGGTTACCAGGAGCTGGGATTAGGGGGAAATGGGGAGTTATTGCTTAATGGATACAGGGTTTGTGTTTGGGATGATGAAAAAGTTTTGGAAATAGACAGTGGCGACAGTTGAACAATATTGTAAATGTAATTGATGCCACTGAATTGTACACTTGAAAATGGTAGCCAGGCATAGTGGCTCACACCTGTAATCCCAGCACTTTAGGAGGTGGAGGTGAGAGGACTGCCTGAGCCCCAGGGATGTGAGACTAGCTTGGGCAACTTGATGAGATCTCATATCTACAATAAATCAAAAACCTAGCCAGGTGTGGTGGTATGCTCCTATAGTTCTAGCAACTTGGAAGGCTGAGGTGGAAGGATCACCTGAGCCCAGCAGGTCAAGGCTACACAGTACAGGCCATGAGCATGCCACTGCACCCCAGCCTGGGTGTCAGGGTGAGACCCCAACTCAAAAAAGAAAATGGTTAAAATAGCAAGTTTTTTGTTATCTATACTTTACCACAATATAAAAAATTAATAGCGTAACATATCAAAAACCGGAAACACCTCTTATCAACAGGGTGCCTGAATTAAACGTATTTGTATACCTAACCCTTAACTGTACCCCACATCATAATAAAAAATATTGATTAAAAAAATATCAAAAAACATTGAACTGTACACTTTAATTCTATGATATGTGAATTTTATTTATTTATTTATTTATTTATTTATTTATTTATTTATTTATTTTGAGTTGGAGTCTCACTCCATTGGCCAGGCTGGAGTGCAGCGACATGCTCACGGCCTTCCCACCATCAACCCTGCTGGGCTCCAGCGATCCTTCAGCCTCAGCCTTCCAAGTAGCCGGAACTATAGGCATTTACACTCGAGTAATTTTTTTTATTTTTTTTTGAGTTGGAGTCTCACTCTGTTGCCCAGACTGTAGTGCAGTGGCCGCTCCTGGCCACCGCAGCCTCGACCTGCTGGGCTCCGGCGATCCTTCCGCCTCAGCCTTCTGAGTAGCCGGAATTACAGGCATGGGCTACCACGCCCGGCTGATTTTTGATTTATTGTAGAGATGAGGTCTCACCAAGTTGCCCAGGCGGGTCTCGAATCCGTGGACTCAGGCAATCCACTCACCTCAGCCTCCCAAAGGCGCAGGATTACAAGCTGAGCCACCGAGCCCGGCTTCAGCTAATTTTTTTTTTTTTTTTTTTTTTGAGTTGGAGTCTCACTCTGTCGCCCAGACTGGAGTGCAGTGGCCGCTTCCGGCCACCGCAGCCTCGACCTGCTGGGCTCCGGTGATCCTTCTGCCTCAGCCAATCCTTCTGCCTCAGCCTTCCAAGTAGCCGAAATTACAGGCGTGCGCTACCACACCCAGCTAATTTTTTGATTTATGTAGAGATGAGGTCTCGCTGCCCAGGCGGGTCTTGAACCCACGGGCTCAGGCAATCCACTCACCTCAGCCTCCCAAAGGCGCGGGATTACAGGCTGAGCCACCGAGCCCGGCTATTTTTTTTTTTTTTTAATTGTAGAGACAAGTTCTCGCCAAGTTGCCTGAGCTGTTCTCAAACCCACGGGCTCAGGCAGTCCACTTGTCTCGGCCGCCCAAAGTACTGGGATTACAGGTTGAGTCACCAAGCCTGGCTGTAAATTATATTTAAAGGAAGCTGTTAAAAAAGACAGTGAGAAGCCGGGCTCGCTGGCTCAGCCTGTAATCCCGCGCCTTGGGAGGCTGTGGTGAGTGGATTGCCTGAGCCCGCGGGTTCGAGATGTGCCTGGGCAACTTGGCGAGACCTCATCTCTACAATAAATCAAAAAATTAGCCAGGCGTGGTAGCGCGCGCCTGTAGTTCCAGCTACTTAGAAGGCTGAGGCGGAAGGATCGCCGGAGCCCAGCAGGTCGAGGCTGCGGTGGCCGGAGTGGCCACTGCACTCCAACCTGGGCGACAGAGTGAGACTCCAACTCAAAAAAAAAAAAAAAAAAAAAGACAGTGAGAGTAGCGCCCGCCTGTAGTTCCAGCTACTTGGAAGGCTGAGGCGGAAGGATTGCCGAGCCCAGCAGGTCGAGGCTGTGGTGACTGGAGCGGCCTCTGCACTCCAATCTGGGCGACAGAATGAGACTCCAACTCAAAAAAAAAAAAAAAAAAGACAGTGAGATACCATTTCATATCCAACAGCAGATGTTGGAGAGAATGTGAAGACAACCCTCAGATATTGCTGGTGGGAATGTAAATTGTGCAGTTACTTTGGAAAACAGTCTAACAGTCCCTCAGATGATTAAATATAGGTTTATCATATGACCTATCAATTTCACTTTTGACTATAAACCCAAGAGAAATGAAAACATATGGACACACAGAAATGTATACGTGAATGTTAATAGTTTCATTATTCATAATAGCCAAAAGATGGAAACTGTGAATGTCCATCAATGGGTGAATGGATAAACAAATTGTGGTATATCCATACACTAGAATATCAACTGACCATAAAAGGGAATGAAGTACTGATGTATGCTACAAGATGAATGAACTTTGAAAACACTATGTTGCCAGGCACAGTGGCTCACACCTATAATCCCAGCATTTGGGGAGACGGAGGCAAGAGGATTGCCTGAGCCCATGGGTTTAAGACCAACCTGGGCAACATGGCGAGACCTCATCTCTACAATAAATCAAAAAATTAGCTGGATATGATGGCATGCATCTGTATTTCCAGCTACTTGGAAGACTAAGACAGAAGGATAGCCTAAGCCCAGCAGGTCAAGTATACCACTGCACTCCAGTCTGGACAGCAGAGTGAGACTCCAACTCAAAAAAAAAAGAAAGAAAGAAACTACTATGTTAAGTGAAACAAGCCATTCACAAAAGACCACATATAATATGATTTCATTCAAATGAAAATCCAGGATAGGGAAGTCTATAAAGACAGAAAGTAGAGTATTGGTTGCTTAGGACTGGGGATAGAAAAAGACAGAGATGGGGGAGATAGCTAAAAGAACAACACTTCCTCTTGAAGTGATGGAAATGTTCTAAAATTAACAGTGATAACTGTACATATCACTGAATATACTAAAAACCATTGGATTGAAGGGAGGAAGCATATAGCATTACAATGTGTACCTGGTCCTAAACCAGAGGAAGTGAAGGCCATTGGAGGTCCAAACTTCACCTGCATGAAGCCTGCTTGTGTAGCTAATTCTGACTTGTACCCCATATGTCTATAATTTTTAAAAAAGAAAAAAACCACTGGATTGTACACTTTAAATGGGTAAATCGTATGGTATGTAAATTATATCTAAATAAAATTGTTTTAAAAAGTAGTCCCCTGATAATCAAGAAACTTTATAGAGGACAATGAAATAACACTTTCAGTACAAAGTATATTGACAGTTTTTTGTTTTGTTTTGTTTTTTGAGTTGGAGTCTCACTCTGTTGCCCAGACTGGAGTGCAGTGGCCACTCCCGGCCACCACAGCCTCAACCTGCTGTACTCAGGCGATCCTTCCGCCTCAACCTTCCGAGTAGCGGGAATTACAAGCATGCGCTACCACGCCCGGCTGATTTTTTGATTTATTGTAGAGATGAGGTCTCTCTGCCTAGGCGGGTCTCGAACCCGTGGGCTCAGGCAATCCACTCACCTCAGCCTCCCAAAGGCGCGGGATTACAGGCTGAGCCACCGAGCTTGGCAGGGTTTTTTTTAAGAGACAAGGTCTTGCTCTATTGCAGACTTCAGTGCAGTGGTATGATCATAGCTCACTTCAGCCTCAAATTCATGGGCTCAAGCAATCCTTCCACCTCAGCCTCCTGAGTAGCTGGGACTAAAGGCACACACCACCATTCCTGCCTAACTTTTAATTTTATCTTTTGTAGAGACAGGGGTCTCACTATATTGCCCAGGCTAGTCTCAAACTCCTGGGCTCAAGTGATTCTCCCACTTTGGCCTCCCAAAGTGCTGGAATTACAGGCTTGAGCCACTTCTCCCCGCTGGTACATGTCTTTGACCTTTCTCTGCATTTATTTATTTATTTTTAAAGTATGTCTTTTGGCTGGGCATGGTGGCTCACGCCTGTAATCCCAGCACTTTGGGAGGCAGAGCCTAAAGGGTTACCTGAGTCCTGGAGGTCAAGGCTGCAACGGGCCACTGCACTACAGCCTGGGCATCAGAGTGAGACTCTGACTCAATAATAATAACAATAATAATAATAACTAATAAATAAGATATGTCTTTTGAGTGACCCATTATTCAAAGTACTGACTATAAATCAGGAAGGTAAGGATAAGTAGATAGTCCAGTTATGAAATTAGGGCATCTCAGCTACAGATAATCTCTTGGTTACTTCTTGTTTAGAAACTCAGTTTATGGCCGGGCTCGGTGGCTCAGCCTGTAATCCCAGCGCTTTGGGAGGCCGAGGTGAGTGGATTGCCTGAGCCCGCAGGTTCGAGACCCGCCTGGGCAACTTGGTGAGACCTCATTCTACAATAAATCAAATATCAGCCGGGCGTGGTAGCGCACTCCTGTAGTTCCAGCTACTTGGGAGGCTGAGGCGGAAGGATCGCCGGAGCCCAGCAGGTCAAGGCTGCGGTGGTCGGGAGCGGTCACTGCACTCCAGTCTGGGTGACAGAGTGAGACTCCAACTCAAAAAAAAACAAAACTCAGTTTACTATCACTGTTTTACCACAATGGTTAATAAGTTGCTGTGATCTCTATCAAATATGTATATCAGTTTTTCTAGGAAAAATGGTTTACAATTCTTTTGTGATCATAGGAAGCGCCCGAAAACTGGAGTTAAGGATCAGACTGTTTTGTAGAAATGTCCTACTTGATCACTGGACACATCGAAGTGATTTTGCATTTTGGCTGACACGAATATTAAAACCATGGCCGATAGTGAATCAGGCAAGATTACTGTATATCATCTTTGGGCCAATATCTCCTCAGGATGGTGAGCACTCATTTTTCAGGGGTGTATGTTACATAACTGGTTGATTATTTTTACTTTAGGAAGCATATATTTTGTACCTGCTCAGTTTCATCATTTTTGACTAAACTGCTTTTTGTGATTTAATAGGTGTATACTACATTAACTTGTGCATAACCTAAGTTAATCGAAGACAGAAATTGTTCGTTGTAGTCCATTACCAAATAAATGTATTCCCATAGTCTCTCGTATACCAAAAAATGCTTTTCATTCTTTTTTTTTTTTTGAGTTGGAGTCTCACTCTGTTGCCCAGACTGGAGTGCAGTGGCCACTCCTGGCCGCCGCAGCCTCTACCTGCTGGGCTCCGGCAATCTTTCTGCCTCAGCCTTCCAAGTAGCCAGAACTCCAGGCGCACGCTGCTGTGCCTGGCTAATTTTTTGGGGGTTTATTGTAGAGACGGGGTCTCGCCAAGTTACCTGGGTGGGTCTTGAACCCACAGGCTCAGGCAATCCACTTGCCTCGGCCTCCCAAAATGCTGGGATTACAGGCTGAGCCACCGAGTCTGGCCTCATTCTTAAACATTATCTTAATTCAAAGTTACATTTGCTGCTGGAAGCAACTAATAGTGCTAGTGAGGCAAAGCAGTAGTCAAATTGATACTTTACTTAATTTTGTATGCAAAAAGGATTTTTTTTCTTTTTTTGAGTTGGAGTCACTTTGTTGCCCAGGCTGAAGGGCAGTGGCACATTCATGGCTACCACAGCCTCCAACTGCTAGACTCAGACACTCCTTCCGCCTCGGCCTTCCAAGTAGCTGAAACTGCAAGTGCTCACTACCAAGCCCGGCTTATTTTTTTATTTATTGTAGAGACGAGGTCTTGCCAAGTTGCCCAGGCTGGTCTCGAACCCCTGAACCCAGGCAATCTTCTCGCCTTGGTCTCCTAAAGTGCTGGGATTAAAAGGCTTGAGCCACTGCGCCCGGCCTCGTATTATTTTTTATAGAGACGAAGTCTCACTCTATAGCTCAGGCTGGTCTTGAACTCCTAGACTCAAGCAATCCTCTGGTCTCAACCTCCCAATGTACTGGGATTACAGGTGTGAGCCACCACACCTGGCCAGATTAATGTTAAAATTATCATGCATTAGTTCATCTTGACTTATGTTAAGAGGTAACAAGCTTAAAGTATGTTGAATAGAGCCAGGCTCGGTGGCTCAGCCTGTAATCCCGTGCCTTTGGGGGGCTGAGGTGAGTGGATTGCCTGAGCCCGCGGGTTCGAGACCCGCCTGGGCAGCGAGACCTCATCTCTACAATAAATCAAAAAATCAGCCGGGCATGGTAGCGCATGCCTGTAATTCCTGCTACTGGGAAGGCTGAGGCGGAAGGATCGCCGGAGCCCAGCAGGCGAGGCTGCGGTGGCCGGGAGCGGCCACTGCACTCCAGTCTGGGCGACAGAGTGAGACTCCAACTCAAAAAAAAAAAAAAAAAAAAAAGTATGTTGAATAGCAATAGAAAGCCAGTCTGGGATTAAGATTTTGTCATCAGTAATCAACAAAGAGAATTGGTCATAGGTAAATAATCAAAAGGTAATTGAATTACTGTTTTGATATAAATGTTTGAAACATTTTCAGATATGGCATGCTCTCTTTTTATAGGCTATCAGTAGGTTTTATTTTGGTAACATTACATCAACTGCTTTTTCCAATTTCTATTTTGGGGTAATGTTAATTTTTGAACTAGAAGCCCTATTCTGCTTGGTGAAACTACTTTTTCTTCTTTTAAAAAAAGTTTTTTTGGCCAGGCACGGTGACTCCGCCTGTAATCCCAGCACTTTGGGAGGCCAAGGTGAGAGGATTGCCTGAGCCCGGGAGTTTGAGACCAGCCTGGGCAACTTGGTGAGACCTCATCTCTACAATAAATCACACACACAAAAACTAGCCAGGCATGGTGGCGTGCATCTGTAGTTTCAGCTACTTGGAAGGCTGAGGTGGAAGGATTGTCTAAACCCAGCAGGTCGAGGCTGCAGTGACTGTGAGCATGCCTCTGCACTCTAGCCTAGGCAACAAGAGTGAGACTCCAACTTAAAAAAAAATTGTTTTTTTAGAGACAGGGTCTTGCTCTGTCACCCAGGCTGGAGTGCAGTGTGCCATCATTGCTCACTGTAGCCTCAATCTCCTGGGCTCAAGCAATCCTCCCACCTCAGCCTCTTGAATAGCTAGGACTATAGGAGCATGCAATCATGCCCTACTAATTTTTTTATTTTTAGTAAAGCCAGGATCTCACTATGTTGCCCAGACTGGTCTTGAACTCCTGGCCTCAAGCCATCCTCCCGCCTTAGCCTCCCAAAGTCCTGGGATTACAGGGATGAGCCACCATGCGTGGCTGGAAACTACCTTTTCTTTATTTCATTATTGCTGTGCTTTATCATATCAGTGAGAAACATTCAAATGTATACTGTTATCAGAATTGATCTTTTATTATGAAAGTAGTTTAAATAAGTAATGGAGTTATGCAGTTCACTTTCCTTCTTAGACACAAAGCCAGTGCTTCTGTCATAGCTTAGTTTTTGTTTCAATTCAGGACAGGTGATTTGGCAGAAAATGATAGAAGGACCTACAGATGAATCCAGTCTGAAAGGTTTGGCTGATGCCATTAAATTACTATATGATACAGGCACTAAAGAGTGGACAGCAGATGACGTTATCAGTCTTGTAGATGAACTATCAGGTAAAAAAATATATCTTTACTAACATCGGATAATAAAAACTTATTATTAGAATACAGTTAAACAACTGTAAGGATAATCCACAGGGAACCAATGAAGAGCCTGTTGGAAATCACTAAATGCTCTAAAATATTTAAAGAGGGGCACTATGTTTAAAGAGAATGCACATAGTCAACTTACTTTCCTTCAATTGCCAACTTTATAATATATATATTATTATTATTTGAAATCTTCATAGTTTATTTAGCTCAGAACTCCCATTTTTCAAGTTCTCAGTAACACCCTCTTAGGTTATATAAGAAGAAAGCCCTCTCCTTCTGGTAAGGAGAGGTGAAACCATTTTTCTTATTCCTGCACGATCCTTTAGATTCTAAAGTTTATAAGGTTGCTTTCCTTACACAGGATTAGACCACCTTGCCTGCTGACCTACAGTATAGGAGAATTGCTCTGACTGCATTGCTAGTATGTTTGTAAAGGCTACCGTGACATGGCGATGATCTCTGACTCTTGCTGAACTCTGTCATTGAAAAACTAAAGTATTTGCTGTGACCTTTTGGCACCAATTGTATTTCCAATAGAGTGATATGATATTGCATGAAATTAATGATGTTTACTATAACTATTGTGTAATTTCTCATTAAATAACTACTCTTCCTCTAATAAAAGTGGTTCCCCGTGAGTGGCTTCTGGAGAATAATGCACGTCTCCTAATCCTCAGTGGGAACAACATCTGCTTCACTTTCATGGCCAGTAAAGCTGTGAATGGACGGGCCATTGAACTAGCAAGGCTCATCGTCTTTTTTGCTTTGGTAAGTACAAAATAAGTTTTTCTCTGACAAGTTGTTTAACATCACAATTAATGGACCAGGGAGCTGCCCTGAAAGAATTGAAATGTACACTAATCATTTTAAAAGAACAAATATTTAAATGTATATTTTTAATGTTTCTTTTTCAAAATATTAAAATATATATAATAAACTTTAATATTTGGAATCATTCTTTATATTAACCTCTTCCCACTTCACATCTAGATTGCCATTATACAGTTCTGCTAAGTTATGCTTATCTTTAAAAATTCAGTTTAGGCTGGGCTCAGCGGCTCAGCCTGTAATCCCAGCACTTTGGAGGCCGAGGCAAGTGGATTGCCTGAGCCTGCAGGTTCAAGACTAGCCCGAGCAACTTGGTGAGACCTCATCTCTACAATAAATAAAAAATTAGCCGGACGTGATAGTGCGTGCCTATAGTTCTGGCTACTAGGAAGACTGAGGCAGAAGGGATCGCCTGAGCCCAGCAGGTTGATGTTGGGGTGGCCGTGAGCATGCCACTGCACTCCAGCCTGGGTGAGAGAGTGAGACTCCAACTCAAAAAAAAAAAAATTCAGTTTAAAAAAAGGTATCCAGGCTGGACGCAGTGGCTCAAGCCTGTAATCCTAGCACTTTGGGAGGCTGAGGTGAGGGGCTGCCTGAGCCCACGGGTTTGAGAACAGCCTGGGCAACCTGACGAGACCTCATCACTACAATAAATTTTTTTAAAAATTAGCTGGGGCGGGGCTCGGTAGCTCAGCCTGTAATCCCGCGCCTTTGGGAGGCTGAGGTGAGTGGATTGCCTGAGCCTGCGGGTTTGAGACCCGCCTGGGCAGCAAGACCTCATCTCTACAATAAATCAAAAAATCAGCTGGGCATGGTAGCACATGCCTGTAATTCCGGCTACTTGGAAGACTGAGGTGGAAGGATCGCCGGAGCCCAGCAGGTCGAGGCTGCGGTGGCCAGGAGCGGCCACTGCACTCCAGCCTGGGTGACAGAGTGAGACTCCAACTAAAAAAAAAAAAAAAAAAGAATGTTAGTAAGTAAACATTTTACCTTTCAGTCAATTTTATCTAGGAACATGTCATCTCTACTTTAAATATTTATCTTTTTTTTTTTTAATTAGTCAGGGTCTCATTCTGTCACCCAGGTTGGAGTGCAATGGCACGCTCACAGTCACTGCAGCCTCTACCTGCTGGGCTCAGATGATTCTTCTGCCTCAGCCTGAAGTAGGTGGAACCACAGGCACACACCACCATCCTGGCTAATTTTTTAATTTATTGTAGAGATTAAGTCTCGCCAAGTTGCCCAGGCTGGTCTCAAATCCCTGGACTGAGGCAATCCTCTCACCTTCACCTCCCAAAGTGCCAGGATTATAGGCATGAGCCACCGTGCCCTGTCAAATATCTATCCTTTATGGAAAAACAAATAGTCCCAAACTCTCAAGATGGAAAGTTGATAATACCTAGAGTTATCTTACCTATTGAAATTGCCCATTTGCCTGTCACCCTCATTGGACTCCTTGAAAATAGAGCCATGACATTATGACCTGTCATTGCATCTCCAGCTCAGTACATGTTTATCACATGAGTGAATGAGAAGTAGTCTTATTTCTTAGATATCCAATATCTATTTCAACATTAGCTCCTGCATTAATACAAAATATTCTATGATGATTTTAAACCAGGCTTTTTTTTTGTCGGAGTCTCACTCTCTAGCCCAGACTGGAGTACAGTGGCATGCTCACGGCCACCGCAGCCTTGATCTGCTGGGCTCAGGTGATCCTTCCAAGTCAGCCTTCCAAGTAGCTGGAACTACAGGTGCATGTCACCACGTCTGGCTAATTTTTTGTAGAGATGAGGTCTCGCCAAGTTGCCCAAGCTGGTCTCGAATACATGGGCTCAGGCAGTCCTCTTACCTTGGCTTCCCAAAGTGCTGGGATTATAGGCATGAGCCACCACGCCTGGCCCAGGCTTTTATTTACTTTGCACTTTTTTCCACTAAAATCGTACCATTTGAAAGTATTAAATATAAAATCATTTCTATTTAGAGACTCAATATGGTTGTGAAGTATAATAAATGGCATAAAATCATAAACCATCATTGTTCAATACTATTTTCAAATGCTTTAACTTTCTTCAGATGAAGGGTTACAGTGCTTTGTATGTCTAAATCAGGTGTGTGAGAAAGAGCTATACTGCATGAATTGGGCAGTCAAAATGATGCAAAAAGTCTGTAAAGTCTTTAACACTCCAGTGGAAAGAAATAACTTCCTGCAAAGTGTGGCAAATACATTTGCGTATGTTATAATGGAAATGCTGCAATCAATTATGTCTGGTGAGTAGGAATGTTTTTGGTTCATAGGTGTCAGTAAAATGTTTCTAGTCTCTGCTTAAGACAGAGTAGTTCTGTGTACACTTTCATGTCCAAGCAATAGAAGGAGCAGACATTTTTTGTTTGTTTTCCTTGAGATACATTTAAGCCTCTTTCAATTTTGCACAGCCAAAAAATTTAACTTACTTACCAACTATCATAGTCATCATAATACTATCTTATATGTTTGTATAGTTTCAACAAATATTAGTTTACAGTTTTATTAAGTAACCAACATGATAACTTCCCTATTTTAAGAATGAGAAGACCAAGGCTTAGAGAAATTATCTGACTTGCCCAAGATCATAAGGTTAGAAACAGTAAGGCATGGATGAGCATCCTTTTCTTCTGATTTCTAACCCAGTTTTCTTATATAATTCCATGATTGTAACAATTAACCATAACGTAAGGTCACTAGCAGAAGTTCTTCTGTTTAGACATTATTAGGGAAAATTAGAACATCTGTGTTTCAAATAAATTATATATTTAAATTTTTAACTATCATTTTCTTTTCCCAAATGTCTATTCCTGTCTTTGGCATATAGGAGACCATGACGAAGATGACAGAAGCTTTTTGAATTTGTTCCACCTTGTACATGCTCAAGCTAGCTTCTATAAGGAGGTCCTGGTTTTGACCATGAATACTTCTTTATCTGTCTAAATACTCAGAAAGCCTTGCCTTTAGAGAACTTCACTAAACTATTAGAGGAGCACTACTTTTTCTCTCAAAAAATAGCATCCATGGGACTTTTTATCATCTAAGTAACCTAAGAATTCAATAGCTGCATAGAGTTTTAGAGCCAGCTGCTTATACAATTATTAATATTAAAAAACAAGCAAACCCAAGAATGTATTGAGATTTCTCTGGAAAACAAGCTCTGCCTCTTCAGGTTTTGGTCAACCTAACACCAAACTGAAAATTAATGTTAGCTCTTCAAGCATCTGGGGCTAGGTCAACCTCTATGCATGGATCTTTGAAGCAAGAGAAAATTCTGTTTTATACTTAGAACAGACCCAAATCCACTAAATAGTATGTATCTATTCACTTTACTTAAGTTGTATAGACATAGCCCAGAATGTTTTGTGAAGATTTGCAATATGGTGTTTTGGAACGTGCAGAATATAAATAACAGTTTTTACCACCTTCTTGGCATATGCTTTCAAAGAATATTATATTTTGTTGTTTTACATGAACTAACAGATAAAAAAACAAAGGAAGTGTATGTGTGAGTCTATATACATATAGACGGACATATATTTCCTTAAGATGAATCATACAAAGATTTATAAATGGAGGAAAAGTATAGCATATTGTCTCAGTACAATCAAATCATCTTTTATACTTTCCTGGGGATTGAAGTGAAATTTTGCAAATTAGGGAAAAAACAAAATGAAAGAAAGTAGCTCTTCTACTGCCAGAACAATCTTCACAACTAATTTTTACTTCTTGAAGCTTTTCTTCTTAAAAAGTGAGATTTGGTAAAGGAAACCAGAATGGACGGTTATAGTAGCTGCGAAAGAGTTGGGTTCTCTTCACTCAATTAAGTTGATTCCAGGAAGCTCCAGGACTATTTCAGTCTGACTGGCATCTGCCACTACTGCTTTTACTATGAAAGTAGGTAATAATAGTGCCCCACTGGCTGAAATGATGCTGGAGTTCTCCTGGAGCTCCCTTTTCTTCTCCTTAGGTTTGATGACTCCTGAAGACACACTCCTTCCCCTGGGCTTCTCAGAGGCTGGCTTTCTTTTCCCAGCCCTTGATTAACTCACTTCTGGAGCTGATGAGGGAAGAACAGTACGAAATATAGAAATCCCTGCAGAAGGAGAGTGTGAATTGGGGGAAACTTTCTAATGTTCGACAATAGGGGCTCAGTGAGAGATGAACAGGACTGAGGAAGAGTGAAAATTGTGGAGAAAATAGAAATTGTGATGAGAGAATTTTACTATATGTCAATAGCAAAGGCGCTTACCTTCAGTTTTGGAGGGCCAGAACTTAATTGCCTTTCTTAGATAGATTTTCCAACTATAATTCCACTGGCGGCAGGAATTTTTTCTCCAGTTTGGATATTTATGAAAAAACAAAGTTCTTGCTATTATCTTGATTTCATTTTTTTTCAGTTTAAGAATTCACCCACAATTCAATTATAAATGGAATTATAAGTGGAATTGAATTATAAAAATTAAAAGTTGACAGATACCAGAGAACAAAATAACATCTTAATTATCTTTTTATTCCCCCCCTTTTTCTCATATATGCTTGCAAAGTACAGATTTATTTATCAAAACACTGGTTATTCCCTCATTCAACTATTTAGTAGAGAAAGGAAAAATAAAGGAAGCAAGAAAAAATTTTAAGTATTTTACTAAATAGGTACTAGATTTTATATTCTTAGAGAAAATAATTTGGCATTGTAAAGTTTCCTTGATTTCTTTGAATTATCCAAGTCTCCACAGCAGTCATTTTCAGCAAGTTTACAAAAGAAGCATAGTTTAATTTAAAACATATTTGATCTGGATTTTGAATCTATACACTTGCACTGACATGACTGCTGTTGTAATTTTTAAAACTCATATTATTTCATTATTCTCAATAATTGTGGGATTATTATCTTACATCCCCTGAAACTGGGAATATAAAAAATGTGATTCATTCTTTGGGTGCTGTAGATAAATGACATCATTTTGCCACTAATAAAAAGTAAACTGACAGATTCTTCATTCAGTTGTTAACAGGTATAAATAACATTTGTGACCAATTTTGCAGTTTCTTCAATCTAGTGGTTCACTTTTTTGTTGTTGAAAACGTATGTCACCCAGAATAAACTGTAATATCAAAATTTAAAGTGGGAGATTACCTTTCAAAAGCATATGCTGCTATTACCACTATTATTGATGTCACTTGTGATATGGGCAGTCATACTGTCACCAAAAGAAAATGAGCATTTGCAAAATGAATGGTTTAAAAACATTAGGAGACTATCAATTTCTAACTAACTCTAGAAGAGTCATAATGACATACGTAACTATGTAAACTACTAGCGAGTCAGATAAATGAGCCTGTACCCTTTTAAAAATGAGAATATTGGTCTGAATTAGAAAACTTGAGCTCCCAGATCTTGTTTCCTGTTTGCAATGATCTCCTCAGCCTCCTTTGACTTTGACTTGTAGGATGATTTTTACTTCCATTAGAAGGCAAGCTCAACATCATTATATTTGTCTTTATCATTATTTCTACACAGATGTCACACACCATAACAGACTAACAAGTTAATGATGCCACTTTTCTTAGAAACTGATTTGCAGTTGGTGTCTTGCGATAAGTACTCTGTGCCTTGTGAAACCATAGAACTTCAACGCTCTTGTGGTTGATTCCTTCTCATGCCCTAACATCCCCTCATCTTTGTTGTATCAGATGGCTCAACTAGTGTGAGCAGCAGGCACCTTGCTTCACGCTTTTCTCATCCTATGATGACTTAGTTCATGCTTCCAGTTCTTTGGTTAATAGCAAAAATGTTATTGCCAGGATAATTATGCACCCTTAGAGATTAGGGCAATTGTGAGGTGCCCAGCAGAAGGTGCAACTGGAAGAACAGTCTTATGTCAGTGAATAACAAGCACTAACCTCTTCGTGTGTTGCTACTCAAGAGCTAACCTCTTTATGTGAATAGTACTCAACTATATGATTACAGGCTTTTATCTAATAAACATCGTGAAAAGTACAAATAAAGTGGCTGCAAACGCCGCTTTGGCTACTGGATACCTTCTTAGCAATGTGACTTCCAAGGCAGTTGCAAAACCGGCAAGAAATCAGGACAGGGATGTAGACTCCTTGGCCTGTTGAGACATCACTGAGCTAAGAAAGATGACTGACAGATAGCTGTATTGGACAGTCTTCTCCACCTTAAAAGAAAAAAGCTCCAAAGAACTAAGACTGCATTGTTTTCATCAAGAAAACAAATATAACACCAGAAAATTCCTTGAGTACCTAGAGACTTTTTTAAAAACTGTTTCGCTTTTGAAAGACTCTTAAATTAAAACAATTATATTGATAGACATTCCAGATCACTGCTTTCTTAAAGATGTATAAAGCTGAAACATATGCATTGCTGTTTCAAAAATCTTGTATTTATGGTAAAATGTCTTTGATACCTAAATATTTGATATTTGCCAAATTTTATTTAACTTTGTAACTATTGATATTAATAAAATTACATTAAAACTGAAAGCATTTCCAACTTGTTCAGAGTTTGTCATTATGCAAGTCATTGAATTTCTTTTCTTTTTTTTTTGAATTGGAGTCTCACTCTGTCGCCCAGAGTGGAGTGCAGTGGCCGCTCGCGGCCACCACAGCCTCGACTTGCCGGGCTCCGGCGATCCTTCCGCCTCAGCCTTCCGGGTAGTCGGAACTACAGGCGTGCGCTACCACGCCCAGCTAATTTTTGATTTATTGTAGAGATGAGGTCTCGCCAAGTTGCCCAGGTGGGTCTTGAACCCACGGGCTCAGGCAATCCATTCACCTCAGCCTCCCAAAGGAGCGGGATTACAGGCTGAGCCACCAAGCCTGGCTGCAAGTCATTGAATTTCTTGTGGGGGATCTTTTCTTCATTTAACCTATTAATTATATAGCTCTATTATGATCAACAAATGAAATGTCTTAATATAAAATAATGTTGCAATTAGTGAAATATTTACATATATTATGCTTAGTAGTACAGCATATAAAAATAATGTCATCTACTATTAACTCATACATTGAACAGTAGTCTATAAGCAGAACAGGATTCTATATTGTTGTGCTATTTAATTCAGAGATCAGATTCCCTAAGCAATTAATATTCCATTGCTGCCAAGCTAGAAATGCTACAGTTATCATAGTTTAACACCAGTTTCAAAAAACAACATGTGAGCCGGGCTCGGTGGCTCAGCCTGTAATCCCACGCCTTTGGGAGGCTGAGGTGAGTGGATTGCCTGAGCCCGCGGGTCCGAGACCCGCCTGGGCAGCGAGACCTCATCTCTCCAATAAATCAAAAAATAAGCTGGAAATGGTAGCACATGCCTGTAATTCCAGCTACTTGGAAGGCTGAGGCAGAAGGATGGCCGGAGCCCATTGGGTCAAGGCTGTGGTGGCTGGGAGCGGCCACTGCACTCCAGTCTGGGTGACAGAGTGAGACTCCAACTCAAATGAATAAATAACAATAAAATAAAATAAAATAAAATAGATGAGAGCAAAACTAACTTTGAAGAGGCTATTCTTTTTTTTTTTTTTTTTTTTTGAGTTGGAGTCTCACTCTGTAGCCCAGACCAGCCTTGACCTTCTGGGCTCTGGCTATCCTTCTGCCTTAGGCTATTTTAGGCTTAGCAAATATTTAGAGTTTGACAAAACCAAAACATGTAATTTACAAAGATAATTTTCCACTTCAACTATGCCTAAGTACCTTATGAAGAAAATCACTCTTTATTTTTGAGTAATTTTAAACTATTTTAAAGGCTCTTGAAGTCCAAATAATGCTAAAAAAGCAAGCAGATTTTCTGAAATTTAATAAGCCATGTCATGCTAAGTTTCAGACTCAAAGTTTGGGTTTGAGTCCATACACTCAGAACAATGGTTCTAACTCTGCAACACTGGTCTCAAACTGCTGGACTCTTGCCTCCACCTCCCAAAGTGCTGGGATTATAGGCGTGAGCCACCACGCCTAGCTTTGGCCAGAATTTTTTTTTTTTTTTTTTTTGAGTTGGAGTCTCACTCGGTCGCCCAGACTGGAGTGCATTGGCCACTCCCGGCCACCACAGCCTCGACCTGCTGGGCTCTGGCGATCCTTCCGCCTCAGCCTTCCGAGTAGCCGGAATTACAGGCATGTGCTACCACGCCCGGCTGATTTTTTGATTTATTGTAGAGATGAGGTCTCGCTGCCCAGGCGGGTCTCGAACCCGCGGACTCAGGCAATCCACTCACCTCAGCCTCCCAAAGGAGCGGGATTATACAGGCTGAGCCACTGAGCCCGGCTTGGCCAGAATTTTTAAATGCAAGTTTTCCATTTTAATTGTGACATATATTATGCCTCAAATTTATTTATTTATTTATTTATTGAGTTGGAGTCTCACTCTGTCGCCCAGACTAGACTGCAGTGGCTCGCTCCCAGTCACCACAGCCTCAGCCTGCTGGGCTCCAGCAATCCTTCCACCCAGCCTTCCAAGTAGCCGGTACTACAGGCGCGTGCTACCACGCTCAGCTAATTTTTTATTTCTTTTCTTTTTGAGTTGGAGTCTCACTCTGTCACCCAGACTGGAGTGCAGTGGCCGCTCCCGGCCACCACAGCCTTGACTTGCTGGGCTCCGGCGATCCTTCCACCTCAGCCTTCCAAATAGCCGGAATTACAGGTGCGCGCTACCACGCCTGGCTAATTTTTTATTTATTGTAGAGATGAAGTTTCGCCAAGTTGCCTGGCAGGTCTCGAACCCGCAGGCTCAGGCAGTCCACTTACCTCAGCCTCCCAAAGTGCTGGGATTACAGGTTGAGAGCCACTGAGCCTGGTCAAATTTATTTATTTTGTAAACATAGTAATGGAACAGTGTTTTTACTAAAAATCTTTTAGTCTTTCTCCTTGTTTATTTTCAAGCTAGAAGGGAAAATCAGATGGAGAACAATTATAATGAACTGTCAAATACCCCAGAGTTGGGGGGCAATTCTACTCTGAATCCCAAAATATGTAGCTTCTTCCACCCTAATGGAACAGAGAAATATGCTGAAACCTTTTTTTTTTCCAGAAAAGGAACATTTGACAATTTAAAAAAACAAAACATTCATTTTGGAGAGTTTTCCTAATTAAGCATAGCCATCTTGTTTTAATAATATATAATTCAGTCAGGGACAAAGAATGAAGACACTATAACCATTTCTCGTTTTCAATGAGAAGCCGGGGCACTAGTGGCTTGAGGTGGGGAAGAAATGATAAATCTTAAAAACTCAAATGACAAGTTCCTCCTGGCTGGAGTGCAAGACAAGGGAAACCACACAACCCCAGATAGTACAATCTCTAAAGACAGTGTACAAGTGCCTACTTCACAGGTGCAGACAGACAACCTGAACTTGGCTCTCGCCCTTACAAGGAGCCCCTGGGTGTGAAAAGGAAAGGGAAGAACTACTTGGGCGTAACATGCTGCTACGTTTAGACCCAAGGAAAGGCCGTCAAGATGAATTTCTGAGCAGTTCTCCACGGTCACCTTCCCGAGGCTACATTTCAACTGTCTGTACCCTCGACACCCTCTCTCCACAGTTCAGAGGCAAGCAGCATCAGCCAGCCACATCCAAGAACTCCTCACGTCTCAGCCAAGCACTTTGGAGCTCAAAAAGTCCCTTGCTTGCCAGGGTTTAACCGTGTCCGGAAGGCTCTGGAAGAGTTCTGCAGCAGGACTGCGGCGGTTGATAAGGGGTCTCAGCTGGACTGCAGACCAGGAGCTATGAGAAACCCGGAAACAAAGAGGCTCAGATGGGAAGCGCAGCAAAGGTACCAGCCTCCCCAGGCCTGGGTATCGACCAGCAAGAGAAGTGGGAACCCCCCCTCTCCTCGCCACCAAATCCCTCAGCTGGGGAAAAGTCATCTCCCACAAAACCCCACACCAAGTAAATCGTATTGGCTACCTCACCCTCAAGTGACAAGGAGTCAGTAATTGACTAATGAGTGAATGCAATGATGCAAGTAGAAAACAACTCTCCTGACATTCATTCATTCATTTATTTATTTGAGTTGGAGTCTCAACTCTGTCGCTCAGACTGGGGTGCAGTGGGCGCTCCCGGCCACCGCAGCCTCGCCTGCTGGGCTCCGGCGATCCTTCCGCCTCAGCCTTCCGAGTAGCCAGAATTACAGGTGCGCGCTACCACGCCCAGCTGATTTTTTGATTTATTGTAGAGATGAGGTCTCGCCTGCCCAGGCAGGTCTCGAACCCGCGGGCTCAGGCAATCCACTCACCTCAGCCTCCCAAAGGCGCGGGATTACTGGCTGAGCCACCGAGCCCGGCTTCTCCTGACATAAGGACGTGGTCCACCTTGAATGGCCCAGGAGAAAATAGACAACTTGGGAGTTTGCGAAATTAGGAGATCAAAGTCCCTCCCTGCCACACCCATCGCTCCCAGCCCATTCTACCTAAAAATCCCTCGCACAGTGGGTTGTTTTTTTTTTTTTTTTTAAAATTTTAAAAACCTCATTTAAAATTAGGTCGCAACGAAAGAAGCCGGCATTTCTTACTCTTTTCAGAATGGTCAGAGATATGCTACATCCACGCATTTGAAAAGAAAGGAAACAGAAAAGCGAGCCCTTTTTTCATTTCGTGCTCGAATCAATACCCGAAACAACGACCAGAGGCCAGAGTCCCCCGGGCGTCGGAGAGCAGGGTGCGGGGCCGGGCGTCCGGCTTCATCCTCGCCTCGCCGCCGTCCTCCGCGGGTCCCGGCCGCAGCGCAGGCCACTAGAGCAGGTAGATGATGCAGGACAGGATGACCAGGCCGATGATGGCAAAGAACATCAGGATGAAGATGTCCAGCATCGCGGAGCCCTGGGCCGACGAGGCCCCGGGTCCCAGGCAGGTGTGTGCCGCGGCCACGGCGGGTGCAGTTGGCGGAAAGAAATGGCTCCTCTCCCCTCGTAGCTGGGTCTTCGGCCTCCTCCCCGCCCCCTCCCGGGCCGGAGACTCGGGGATGCGGCAGCTCCATCAGCAATTCACAGCCCCCTCCCCCCCACACACACAACCAGCCAATCACAAGGCTCAGGCGTGGGTAACCCAGGCACGACGAGATTTCGACCCGGCAGAGAGAGGAGGCCCCGGGACCAAAGCCCACCCCTTTGTATGTAAACAGAGTCTGAGAGCGGGGGTTGTGGGAGGCGACCTCTAGCCAGGTCCCCCAGGAGTGAGTCTTCCAGACTCCTCCCTCGTCTTTCCTCTCACATCTCTCTGGCAAATTATCTCGGGCATAAGATGGTTGGGGGTTGGGTGGGCCATCTGCACGTTCTAAAGGTCACATTATGGCGCACTTGGCAAGGCCAAGGTGAGAGGATGGCTTGAGTCCCGTTCGAGATCAGCCTAGGCACCACAGCTAGCCCTCCTCTCTACAAAAAAAAAAAAAAAAAGCTGGGCATGATGTCCCACATCTGTAGTCCCAGCTACTCAGGGGGCTGAGGCAGAAGGATTGCCCGAGCCCAGGGGTTCCAGGCTGCAGTGAGACGTGATTGTGCCGCTGCACTTCAGAATGGACGACAGGGCAAGACCCCAACTTGAAAAAATAAAATAAAACGAATAAAATAAAGGCCACCTTATGGGGGGACATGGGGTCAGGCATGGCAGCTCACACCTGTCATCCCGGCACTTTGGGAAGCAGAGGCGAGAGGACTGCCTGAGCCCAGGAGTTTGAGACCAGCCTGGGCAACATGGCAAGACCTCATCTCTACAATAAATCAAAAATTAGTCAGGCATGATAGCATGCACCGCATATTTCCAGCTACTCGGGAGGCTGAGGCGGAAGGATCGCCTGAGCCCAGTAAGTTGAGGCTGCGGTAGCCGTGAACATGCCATTGCCCTCCAGCCTGGGCAACAAGAATGAGACCCCAACTCAAAAAAATAAGTCTCGCAGGATCTGGGCGGGCATCCCTGGGGGATGAGGCTAAGGTGTGCGATTTCTCCACTGAGCCAGACATTGCACACACCATGTCTCCCTACAAGTCCATCATGGATGGGGCTCATAGATGGCCAGGAGCTCACCTAATGTCTCAGAGCTTAGAGTGAGACTCCAACTCAAAAAAAAACAAAAAAAAGAAATAGGGGAGACCAAGAGTCGTAACAAGGCCTGCCCACTCCACAGTCCTTCTTCCTCCCACCCCAGCCTGGCTCTCCCAATGGGTCTGGAAAGCCCCTCAGCCCCGCCCACACTGGTCAGCTCCTGTGGTGTTTTGTTCATGTGGCTGTATTTATGGGCTAAGCCCCAAGACCCCTCCTTTGTGCACTCCTCTGGGTAGTTATCACCCACACTTTGTCTTCTGTGTCCTCTTTGGAGAGCCCAGCCTAATGTTCAACAAAGAGAGGACATTCACAGGCCCAGCACTAACTTCTTCCAAGGAGAAGAAGGAGAATTGATGTTTGGTTTTTTTTTTTTTTTTGAGTTGGAGTCTCACTGTCACCCAGACTGGTGTGCAGTGGCCGCTCCCGGCCACCGCAGCGTCGACCTGCTGGGCTCCAGCGATCCTTCCGCCTCAGCCTTCCGAGTAGCCGGAATTACAGGTATGCGCTACCATGCCCAGCTGATTTTTTGATTTATTATAGAGATGAGGTCTCGCCAAGTTGCCCAGGCGGGTCTTGAACCCGCAGGCTCAGGCAGTCCACTCACCTCAGCCTCCCAAAGCACGGGATTACAGGTTGAGCCACCGAGCCCAGCTTGAATGCTTTTAAACATTCCCCTTGATGGGGGAAGGTCGTTAAGGTGACTGGGTGGTGGTCTGCTCTGCATCATCATGAAGGGGCAGGTACTGATGTCAGGTGATGGAGGGCAGGCAGTAGGTAGGTTAGTCACGGATCGCTGCCATGGTGATGGGGTCTGTGCCACCAAGGTCATGAAGGGCTGATTAGGTTAACCTGAGTCTTGTGGGTGGAGGCAAATACTTGAAATAGAAAAGCTAATTAACACAGAACAAGCTGGGGAGGGGGTTGTAAACAATTATCAATAGCTACCTCTGAGAAATCTGTTCTGTCGTTGGCTAGTGATTAGAGAGGGTAAGTTAACTGCTAGAAAAACATGAGATTTAGGCAAAGTTAAAATGGCTGCTCACTGGGTGTATTAAATTCATGTTATGTCCTTTCACCCCTAAAAGTAGGCGTCCCTCTCCCCACCAAACCTCTCTGAAGGTGAATTACGCCTCCTGGGGAGGGGGGTCTGCAGCTGTAGGATCCTGGAGGAGCAGAACAACAGAGGTAAGTCTTGCCAATGAATTCCCTCCTACTGGGAAAGCTGAGCCGGCCAGGGCCTTTGCAGGGGGAGCAGGTGTCCGTGTTGCCTTTCATTTCGCCACCTGGTGCTGCCCGGAAGATGCCCCACGCTGTTTCCCTCCTCCGACTCGGCCGGCGCTCAGCTCCGGGAAAGCCCTTCCCTCTCCACCTACTGCTGCCCTGATCTCAAAAATGCGTTGACTCCCAGCCCCAAGTGGGAACCGTCCATCTGCACGGCGCTGGACCTGAGGCCGGCTGGCAGCACCAATGGGGGCAAAGGGGCTGAAGTCTTCCCAGCCCTGCTGAGCAAGAGAGGCCACCTGGTCAGAGGCCACAGACCCCGGGCCCCTGGAGCAAAGCACGGAGCACAGGAGGCATGGATCCGACAGCTGCCAAGGGCATGGGCACACGGTCCGCCTTGGCGAGGTGACAGGACTGTGAGCATCACACGGGGGGCCTGGGATGCCCAGCTCTGCCACTTCCACCAAGCCACTCCGCCCTGGGTTTTTGTGGGCCCCATTCACAAAATGACTTGCGGGTAGTTAGTGCTCTCACGGGGCTGCTGGGAAGATGGAAGGAAAAACGTGTTTTTTGTTTTTGTTTGAGCTGGGGTCTCACTTTCACCCAGGCTGGAGTGCAGTGGCATGATCATGGCTCACCACAGCCTCCACCTCCTGGGCTCAGGCGATCCTTCTGCCTCAGCCTTCTGAGGAGCTGGGACTATAGGCACATGCCACCACACCAGCCCTTTTGTTTTGTTTGTAGAGATGAGGTTTCGGACTCCTGGGCTCAAGTGAGCCTCCTGCCTTGGCCTGTTAAAGGTCATATTCACAGGGCGCTGCGAATGGCGCTGAGTTGCCAGGCCAACTTACAGACAGCTCTATCCAAATCTTGTGCCCCTGCGGAACATTCTGCCATCTCCTTCCTCAAGGGCGTGCTGAGCTCGTTATCTGCTCGGCAGTGGCAGATCTCTAGAACTGCACCCAAGGTGAGCCCATTCATTAATTTCACGAGTACTTGTTGAGCAGAGTCTCATCACCCGGCTGAGTGCACTGGCTTGTGGGGAGACAGACGCATGACTGAGGAAGTGAGACAATCAGAGATGTCGCGCCCAGGGAAGTTTCTGGGAGTGCCACCAGGCCGGGCAGGCAGGAGAGAGTGGGTAGAGCTAGGAGGTTGGTGGGAAGCAAGTTCTCAGCAAGAAGCAAGTAGGTACCTGACAAACTGTCCTCGGCTTCCCGGCTGGTCATCTCTCCCTGAAGGGCGGCAGAACTCCCAGGAGGGCAACAGGCCAATGTCCCCAAGTAGACAGGACACACATACATACAGGACACACATACACAGCCACACCTCAGAGCCAGAGAGGAGGAAACACAGTCCGCAGGTAAAAATTATACTTTTATTTGAGTCACCAGGAGAAAGATTCACTTGTGGTTCAAGTCAAATGTTCAGAATCATAACAGGTCAGAGAGATTTGATCCCAAGCACAGGCCCACCAGGGAGGGGACCAAAACAGACTGAAATAAGACAACCCCATATAAAAAGATGAACGGTGGCTCCACACACATGTACACACACACACACACACACACACACACACACACACACACGAAATGTCTGGACAGAGGCAAATTTCACACGGTCATTTCTGTTTCTTTTTAAATACAGGTTGTGGGGCGGTGTTTTGTTTTGTTTTCTTCCAGCTTTAAAAAAAGGCCCAAAAGTGCATATGTGAGGGGGGAAAGGCAGAAATGAAGCAATAGTTTTCCCTGGAGGGACACGAGGGGAGAAAACAGGAAGCAGTTTTGGGAGAATTCCCTTTCTCACCAGCAGGCTTCCTGCGTTTTGTGATTGGTCCACAAGAGTTGAATTCACATTCTAGCTCTGATGGGGTCTTCTTTCCTGGGGCTCGATTGGCTGACAGACCTCTGGAACTGTACAAAAGCCCAGAGACCCAGCCCAGCCCTCAGGGTCCTGTGCTCTCCTAGAGATGGGTGGTTGTGGTAAGGGACAGGGACGCCCAGCAGCCCTGGGTCCCTCAGCACCAGTGAGACGGTCCCTCCTCCCTCTGGGGGTAAGAAAAAGGCCCCTATTTTTAGGACGGGAGGAGCGAGATTCCAGGGACTGGCCCGCCTTGTTTGGGAAGGAAAATTCAGCAGAGTGACCACAGGCTGCTCCAGGCCCTCCTGGGGGCGGTGGCGTTCCACCCACTGTCCCCACGCCCCTGGCCACAGGTCCCCCAGCTGGATGTGTTCCTGGCCTTTGGTCCCCAAACCCACATTGTGCTTTGAGATTGGGAGGCAGCTGACCGCATCAGCGCCTCCCCAGGGGCTCCCGACTGCTTCCCCAAGAGGTTCTGTGTCTTCCCAGTCTCCTAGTTGCCCAAGAGAAGACACCCCCACTCCCGCACCCAGGCTGGGGCCACAGGAAAAGGGCTCCGCCAGGCAGGGACTTTCCTCAACCTCTGATGTGGGACAGATACTCCTAAGTCAACCAAAAAGCAGCTGTCAAAAACACCCACGACAAGGACCTGACTGTTAAACAGGCCAACGCCTTCAGGCCCGTCCCCCTGGAGGGACCAGGTGTCCACCACCTGGTTGGACTCAGGGTGAAGATGGGAAGGGGAGAGCCTGATGAGTCAAGTCAGGCTGGGGTCGCCCCAGCCACCGCCGAGTCGAGGAGGAGCTTGGATATAGCACCGTCTCCCTCCTCGGCCTCTGCTTCCAGTTCTGCAGCCCTGGGACCCTCTCCCTTGCTTCGGGGGCTTCCTGGGAGTGAGGGGGACAGCGGGGGGGACAGCCCAGGTGAGGCGCCCACAGTGTGGGGGACACGGGGTCCTTCTGGCACCCTATTCCGCAGCCTCACACAGAGGTGAGGGGAGAGAATCTGCCTGGAGCTACGAGGCTGCTCCCCACCACTGCGAGCTGCAGGCCCAACGCGGTCCTCACCAGCTCCTCACCTCTGCCTGGCACACAGCAAAGGGCAGATGGGAGGCTCCCTCCACTCAGAGATGGGGCAAGGAGGGCCATCCTCTCTCACTGTGGGTTTTGAGGACGGTATCAGGGAAGGCGGCTCTGTGTCCCTTCACACCCTCACCTGCACACAGGCCCAGACACCTGCAGACTTGCCCCACCCAACTGCACGCACTCGCCTGTCAGACACCTGCAGACACACACGCCTGCCCTACATGCCAGGCCTTGGCAACACAGGGGCCCACTTGGAGATAGGCAGGGGCGAGGAGGCCAGGCAAGGCCCCGAGACATCCTCCCAGGAGGGGAAAGGAGGCCCCTTTGGGGCCTCAGCACCCAGCCCAGGCGGCAAGGTCCCCAGAGACTAGGGCTGGCAGGAGAGAACACCCTGCTCCCTCTTCCTGCGGCCGTCCCCAGAATGAAGAAAGGCAAGAACGGGACCCCAGCTATGCTTCCTGGGGAGCTCTGCACCCACCGCAGGTCTGCGTGGGCAGGAGGGCAAATCACAGTGTGAGAAAGAATGCCTGGGGGGTGGGGCGCGCTCTAGAGCTGGGACTCCACTGGGCTGTCCTTGAGCCAGGAGGGTGGGAGACCCCGGGAGGTCCAGCAGCCCCTGCTGAGAGGGAGGGAGAGAGGGGGGTCGAGCCCCTCCACTGATCCCTATGCAACAGCAGAGGCCCCGTCCCCAGCCTGGGGACAGAGGGGCGGGTCCCATACCCTGGGGGCCCTGGGAGTCTGGGGCTCACCACAGCTCTGGAATGTGTGGGTGTGTGAGGGGCCGGGCAGGAGGACGTGTGAGGGGGAATGGAGAGGCGGGTGAGAAGGGGAGCCATCAGGCCTCCCAGCCCAGTCCAGCCCCGCCCCGAAGGCCTCTCCCTCCCCAGAGGCCCACACCTGTTCCATCCAGAGAGAAAACCAAGAAGTTGGTCAAGGGAAAAACCTGCCGGAGAAAGGAGATCGCGGCAGTGGCAGAAGAAGGCTTCAGTTGGCAAAAGAAGCTGGAGGAGAGGTGGGAATCACAAGCAGTGGCAGATTTTTAAAAACAGAGACACTGAAGGGTGGACGGGCCGCGCCCAGGACGGATGCGATGCCGTGGAATGCGCTGAAGATGAGTGGGGCCCACGGGGTTCAGATGGCCTCCACGTAGTTGGCTGGCAGCATCCCCGTGTCGCCGGTGCGCTCCACCGTGCCGTACATCCAGCCGTCATCGATCTGCTGCACGTTGACGATGGTGTCTCCATCCTGGAAGGAGACCTCATCCTCGTCCGCGGCGCTGTAGTCGTACACTGCGCGGTACCGCTTCTGTAGGGGGAGTGCAGTCAGCCAGGGCAGACGCGGCCTCGCCTGGGGCTGAGCATTTCTTCCTAACTTTCCAGGGTCCTGGAGCAGAGCCTGAGGGAGCAGTGAACCCCGGGACGGGGCTCCAGGCTCTGCCACGGAGCTTCTCACCTGTGCCTCACTTTCGGAGGGTAATTGGTCTTTCATAACGCACCTGGCTTCAGCTGAGGGTCAGACGCAGGGCAGGGACTAAAGTCACAAGGCGGGGCAGTGTCTAAGAATGTGACATGCCCTATATGCCACTATTTGTATTATTATAAGCACCAGTGTTTTCTTTTTAAAAGACAGGGTCTTGCTGTGTCGCCCAGGCAGGATACCATGGAATAATCAAAGCTCACCGCAGCCTCAAATTCCTAGGGTCCAGCGATCCTGCTACCTCTGCCTCCCAAGTAGGTGGGACTATAGGCATGCACCACCATCCCTGGCTGATTTTTTTTTTTTTTTGAGTTGGAGTCTCACTCAGTCGCCCAGACTGGAGTGCAGTGGCCGCTCCCGGCCACCGCAACCTCGACCTGCTGGGCTCCGGCGATCCTTCCGCCTCAGCCTTGCGAGTTGCCAGAATTACAGGCATGCGCTACCACGCCCGGCTGATTTTTTGATTTATTGTAGAGATGAGGTCTCGCTGCCCAGGCGGGTCTCGAACCCGCGGTCTCAGGCAATCCACTCACCTCAGCCTCCCAAAGGCGCGGGATTACAGGCTGAGCCACCGAGCCCGGCTCCTGGCTGATTTTTTTAAAGTTTTTGCAGAAGCCAGGCTCGGTGGCTCAGCCTGTAATCCCGCGCCTTTGGGAGGCTGAGGTGACTGGATTGCCTGAGCCCGTGGGTTCGAGACCCGCCTGGGCAACTTGGCGAGACCTCATCTCTACAATAAATCAAAATGAGCTGAGCGTGGTAATACGCACCTGTAGTTCCAGCTACTTGGAAGGCTGAGGCGGAAGGATTGCTGGAGCCCAGCAGGTCGAGGCTGTGGTGGCCGGGAGCGGCCACTGCACTTCAGTCTGGGCGACAGAGTGAGACTTCAACTCAAAAATAAATAAAGAAAATAAATACATAAATAAATAAAAATAAAGTTTTCGCAGAGATAGAGGTCTCACTGTGGTGCCCAGGCTGGTCTTGAACACCTGGCCTCAAGGGATCCTCCTGCCTCAGCCTCGCAAAGCACGGGAGTTATAGGCATGAGCCGCCATGCCTGGTCGGGCAACAGTGTCTTCCATTAGGAGCTGTGATACATGTGGGAGAGGATGCCCGAGTTCAGGACAAAGACATTTCCTTAGGAGAAAAATCTACAAAGGACATAAGGGTCAATCAGGGTCCACCTTCCAAACCGCAGCCAAAGTCTTCTGCTTAGTCCCAGCCCTAGGCAACGTCCAGTGAAGGCACAAGGCACCCACTAGCCGTCTTAGAGGCAGGCAACATCCTAACGTCCCTGACCTTCACTGTCCGTGACCCTGACTGGTCTCTGAGGCTTCACAGGACACAGTTTGAAACCCACACCCTGTGGGACGGGAGGCCACACCCTCACGAAGTGACCTCGGTCTCTCGTCACCATCTCTACCTCCGTCTCGGGCTGAGCCACCACCATCCGTGCCTGTACCCCACACCCTCCTCCTGCCCTGTCTCCCTGCTTCCACCTCCAACTTCTCTGCCTCTTCTTTCTCTCCCTCTTTTTTTTCCTTTTTAACTCCTGAGCTCAAGTGATCCTCTGGCCTTGGCCTCCCAAAGTTTTGGTTACAGGCATAAGCCACGGCGCCCGGCCTCTACTGCCTGTTTGCAACACAGCCACCAGAGCGACCCTCCAAAAACAGTCAAAGCCCGCGCTCTGCACAGACTGTCAGTCACAAAGGCCTTCCTCTGGCCCAAACATCCCCACAAGATCTACCCTCCACCCTCTTCCCCTCTCATGTCACCCTGGCCTTCCGGCGGGTCCTGGAACTTTGCTAGAGTGTTCCTGCCTCCCAGCCTCTGCACTCGCTGGATTCTGGGCGCAGCTCACTCCTTCCTTTCCGAGGACTTTGCTCAAACGACACGGCTTGACTTTGCTGCTCTCTGGCCCTCAACCACGGACTTTTCCTCACAGCACGAGCTGCCACTTGACCAAACATTATACACTCACTCACTGATGGATGGCTTTCTGGTTCATCTCCCTGCCTGAAGTGTAAGTCCCAGGGGCAGGGAGGTGGATTTGCATTCAGAGCAGAAGCCCTCACGTCTGGCCAGACTTGTCGGAGTACACCAAAAACTGGCGAGTCCACCTGCCACCTTATCCTTCAGCAACCGCGTGGGCCGGCCTGGTGTCCCCGACAGCACTGATAACCCCTCGCTTGTGTGCCCAGAGTCTGAGCCTCCAGCCAGGCACTTATCTCAGGCTATTTTATTTCTCTACGTATCCGTCTCCCCCGCTCCTACAGGTGCTGCTTTGAATTCCCAGGCAACCAGCACCCAGCACCCAGCCAGCAGCTTAGTGCGCATGGTCAGCTGCACCTACGGGTGGGATGAGTAACAGGGCTTACAGACCGGGATTTCTGCCACTGCACTCCAGCCTGGGCAACAAGGTGAGAGTCAAAAAAAAAAAAAGCAAACTGGGACCTCAGCTCTGAGGACTCGCTAAGCCTGATCCCGCCTCCCTTCCTACCTGTGCTCAATCATTTATTCAGCTAAGTCGATGAGGCCTGCTCTGTGTCTGGCTCAGACAAAGGGAACCAAAGGCTGGCCATCCGGCCCCATGGAGCTCAGGCCAGCAAGGGACACAGAGAAGTTCGCAAACACAGAGAACTCTTTTTTTTTTTTTTTTTTTTTGAGTTGGGGGTCTCACTCTGTTGCCCAGGCAGTAGCACGATCATGGCTCACAGCAGCCTTAACCTCCAGAGCTCTGGCGATCCTTCCACCTCAACCTTCTGAGTAGCTGAGACTACAGGCATGTGCCACCATGCCTGGCTAATTTTTTTATTTTTATTTTTGTAGAGACAAGGTTTTGCTATATTGCCCAAGCTGCTCTCAAGTCATCCACCTACCTTGGCCTCCCAAAGTGCTAAAGTTACAAGTGTGAGCCACCACACCCAGATGAGAACTCTTTTAAGTTGGAAGAAGTTCCCTGAAGGGAACCAGTGGGGTCAAGTGTGCTTGTGGGCACATCAGGGAAGACCCTCACGAGCATGGCATTGTTTGGGAGGGGCCTCTGAGGCAGGGGCAAGGTGAGGTCTGAAGGACACGGGGGCATCCCTCTGAAGAGTGGGGTCAGGGCCTGGGGCCAGAAGGTGCGTGTGTTCCCAGGTGGCTGGCTCAAGCAAACCCAGCCCAGGCGGGGAGGATTGCCCAAGGCACATCCAGGGCCGGTGCGCAGGGCCCCATCCCAGTCAGGCTCAGCCGGACCGCTCCCCTCCCCTCCCTTCTCAAGGCTGAGATCCTTAGGACCCACACAGATGACAGGCACTGGGAGTCCAGGGTCGGGAGAGCCCACCAGCTGTGTCCAGGCCTTCCCCGGCTCCGGCCGGGGCTACTCACCCCGCCGCCACCTGGGGCACTGCGCTGTGTGGAGACCGGGACTGCAGGCTCCTTGTAGCCGTAGGACTGGGCCCCCTGCTGCTGCTGGGGCTGCTGGTAAACTGGGGGATGGGAGAAGACAGGCTCAGACACTGTCCTGCCCAGTGCAGGCCCTCCCACAGCCCCGAGAAGCCCAACCCACAGCCTGGCCCCAGCCAATTTCTCAAGGTTTGTGGCCATGCATGTCTGCCCGTGCCGTGCATTCTGTCAAAAGCAGGGGCTGTGAGCCCTACCACACCGGGCCTGCCTTTCTTTTTTCCTTTTTTTTCCCCTCTTCTTTTGAGTTAGGGTCTCACTCTGTCACCCAAACTGGAGTGCAGTGGTACGCTTACAGCTCACCACAGTCTTGACTTCCTGGGCTCAGGTGACCCTTCTGCCTCAGCCTCTTGAGTAGCTGGGAATACAGGTGTGGGACATCACACTAGTTAATATTTTTATTTTCTGCAGAGACAAAGGCTCACTTTGTTGCCCAGGCTAGTCTCAAACTCCTGGGCTCAGACGATCCTCCTGCCTTGGTCTCCCAAAGTAATGGGATTTCAGGCATGAGCTACTGCACCTGGTCTTTCTTTTCTGAGTTGGAGTCTTACTGTCACCCACGTTGGAGTGCAGTGGCACGCTCACAGCCACAGCAGCCTCCACCTGCTGGGCTCAGGAGATCCTTCCGCCTCAGCCTTCCAAGTAGCTGGAAACAGGTGCACACCACCACGTCCAGCTAATTTTTTTATTTATTGTAGAGACAAGGTCTTGCCAAGTTGCCCAGGCTGGTCTTGAAGCCCTGGGCTCAGGCAATCCTCTCACTTCCCCCTCCCAAAGTGCTGGGAGGACAGGTGTGAGCCACTGCACCCAGCTTTTTTTTTTTCTTTTAAGAGACTAGATCTCATTCTTGTGCCGGATGAAGTGCAGTGGTGTGGTGCAATCACAGCTCACTGTAGCCTCCAACTCCTGGGCTCAAGTGACCCTCTGGCCTCAGCCTTCCGAGGAACTGGTTCTGAGTAACTGGGACCACAAGCACATGCCACCATGCCTGGCTATTTCTTCTTCTTTTTTTTTTTTGTAGAGACGGGTCTTACTATGTTGCCCAAGCTGGTCTTGAGCCCCTGGGGGCTTGCCCTTCGGAGGCCCTCAGTGCAGCACAGGCTGAACCTGTACTCGGTGTACCCCTAGCACTCCCGGTGTCCTCCCTGAATGGGCCCGGGGGTTTGGGAAGCAGCCCTTTTCCATTGTGTCGGCGAAGCATCTCTCCAACCCCCTCCTCACCCCGAAGCGGGCCTGGCCTCAGGCCCCCTCGCCCCACACTCACCCGGGGCACTGGTCGGGATGTGGTGAGGCTGCTGTTCCGGGGGCCGCCGGTAGCTGCAGCTGTCCTGGGAGTCCCGGCGCTCCGGTTCCAGGCCCTCGCCCCCGCTGGGGCCCATGCGGCTCTTCTCAAACTCCTCATGGTATTTTATCTGCAGGGGCAGAAGGCGCTGGGTGAGGGAGCCCCTGCAAACCAACGACCAGCCAGTCGCCTGCAGCTCTCACTCAAGACCCCAGGATGAGGGAGACTTTGGCGGCTCCAGGTGGAAAGAGCCAGGCCTTCTCCAGGAGTGCCAGCCGCATGCCCTTGGACAAGCTCCCTAATTGTGTCAAGCCTCAGTTTCCACTTCTGCAGTATGGGGCATCAGTGTCTCTCTGCCTTGGTCGCGGCTGGACGTGCAAAGAGGTGACATACAAAAAGGCCACGCAAACCGAAGCATCGGACAAATGCGAGCTGTCGACTTCCTACGCCTGGGCTGGGCTGTGGGCCGGCTGCTGCCCCCGTCCTGTCCACGGCAACCACAGCAGCAGCACTGGTTTTCCAAGTGCTCGCCGGGCCAGGTGGTTCACTCCCTCCTATGAGAAGTGCACTGCAGCCTCCCCAGGACAGACAAGAAAATGGAGGCACTGATGAGCGGTCGCTCAAGATTGCATGGACTCCAACCCTTCACTGGGCAATTCCACCCCTCGTGTGCTGACATCGCAGAGGCTAGAGTCTAGGACACTGCTGAGGACCCCGGCCTTTAGGGACAAGAGACGCCAGACTCTCCCTGATGATGGAACATTGGCTCGGACATGGGTTCCTTCTCTCATCAGGTTCCCAAAAACGCTGAGGCCCAATGAAGCCATGCCCCTCTGATGTCTCAAGCCGGCCTCCCTCCCCCACAGTGCACGGATAGCTGTGGAGACCCGGCCCCAAACCCCACCACCCAGGAGTCCTAAATCGGACCTCATCTCGTTCGAGAACTGCAACTTGTGCCTGCCAGGGACTGGCAGCGCCAGTCACCAAGGTCAAGAAGGTGGAGGGAGGCAGATACCCACTGTGCAAAGTTGGGAGAGGGCACAGGATTCAGTTTCCCTAGCTTGATTCAGACTCCGCCTGGCCTCAGCCCTCCTAGTTCTGAAAAACTGCCCAGCTGGCCTCCTGGAATTGTGTCAGACTCCCTGGGAGAGGCCTGCAAAGTTCCCCTGGACCCCAGCCCAGGGCCAAGTCTCAGGAGGACCACAGGCAGCTCCCAGCACTGGGTGGTCCTGGCCCTTAGCAGGCTGGCCTCGGGTTCTCCTCCAGCCTCATGACGCCTGCAGCCTCACACCTCACACACCTGGAGTCCAGCTGTTCTTGCCCCACCTGAGCTGGCCCGGGTCAGGTGCCTGGCCAGTACAGGACAGGGAGGAGTCAAGGTCCCTATTCCCAGGCACCCTCATCTCAGATGGGCTCAAGACTTTCACTGAGTGCACCTGCAGCAGGAACTACACCATAAGAAATGCAGGTGGTAGTGACTGGGGCCACCCACCGCTTGTGGATAACACGGCTGGCAGCCGTGGGCACCACTCCCTGTGGGCGCCTTGCGCGGTTCTAGTGACAGTGACTAGGCTCTGTAATCACGGCTTATCCCGTGACCACACGCATCCTGTGTTGTCGGTGGTCTGTCCTTCCTCGTCTACCGGATCCACGCTGTGCCTGGACCTTGGCCATCTCCTGGGACTACGGATGTATGAGGAGAGGCGGGCCCTGCCTTCCAGGAGGCTGCTCTGCTGGGAAGGAGGGGAAGGAGACTCCCCAGCAGGTAAGGGCCCACGGAATGCAAGGGTGTGGGCAGTCCTAGAGGGGACTGGGCTTCCTTGCTCCTGGAGCGTCAGGGGAAGGCTTCCTAAAAGAGGTGACCTTGGAGCTAAGCACCGAAGGACAAGGAAGACTTGAACGTACAAAGGGCAGAAGAGCACACAAGTCAGGCATTCTGGGTGTTCAAGTCTGAGGAGTAAGGAGAAGTCTTCAAGGCGGTCAGAGCTTACAAGGGGAGGGGAGGAGGGAGAGGTTGGCTGAGAGGGCCCAGATGCAGAGCTGGCCGTGGGGGCGGTCCTTTGGGCAGTGATTGGTTCCGAGAGGGGCACATGACTCAAGTTGGACCAATCAGAGAACTGCACGGGATACAGGCGCAGAACACAGGCCTGGGGGTCGTCTTGCCCACTCCAAGCAGTGAGCCAGTCAAAGAGCAAACCCGAACAAGGAAAGATAGCTTGGATGGTCCAACGGTGACTGAACTAAGATTCCCCTGGATTTCCCAGTCAGATAGAGATCACAGAGCCTCACAGACAAGCGGGACCCCCCCCCAAAAAAAACGTAATTATCTCCTGGAGGGCAAGCCCCTTATATATAATACAGGCTCCCCCTGCTAGGTCAGTGTTCTAGAAACCCATCGACATCAGTGTACCAGCTAGCGCTGTCGCGAGGGGCTGTGATTGGCTTCAGTGAATTTTTTGGAAATTCTTTCAACCTGTTTGCACATTTCATGATGGGTGATTTACGAGCGCACCTGCCCACACCACGCTGAGTGTTCAGCAGTTTCTGAACAAAAAGCAGCATCACCCCGTGCCCCACCCTCCCTATTCACCGGATCTCTCCTTGAGCCACTTCTGTCTCCCCAGATTAAAAAAAAAAAAAAAAAAAAACCAGCCGGGCTCAGTGGCTCAGCCTGTAATCCCGCGCTTTGGGAGGCTGAGGTGAGTGGACTGCCTGAACCCGCGGGTTTGAGACCCACCTGGGCAACTTGGCGAGACCTCTTCTCTACAATAAGTCAAAAATTAGCCGGCCGTGTTAGCGCGTGCCTGTAGTTTTGGCTACTTGGAAGGCTGAGGCGGAAGGATCACCAGAGCCCAGCAAGTCGAGGATGCGGTGGCCGGGAGCGGCCACTGCACTCCAGTCTGGGTGACAGTGAGACTCCAACTCAAAAAAAAAAAAAGGACGTGTTCAACATTTGCTAATCCTGGGGGTGGAGGAGAGGAGAGGGTGGAAAAGGACGAAAAGAGGAATGGTATTTCGTGACACATGAAATTCCTCTGAAATTCAAATTTCAGGGTCCAGAAATAAAGTTTTTTGGCACATGGCCACACCCACTCCTTTACTTCGTATCTGTGGCCATCTTCACGGAGTTACCGCCAGAGACCATGTGGCCCCAAAGCCTGAGGTATTTCCTACCTGACCCTTTACAGGCCAATCTGCTGACCCGAGCTTGCCAAGATACTCTGCCCGCACACTCCTGGTGGCTCGATATTTTTTTAACACAATCCTCCTGAATTGTGGGCATTTTATAAATTACACAGAAGTACCACTTTATAAATATGGATGTGTACTGTAAAACTTATACCAAAAAATCAATTTTAAAACTATGAGATAAGGCTGGGTGCAGTGGCTCACGCCTGCAACCAGAACAGTTTGGGAGGCCAAGATGAGAGAATCGCTTGAGCCCAGGATTTCAAGACCAGCCTGGGCAACATAGTGAGACCCTATGTGTACTTCAATGTTACCAAAAAAAATGTACGAGTAAATAAATAAAAAGCATGAGATGAGAAAGAACGAGAACCAGGAGTTCTATGGTTTTCTGACTGTCGCCTCAGTGGGACATGCCGCCCACACCCCACCTTGAAGCCCCCTGGTGGGGTCTATTCTGTTCACTTTTCAGATAGGAAACTGGTGTGGGGGCCGCAACCAGGAAAGGTGCTAGGGGTCCAGGCTGGGCGGCTCTGTGAGTGCTGAGCTGGGCGGGGGGGGGAAGTGGAACAGAGTGACAGCTCTCCCCACCCCCAGGGGAAACTCAGAAAACAGGACACCAGGCTGAGGAGAGAAACTGGTCCTTCCCTCCAGGCCCCAGCTGACTGGAAGCTGCCTGTCACTTCCTGTTCACCCCGACCCTGTCCTGCCCTTTCCTGATCCTGGAAAATGGGGTGGGGTGCGGGGACAGGCCGAGGAAGAAGGCCAGCACCCACGGCTTCCTGGAGATTCCTGCCCCAGAAGCCCTTGGCAAGGCTGCCCCAGCCCAGGGCGGGCCCCTCGGGCAGCCACACAGCACACTTCCCCTGCTGCCTCCTCTCCCCACTGGCCCTTGTGGTTCAAGGAAACCAAGAATTAAAATAAAACACTTGGTAGGGCAGGGCTCAGACACTAACAGGTGGTGGACAACTGGGAGCACCTGCCTGGTGGCTTTTGCTGGCCAGTCATTATTTCCTGCAGCCAGGGCGTGGGAACGGGCAGGACACTGCGGGTCCAGGACAGAGGCTGGGGCGAGTGCGGACGCAGAGGTTTGGGTCAGGATCTGCCCCAGGCTGGGCCTATGCCTGAGGGGCACGAAGCCGCCCTGGCCAGACTCTGAGGGGCCCAGGGGCAAAGTCCTCACACCCGCAGGGCTCAGTGGCTCAGCCTGTAATCCCGCGCCTTTGGGAGGCTGAGGTGAGTGGATTGCCTGAGCCCGCGGGTTTGAGACCCGCCTGGGCAGCAAGACCTCATCTCTACAATAAATCAAAAAAATCAGCCAGGCGTGGTAGCACATGCCTGTAATTCCAGCTACTTGGAAGGATCGCCAGAGCCCAGCAGGTCGAGGCTGCGGTGGCCGGGAGCGGCCACTGCACTCCAGTCTGGGCAACAGAGTGAGACTTCAACTCAAAAAAGTCCTCACACCCACAAGAGTGAATCCCCCCAGCCTCACTCCCTCAGTGACCCCTGTCCACTGGTTGGGGGGGAGGGAAGGGGACACCCCTCCCGAGGGCCCACAAGACATCTATCTGCCCTTCCGACGTTTGTCCCCGGGATGGAAAGGTCAGCTTCCCTTGTTTACTTTCTGTTAATGAAGAAGCCTGACCCTGAGACCCAGTGGCCAGTGGGGGAAGGGCGGACATGGAGGCCCACAGGACTGCCCCAGGGTGCCAGCAGGTGGCCCAGAGGAACAGGTGTCCTTAATACCCAGCTACCCTGGGTGGCAGCCCCTTTCCTGGGTATGACTCGATGTTCATTAGTGCTGGGGTGGCAGACTCATCTCCTGAGGGGAAGAGCACGCGTGTTGGTCGTGGCCCCTCCTCCTGCCCAGGACACTGGGCAGCCGTGAACCCAAGGCCTGTCTCTATCCCCGTCAGGGTCCTGCAGGCTCAGTCTCCCATCATGGCCGGCACCGCCCCCCCCAGGTCTTATCCCCGGGCGGATCACGAGCCCCATGCTTACTCCTGCGACCTCCAGAGAGTTCTTGCCCCTCTGGGCTTCCGTTTCTTCATCTGTAAGCAAGGCAATGTTACTCTCTGCTCCCAGGTGGTCCTGAAAATCCTGGGCAAGCTGTAAGCAAGTGTGGGCAGGCTTGGGCACACGAACAAATGACTGGGGAAATCAATCTTGCTCCTTAAGAAGTCACTATAGGCCAGGCGCGGTGGCTCACGCCTGTCATCCTAGCACTTTGGGAGGCCGAGGTGAGAGGATTGCTTTAGTCCAGGGGTTTGAGACCAGTCTGGGCAACTTGGTGAGACCTCATCTCTACAATAAATAAAAAAACTAGCCAAGAGTACTGGCACATGCCTGTAGTTCCAGCCACTTGGAAGGCTGAGGCAGAAGGATCGCCCGAGCCCAGCAGGTCGAGGCTGCGATCACCATGAGTGTGCCAATGCACTCCAGCCTGAACGACAGAGACTCCAACTCTAAACAAACAAAAAAAGTCACTATAGGCCAGGCACGGTGGCTCACGCCTATCATCCCAGCACTTTGGGAGAAGGCCAAACCAGGAGGATCATTTGAGCCCTGAAGTTCAAAACCAGCCAGGACAACATAGCAAGACCCTGTCTCTATGAAAAATACAAAAAATTGGCCTGGCTTGGTGGCACGTGCCTGTAGTCCTAGCTACACTACTCAGGAGGCTGTAGTGAGCCATGATCGTACCACTGCACTCCAGCCTGGGCAATAGAGACCCCGATTCAAAAAAAAAAAAAAGTAAAGTCACTACACATGGATAAAGATATATAAAATTATATATAAAATTAAGGCCAGCTGACTCCGATGGTTGGAGCAGCCTGAACACAAGACGCCCTCCCCACCGGTACATGCATCACCCACCACGTCAATATTCATGACTACGCAGTTCTGTGTTCATTTCCTCACTGACCCTGACTCCTCAATAACGTTGGCTGGAGTCCCAGCTGGCAGGGTCTGGCTGAGTGGGAGGGTCCCTGGGCCTGGGACCTGAACCAGGCAGGCAGAGTTAGAGCGTGGCCTCCTAAAAATGAGTTAGGCATGGACACTTTAATTCCCATTTTACAGAAAAGGAAAACCAGGCTTGGGAGGTAAATGGCTCCCCGAGACAGAGCTTCCAATAGCAGCCAAGCTCAGTAACAGCCAAGGCTGGTGATGCATGGATAACATCACGGCCAAACAGGTCCCTTCCTGGGAACAGGCGTGAAGAAGGTCACGCCTACTGCTCAGGAATTTTTTTTTTGAGTCTGAGTCTCACTGTCGCCCAGGCTGGAGTGCAGTGGCACGCTCATGGCCACCGCAGCCACAACCTGCGGGGCTCCCGCGATCCTTCCGCCTCAGCCTTCTAAGTAGCTGGAACCACAGGCGCGCGCCACCATGCCCGGCTAATTTTTTGATTTATTGTAGAGACGAGGTCTCACCAAGTTGCCCCGGCTGGTCTCGAACTCCTGGGCTCAGGCCATCCTGCCGCCTCAGCTTCCCAAAGTGCTGGGATTACAGGTGTGAGCTACCACACCACCTAGGAATAAATATTGATAGCACCCCCGTTCACTCTCGAAAGAGATGAAAACTATAAGGTCACCCTAACTGGGAGAGAAGAGGCCACGGCTTATAAGCTCAGTGCAGACTGGACAGAAGGGGTGAGAAAAAGCCAGGCTCCCCGCCCCCTTCCTCGAGCCCACCTGGAGGAAATGTCCATGTCCTCCACTGCCTCTCCCTCCCCAGCAAATGAGGAAATTGTGTTACTCTCTGGGCAGCCCACCTAATGGTTTGTTAAGCAAATAGGCTCACAGGAAGTGTCAGCACATCCAAGGCAAAAGGACATTTCCCAGGCTTCAGGGCCTGGTGGATCCCTGCTCCGAATTCTGCCAAGTTCTGATCCTCCAAGGCCCCAGGCACATCAGCGGAGCCCCAGCTTGGGAGATATTCTGGGCCTCCAAGGAAGGAGGCCACGTTCTCAGTGTCCACAGGATCAGGGCCCAGGCCCAAGGGTCGTCCCCACACAGTCAAGACAACTGGGTGCTCTGCCAGAGCTCTGCCAGCTGCCATTCCATGTTCTGACTCTGTCTCTGCCCTCATGACTATGGAAAACACAAGTCTGACCCGCCTTGTGTGCTCCCCCGCCCATGACTCTGTGTCGCCAGTAATGAGGGAACATCAGACTTCGAACGGAAGCTTCGGCTCACTTGCTGGGGGCCTTCTGGGGTGCCCTGAAGGCATTACTCATCTCTCTTCCTCAGCCAGCCCAAGGGCCACATATCGCTGCTGTCCCCACTTTACAGATGGGGAAACCGAGGCTCAAAAGGGGGCGGGTTGAGTCAGAATCCAGTTCCAACACCAAAGTCTTAGTTCTCACTCACCATGCAATACTGCTCCCTGTTAGAGACTCACAACAGGTTGTTTTTACAACAAATACACGTCTGTGCTCAATCAGAGGAATGCAGTTTAAAACCACAATGCAAAATTACTACACACAAGCAAAATGATAGCACCCCCGTTCACTCTCTAAAATGGGCCACACACAGTGACTCATGCCTATAATCCCAGCACTTTGGGAGGTCAAGGTGGGAGGATCACTTGAGCCCACGAGTTCGAGACCAGCCTGGACACTATAGCAAGACCCCACCTCATTTAAAAAAAAAAAAAAAAAAAAGCCAAGCACGGTGGCTCACGCCTGTCATCCCAGCACTTTGGGAGGCCAAGGCAAAGCCCAGGGGTTTGATTAGCCGGGTATAGTAGCACATGCTTGTAATTCCAGTTACTTAGAAGGCTGAGGCAGAAGGATCATCTAAATCTCCAGCCTGGGTGACAGAGTGAGACTCTGACTCAAAAAACAAAAACAAAGCCGGGCTCGGTGGCTCAGCCTGTAATCCTGCGCCTTGGGAGGCTGAGGTGAGTGGATTGCCTGAGCCCGCAGGTTCGAGACCCACCTGGGCAGCGAGACCTCATCTCTACAATAAAAAATCAAAAAATCAGCCGGGCGTGGTAGCGCGTGCCTGTAATTCCTGCTACTCGGAAGGCTGAGGCGGAAGGATCGCCGGAGCCCAGCAGGCGAGGCTGAGGTGGCCGGGAGCGGCCGCTGCACTCCAGTCTGGGCGACCGAGTGAGACTCCAACTCAAAAAAAAAAAAAAAAAAAAAAACCGCTAAAAGGAACAATGGAAAAAAATCTCACCACTGCTAGTGGGAGGGCAAATCAGTGTAACCACTTGGAAAATAGCCCAACAATATCTGGAAAAGTTGAGGGAACATACACCCTAACACCCAGCAATTCCACTCTGCACAAACACCAGGAGATCCATACAAGGACAATCATAGGCTCCTGGAAACAACCCAAACATCCACCAACAACAGAATCAATAAAACATGGTACATTCATACGATGAAATACCATACAGCAATGAAAAGGAATGCACTACTGCTAAATGCAAACATATAGCTGAATTTTTTTTATTTTTATTTTTATTTTAGAGACAGAGTCTTGCTCTGTCACCCAGACTGGAGTGCAGTGGCACAGTCATAGCTCACTGCAGCCTCAGAATTCTGATCTCAAGTGATCTGTCCATTTCAGCTCCTCAAGCAGTTGTGGACTACAGGGATGCACCACTATGCCTGGCTAACTCATTTTTTGTAGAGACAGGATCTCGCTCTGTCGCCTAGACTGGTCTTGAACTCCTGGCCTCAAGCAATCCTCCTTCCTCAGCCTAAAGTGCTGGGATTACAGGTATGAACCACCATGCCTGAATTAGCTGAATCTTTAAACCCAATGAAAGAACATAACATGGATTTAATTGAAAGGAGGTACCTATAGAAACCTAGAATAAACTTAGTTTAGTGTACTCTTTTTGCCTCAGCCATTTTTGCTTAGACTTTACCCCAACATGCTTTGAATCTAGCACAGGTTAGACACAGATAGATAAATTTCCAATAGGCAGGTTTTAGGAAGCATTAAGACATTTCACTGCAGACCAAGCTGGCAGCCTACCCCACCCCCTCGGCAAATCTCCATTATATGCAAGACCAGGACAGTCCAACCTTTCAATTCATGGTTTAGCTAAGAATCTCTAGTCAGCCGGCTCGGTGGCTCAGCCTGTAATCCCACGCCTTTGGGAGGCTGAGGTGAGGGGATTGCCTGAGCCCGCGGGTTCGAGACCCGCCTGGGCAGCGAGACCTCATCTCTACAATAAATCAAAAAATCAGCCAGGCGTGGTAGCGCATGCCTGTAATTCCGGCTAATTGGAAGGCTGAGGCGGAAGGATCACCAGAGCCCAGCAGGCGAGGCTGCGGTGGCCGGAAGCGGCCACTGCACTCCAGTCTGGGCGACAGAGTGAGACACCAACTCAAAAAAAAAAAAAAAAAAAAAAAGAATCTCTGGTCAACTTTCAGTTTCCTTGTCAAGGCAGAGGATCAAAGATCTCCCTTGGCTGACAGAAGCCATAGAGATGATACTAAGACACCTTTTGGTCAAGGAGTTTGTGGACTGCAAAGGTCTGGACAAGTCTTCTGCAGGAAAACCCCCTTCCCTTGACTCCTCCCATCTAACCCATCACCTGAGGGCATGAGACTCAAGTGGCTACATCAAAGACATTCCTCAGGGTCTAAACCCCCTGACCCCAAAGGCCCTTAAATAGACCCAGTTCTTGGCCACACTTGGCCTCTGAGTGTCTGCCTCCTTTCCAATCTGTGAAAGGGGACTAAACTTGACTTCTTTTCGACTTTCTTCCTTGTTGCAATCTTGCGTTATTCCCGCAGCATCGGTACCAGCACTAGCCCACCTCCCCTCATGGACCCTCTCATCAACATACCCCAGTGAGCAATCGTTTTAACATTGCCTAAGTCTCATGTTTTTCTGGCAGTTCACTATCCTCTAATCACTAGCAAAGTACAGAACTGGTTTATTTCTTTTTTTTTTTTTTTTTTTTTTTGAGTCGGAGTCTCACTCTGTCCCCCAGGCTGGAGTGCAGGGGCCGCTCCCAGCCCCCGCGCCTCGACCTGCGGGGCTCCCGATCCTTCCGCCTCAGCCTTCCGAGTACCCGGAATTACAGGTACGCGCTACCACCCCGGCTGATTTTTTGATTTGTTGTAGAGATGAGGTCTCGCTGCCCCGGTGGGTCTCAAATCCCGGGCTCAGGGAATCCACTCACCTCAGCCTCCCAAAGGCGCGGGATTACAGGCTGAGCCACTGAGCCCGGCTGGTTAATTTTTGATTTATTGTAGAGACGAAGTCTCACCAAGTTCCCTGGGTGGGTCGCGAACCCGTGGGCCTCCCAAAGTGCTGGGATTACAGGGTGAGTCACCGAACACGGCTAGCATGGCCAGAACCGGTTTCTTAGAGGTAGCTATTGGTAACTGTTTTACAACCCCCTGGTCAGCTTCTTTTGTACTAATTAGCTTTTCTGCCTAGGCTGGAGTGCAGCAGCACCTTCACGGCCACTGCAGCCTCGACCTGCTGGGCTCGAGCAATCCTTCCTTCTCAGCCTTCCAAGTAGCTGGAGTTACAGGCACGCCACCATGTCCAGCTAATTTTTTGATTTATCGTAGAAATGAGGTCTTGCCATGTTGCCCAGGCTGATCTCGAACCTGTGGGCTCAGGCAATCCTCTTGCCTCCATCTCACGAAGTGCTGGGATCATAGGCATGAGCCACCATGCCTGGCTACTAATTAGCTTTCCTATCTTCCTATCTCAAGTATTTGCCTCCACTCATAAGACCCAAGTTAACCTAATCAGCCCTTGGTGCCACAGGTTTGAGTCACTGCGCCTGGAAAGGGAATGTTTACAAGAATCGAAACTCAGCCGGGCTCGGTGGCTCAGCCTGTAATCCCAGCACTTTGGAAGGCCGAGGCGAGTGGATTGCCTGAGCCCGCAGGTTCAAGACCCGCCTGGGCAACTTGGCAAGACCTCGTCTCTACAACAAATCAAAAAAAAAAATCAGCCGGGCGTGGTAGCGCACGCCTGTAGTTTCAGCTACTTGGAAGGCTGAGGCGGAAGCATCGCCGGAGCCCAGCGGGTCGAGGCTGCGGTGGCCGGGAGTGGCCACTGCACTCCAGTCTGGGCGACAGAGTGAGACTCCAACCAAAAAAAAAAAAAAAAAAAATCCAAACTCAAGTATCCAGCAGCCATTGCTTTGTTAAACTCTGGTGTGTCCATGTGCTTGGCACCATGTTTCCTAGCTTCTGCCGCTGCGCCTACCTTGGAGAGGTGAATCCCTCTTTTTCTATCCTCTCTCTATTCTCTCTAATTTACTTTCTAAATAAATTATATTTTCTAGTCTAACTTCTGTGCAATTCTTTGCATCTCTCACATGGCATCAGATCACACAACAGACACCCCACACCCCCGGGCAGGCCTGACCTAACATTCTGGATGCCCTGCTGAGAGTGTGACCTAACACCCAGGATGTGCAAAAGAAGCAAGACACAGCCGGGCTCGGTGGCTCAGCCTGTAATCCCGCGCCTTTGGGAGGCTGAGGTGAGTGGATTGTCTGAGCCCGCGGGTTCGAGACCCGCCTGGGCAGCGAGCCCTCATCTCTACAATAAATTTAAAAAATTATCCAGGTGTGGTAGCGCGTGCCTGTAATTCTGGCTACTCGGAAGGATGAGGCGGAAGGCTCGCCGGAGCCCAGCAGGTCGAGGCTGCGGTGGCGGGAGCGGCCACTGCACTCCAGTCTGGGCGACAGAGTGAGACTCCAACTCAACAAACAAACAAACTAATTCTTTCTGGATGGCAGAGATGCAAAGCATTTCTGCCTGCAGCACAGATACCTTCCAAGGGTACAGTTTTATTGTCCTGTAGGCCATTAACCAGTGTGGAGGGGCTGAGACCCTCAACCAGTTCTGAAGCTCACTGTGTCCAGCACTTTCTTTCACTGAGTAGCATTCACCTCTACTCTCATCTTTTCTTTTTGAGTTGGGACTGTCACCAGGGCTGGAGTTTAGTGGCACGATCTCCACTCAGCACAACCTCGACCCCCTGGGCTCAGACGATCCTTTCCCACCTGAGTAGCTGCGACCATAGGCATGCACCACCATGCCCCGTTAATTTTTTGAATTTTTGTTATAGTTGTTGTCAGGCAGGCAGGTCTTGAACTCCTGGGCTCAAGTGATCCTCCTGCCTGGGCCTCCCAAAGTGCTGGGATTATAGGTGTGAGTCACCGTGCCCAGTCTGTGAACATTTGTTTTGACAGGGGTACAGTCATATAATGTTCTATTGATTGAACTGCATGGTAAGTAATTAGACGGGTGTTTACTGTATTACTGTGCTATATTAAAAGACACAAAATTGTATACAGAAAATCAATATATAAGTAAGCATGCAAGTTTTAAAAAGCTGAGGTTCCCATAAAGGGACTCCAGGGACTAAGGTTTCCCACCCATGGATGCCGATAGTGCTTATAACCCGAGGCCCGGTTTCCAACCCCGACCCTTCATTCCACGCACGGGCCAAGCCTGTCAACCCTACGAGCCTTTAATGATGACACAACCATTCACCACAGAAGTACAACTTACACCTTTCCTCAAAAAGTGCCACACCAACTCGGTACTAACCAACCCCCAAACTTTTCTGCCAGACTCCACACTTCATGTCCCTTCTTTGGGGCCGTGTAGGAAGCAGACAAGTCTATCTCCAAAGTAAGGATACTAAGACTGACAACGTGTATGTCACATGCCAAGCGTTTGGTGTTTTCCCTTCAGTCACCTTTCAAATATCCTCATGTCCATTTCACAGGATCACAGAGCCCCGCCCAGCCATGGGATGGCAGAGCCGGGATTCAGGCTCCCGATGTCTCCCAGCGCATTCCTCCAGGGGAGGCAAGTCTTCTCTCTGCAAGATGCTTTGAACTTTAGAAAGAACTGGGAGACATTGTGCTAATCTGGGTGAAACCTTCCATAACAGGAACACTATTGTGGACTCAAAACGAAGGGTGTGGCTCTAACCACCATCCTTCCCCAAACTCTTCTGGAAGTTGGGAGTTGTCCCAACAAGGCAAGTCCCCCGGGGTTCTGGGACCAGATCTGGAGTCCTCTGACTTAGGGACTGGGCAGCCTTTTCACTTTTGGGTGGTGATCTCAGACTTCAGAGAGCAGCACCGAAACCTAGGGACCATGCCCCGCATGCTGATTCCTGGGTCCGTCCTGAGGTGCTGACTCTGGCAGCCACGAGTGGGTGGCCTGTGAGTCTACATCTTTTTTTTTTTTTTTTTTGTGTTGGAGTCTCATTCTTGTCGCCCAGGTTGGAGTACAATGGCATGATCACAGCCACCAAAGCCTCCACCTGCTGGACTTAGGCGATCCTTCCACCTCAGCCTTCAAAGTAGCGGGAACTACAGACGCACGCCACCACGTTCGGCTAGTTTTTGTAATGTATTGTAGAGACAGGGTCTCACCAAGTTGCCCTGGCTGGTCTCAAACCCCCGAGCTCAGGCAAGCCTCTCGCCTCAGCCTCCCAAAGTGCTGGGATTACAGGCTGAGCCACCGTGCCTGGTCAAGTCTGCATCTTAAGTCAACTCCACGAGTGACTGCGAGATGGCTGTGCAGGGCCCAGATCCGACAGACTTTAACTGCACTCAGGAAAGCCACAAGTCTTCAGCTCTGTGGTCACACCTCATGGGTCCCAGCTACCCTGCAAAAGCAGCTACCAGGTCAGGTGCAAGTCCCTTCCCCCCACAGGGGAGCAGAGGACAATCGGCTAATTGCAACGCTGTGGGCAGGACAAGATGGTTATCTCCGGAGGTGTGGATGTCTGGGCCACTTACGAGGACATTAACACCTCTAGTCACTAGGGAGGGAAGTGAGGAGGCTGGAATAGGCTGGATATGGAGCATTCTGGAAGTCTTCCAGAAAGGGAGGCAGGGACAGCCGCGCTTGCTGGTCCCCCCTCCTCCAAAACCCACAGGATGAAGCAAAGAGTGGCTGGGGGTTGGTGAGGGCTGGGGCTGGAGGCCAGCCGATAAAAGACAAGGGGCCTCATGAAAAGCCACAGAGGCTGGAAGCCAGGATTCCAGCTTTGTGAGCTGTTCCTTCCAGACCTTCCCCGGGCTTTCCCCAGCCCCAGGCCACCTTCCCTCAAGCGAGGGCAGCTCCCAAGCACAGACCCTCACTGCCCATTGGAGGGTCTGGCCGAAGGGAAACTCCAGGGCAGGGCAGGCCCTGGCATGCAGAGGCAGCAGGAAGGACTTTCTGGAGGGCGGTGGAGCCCAGGGAAGCACTCGTCTCCTTCGGCCACCAGTTTCAGACTGAGGACTACAAGCTAGTTGCAAAACCCATTTAGTCAGTCGGCAACCAGCATCCTTAGAAAATATAAGGAAGCCAGGCACGGTGGCTCACGCCTGTAATCCCAATGCTTTGGGAGACAGAGGCGAGAGGGTTGCCTGAGTCCAGGGGTTCGAGACCAGCCTGGGCAACCTGGCAAGACCTCGTCTCTACAATAAATAAAAAATTAGCTGGGTGTGGTGGCACATGCCTGTGGTTCCAGCGACTTGGAAGGCTGAGGCGGAAGGATCGCCAGAGCCCAGTGAGACTCCAACTCAAAAAAAAAAAAAAAAAAAAAGAAAAAAAAAAGGGGTTCGAGCACTGGCTCAAGCCTATAATCCTAGCACTTCTGGAGGCTGAAGCAGGAGGCTCACTTGGAGTTCAAACCAGCCTGGGCTGGGCTCAGTGGCTCAGCCTGTGATCCCGCACCTTGGGAGGCTGAGGTGAGTGGATTGCCTGAGCCCGTGGGTTCAAGACCCGCCTGGGCAACTTGGTGAGACCTCATCTCTACAATAAATCAAAAATTAGCCAGGCATGGTAGCACGCACCTGTAGTTCCAGCTATTCGGAAGGCTGAGGCAGAAGGATCGCCGGAGCCCAGCAGGTTGAAGCTGCGGTGGCCGGAAGCGGCCACTGCACTCCACTCTGGGTGACAGAGTGAGACTCCAACTCAAAAAATAAAAATAAAATTTTAAAAAATCAGCCTGGGAAACCTAGGGAGATCTCTTCTCTGCAAAAATTATAAAAATTAGCTGGGTGTGGTGGCATGCGCCTGTAGTTCCAGCTACTCGGGAGGCTGAGGAGGAAGGATCACCTGAGCCCAGGAGGTTGAGGCTGCAGTGACCCGTGATCGGCCATAGCCATGAGCGTGCTACTGCACTGCAGCCTGGGTGACGGTGAGAGGCTGTCTCTACAAACAAAACAAAGAGAAGTTAGAGAGAAAATATCTATATGCCCTTCTACATCATAAGTACTCATTTATTAAAGTTTTGATTGTTTTCTCTCTAAATAAATGCATGCTTATTTAATGGGACACAATGTAAAATGTATTTTTTTTTTTTTGAGTTGGAGTCTGTCGCCCAGACTGGAGTGCAGTGGCCGCTCCCGGCCACCTCAGCCTCGACCTGCTGGGTTTCGGCAATCCTTCCGCCTCAGCCTTCCAAGTAGCCGGAATTACAGGCATGCGCTACCATGCCTGGCTGATTTTTAAATTTTATTGTAGAGATGAGGTCTCGCTGCCCAGGCGGGTCTCGAATCCGCGGGCTCAGGCAATCCACTCATCTCAGCCTCCCAAGGCACGGGATTACAGGCTGAGTCACCGAGCCCGGCTGCAAAATGTATTTTTTAATCGTAGGCTGAAGCCGAAGTTTGAAAGCCACAGTCATGGTCATGGCTGGCTGCCTGTGCTTCTTTATTATTTTTATTTTATGGTAGAGACAGGATCTTGCTATGATGTCCAGGCTGGTCTCCAACTCCTGGCCTCAAGCAATCCTCTGCATCAGCCTCCCAAAGCGCGAGGATTATAGGCGTGAGCCACCATGCCTGGCCTGCCCTGTGCTTCTGAAATCCACCTGACCCACCGTGGCACCCACTCTAACATGGTCCAGGCAGCTTCTAGAAGCATCCTTCGGAGAAGACCAGGTAGAGGAAAGGAGGAACGAGAGCCCAGGGGGTGGATACTGGGTGGGCCACCGGCAACCTGTGCCCTCCCAGCCTCTATCCCCAGTCCCCGGGCCCAGAGTGACTCCATAATATCATACATAATGTCTCCATACTAAACATGAAGACAGCCACCTGCCCAGTCCCTCTCTGGCAGAACCATCTCACCCAAGCTGGCAGGCACAGCCTGCAGTTCTGTGGCCCCAGGACCCTGTGCATGAGCCCCTGCCCGTGCTCTGAGGTAGTGGCTGGCAGCAGCACCCTGCCCCCACAGCCCCAAAGCCACACAGACTGTTGGTCTGTGGCTTGGCCAAGCAGGAAGCCAGGCCTGTTCCCTGGGCGCAGGAGCCATGGGGGGGAGTGTGACGCTGGGGACCGTGATCCATCGCTCACGCTCTGCAGCCAGCCCAGGCCAGGTGGGCCCAGACCCGGGGTGCAAGGCCATGGCAGAGCCAGCTGGGGTTTTTACACAGGAAGGAAGAGCGAGCTGAGGTGGAGGAGGAAGCCAGGACGGGCGGAAATGACTGCAATGTCAGCACCCCCCGCAGACAGGGAGGCTGCCTCTCCGCCCCCAGTTTTTTTTTTTTTTTTTTAATTGGAGTCTCACTCTGTCGCCCAGACTGGAGTGCAGTGACCGTTCCCAGCCACCACAACCTCGACCTGCGGGGCTCCGGCGATCCTTCCGCCTCAGCCTTCCGAGTAGCCGGAACTACAGGCGTGCGCTACCACGCCCGGCTGATTTTTTGATCTATTGTAGAGATGAGGTCTCACCAAGTTGCCCAGGCGGGTCTCGAACCCGCGGGCTCAGGCAATCCACTCACCTCAGGCTCCCAAAGGCGCGAGATTACAGGCTGAGCCACCGAGCACCGGCCTGCCCCCAGTTTTGACCTTTGTGCTAAGGCGGCCCACCCAGTGTGCACCCCGACACCCACCATACCCAGAAAAAGGAAAAAGCAGCATGGGGGGCTGATCTAGCACAGAGGCTCTCGCACACCCTCACAAAAGCACAGCCCCTGAGGAGAGGAAGTGCTGTGTGCACGGAGTCTGGCGAGAGGGAGTCTGGGGGTACACAGAGCAGAGGTAGCTGGGACCCCCAAACCCTTCCCTGGCTCAGGCAGCCACCAGCAGGGTCTGCCCAGGGGCATGGAGGGAGCCCGAAGGGAGGGTGGGGGAAGGGCTGCGGGGCGGGGCGGGAGCTCACGTTACTGATCTGGTCCTGGGTCTTCTTGATTCTCTGGAGTTCGGGGGTGTCTGCCACCACGCTGAAGCCCTTGCCCTTGTTCTTCTCAAATTCCTCCTTGTAGCGCACCTGGAGGGTCCAAGAGGGAGGGAAGAGGAACAGGAGTCAGGCCTGGGGGCGCCTCTGAGGCCACAACCAGAGATCCCCGACACAAGGCAGAAGCTTTGGCCAATAAGGGTCTTCTTGTCTCATCACAAGAAGCCGCTAACAGGCCAGGCCCAGTGGCTCAGGGATGGAATCCCAGCACTCTGGGAGGCCAAGGTGGGAGGATTGCCTGAGGCCAGGAGGTCCATCGAGACTAACCTGGGCAACAAAGCAAGACCTCATCTCTATTAAAGAAAAAAAAGACATTTATATTTCTTCAGCACGTTCTGAGCGGCGAGCACAGTGCCAAGGGCCTTATAAATGAACTATCTTGCTTAAGTCTCACCTGTATACACATATACATTTTTTTTTTGAGAGTCTCACCCTGTCGCCCAGGCTGGAGTGCAGTAGCATGCTCCCGGCCACCACAGCCTCGACCTGCTGGGTTCAGGCAATCCTTTCATCTCAGCCTTCCAAGCAGCTGGAACTACAGGTGTGCCCACCACACCCGGCTAATTTTTTGATTTATTGTAGAGACGAGGTCTTGCCAAGTTGCCGGGGCAAGTCTCGAACCCACGGGCTCAGGCAATCCTCTGCTTCTGCCTCCCCAAGTGCTTGAAATTACGGGCGTGAGCTACTACACCCAGCTCACATATCCACCACACACATATACACTACAGCTCCATCTCACAGGAAGCAAGCAGCAGAGGGGCAACGTTCCCTGCCCAGAAGCTTAGGAGTTCACAACCACCAGGATGCAAGCCCTCATCAGCCTGACTCCTGACCCCCACGCCCAGCCCATCCTGTCTGAAAGCTCAGAGGAAGAAGGCTCTTCCCAGAGCTCCCAGGAGGGCCCAGCCTTCACCCCAGCCAGGATGCGGCCCTGCCTGCCGAGAGCCTGGGGGAGCTTTTAGGTGATCAGCTGGGTGAGGCCGCTGCCAAAGTTGGTGCCCAGAAAGGAAGGCAGTGAGGAAGGCCCCTTCAACAGACCTTTGACAGGCCCCGAGGCACCCTGGAGCCGGACGGGTGGGGTCTGAGGCCACCGCCACAGGGGATGGAAACTGGCACGGTCAGACAGGGACTCAGTCCAGCGTCCCAACTTCCAGAGAACCCCACCTCCCCCACCACACCACTAGAGGAACTCAAGTAAGACATCAGGAAGGACATCCTTGGCACAAGGAAATTGAAATAAGAGGAACCGCTTGTCCTCCCCTCGGGGTTTTGAAGAAGAGTGAGGTTGGAAAATACTCCTACAGGGAACTGTCCCTTGGCTCCAGAGGCTCCACTGTCTACCGCGGCAGCCATCTGCTCCCGACCCCACCAGCTGCTTGGACTTCCTCCATGGGGACCGCACTGTTCTGGAGACAGGTCAGTCCAGGACATGGGCCCGGGACCTTGAGAGTTTCCAGGATAACAAAGTAGGCAGATCCCAAGCGTGGAACCATCCGGCCGCAGCGCTGGGCTGCAACCTGACCCCACCAATAACACACACATATGTGGCCACAGCTGCACCTGCCAGGTCCTCTGTCTCTCCCCCAGGGGTCAGGGTCCTTGTTTGTCTACTGGAGCCCCAGTCACCCACCCGCAGGGTCCCTCTTCCTCCTTCGTTCTGATCCAGACTAAACAGAAAGGGCTGGGCACAGTGGCTCACGCCTGTAATCCCAGCACTTTGGGAGGCCAAGGCTGGAGGATTACTGGAGCCCAAGAGTTCAAGACCAGCCTGGGAAACATAGTGAGACTGCATCTCTATAAAATATCAAAAAATTAGGCTGGGCGCCGTGGCTCATGACTATAATATAATCCCAGCACTTTGGGAGGCCCAGGTGAGAGGACTGCCTAAACCCACGGGTTCGAGACCAGCCTGGGCAACTTGGTGAGACCTCATCTCTACAATAAAATCAAAAAATTGGCCAGGTGTCGTGGCGCATGCCTGCAATTCCAGCTACTTGGAAGGCTGAGGCAGAAGGCTCGCCTGAGTCCAGCAGGTCGAGGCTGCGGTGGCCGTGAGCATGCAACTGCACTCCATTCTGGGCAAAGAGAGTAAGACTCCTACTCAAACAAAAAAATAAAAATAAAAAAATTAGCCAGGCTACTTGGGAGGCTGAGGCAGGATGATCACCTGAGCCCAGGAGGTCAAGGCTGTAGTGAGCCATGATTATGCCACTGCACTCCAGCCTGGGTGGCAGAGTGAGACCGGGGCTCAAAAAAAAAGTCCTGGATGTGCCTGTCCCCATCAACCCAAAAGCTAATGCAACGGACACAGGCACCAGCCTCCCCAAGGGTCTAGAGCCAGTCCCACCCCAGCTCTTCCAGCAAGCCCCAGGCCAGCTCGGTAACGCTGAATGGGGGGTCCTCCGTGAAGAGAAGGTACTCAGCGACAGACCACGTGCCTCCAGGAACAGAAACCCTGGATCTGAAGCCCCTGGCCGCAGTTTCCTCATCTAAAAAGCATCGCCATAGGGGGCAGTGAAAACACAAGGAGGGGGCTTCCTGTCACCAATGTGAGCCCAAAGCCTGACGGAGCTGATTCTAACACAGGGCTCAGTCTCCCCCACACTGAGAGATCACGGGCCAATGACGCAAGCCCTTGAGCCTCCATTTCCACACCTGTAAAATGGGGGCCCCCCCGACACCAGTCAACCAATCGGTGACGTGGATACTGTGGAGCACGCAGTCAGGCTCTGGCGCGGGGGCGGGCACATGGGAAAGTGCTCCGTCCACGAACGCCAGCTTCCCACTCCCTCCTCTGCCTCCTGGTTTCATAAGGGTCAGGTCCCTGATCCACGGGAGTCATCGCCATGGCGACGCTGCAGTGACATCAGCTGGTTCCCAGACTCAGGAACTGCCTCCCCCTCCCTGCTGAGGGAGGACCATTCATTCCCTCTAGACCTTGGAGACCCAGAGAGGGTCGGGTGGAGGAAGGAACGGCCTGGGCTCAGCACCCCTTTGCTGGGTGTCTCTCAGCAAGTAGCTGTCCTCTCTGGGTCCCCTGAGCAGGGCTGGCCAATCTCCAAAAGCCCTCTGGCTCTGGAGTCTGTGACCGTTTGCAAGCACCTTCCGCCCCAGTCACAGAGAACCGGGGCTCTGCGAGACCCCTGGGTGTGGAAAGGGGTCAGAGGTCACAGGTGGGGGCCAGGAGTGTGGGGAGGGCCCCGCCCCGGGCCTCTCCACCAGGGTGGGTTTCCTCCCCACCAGAGAGGGAGAGCTTGACCTGGATGAATGGGAAAGTGCCAGGGTGCCACGGGGTCCCTGTGGAGGGAGGACCTGCCTGAGGTCACTTGGCCCGGGGGTCAGTCATCAGCACTTTGGCCAGATGACCCCTCCCTAGGAGGTTTCTGGGCCTCCCCTCCAGACCAGGACGATGCCCAAGGCTCCCAACACCCAAACAACCATGTCCACAAAACACTCCTGGAATATGCAGGTTCTCATCCCTCCCTGGATCCACCCCGCTAGTCGCCTATCCCAGCAAACAGTAGGTACCAATCAGCGTCTGCTGGATGGATGATGGACGGACTGAATGCAGACATGTGAGCTCCACACAAGGGAGCATCACTGGAAAATAACTTCCTTGATGCGCCAGGTTCGATGGCTCATGCCTGTAATCCCAGCACTTTGGGAGGCTGAGGCTGGAGGATTGCTTGAGCTCAGGAGTTCGAGACCAGCCTGGGCAACTTGGTGAGACCGCATCTCTACAAAAATATTTACAAACTAGCTGGGTGTGGTGGCATGCACCTAACCCCAGCTACTTGGGAGGCACTCCAGCCTGGGTGACAGAATAAGGTTCCAACTCTTTTTTGGGGGCGGTTAACTGGGCTAATTTTTTTTTTTGTAGAGACAAGGTCTTGCTATGTTGCCCAAACTGATCTTGGAATTCCTGGCCTCAAGCCATCCTCCTGCCCCAGCCTCCAAAAGTGCTGGAATTACAGACATAAGCCGCAGCACCTGGTCTCAGAAATCTGTTTTGACACTACAGCCGCCCAGAAGGGACCAGAGCCCATGGAAGAGGGTGGGCTGGAACAGTGGTCAGAAGGTTGTGCTGTCTATTCCTCGGCTCCATCACGCCAAGTTCCATTTCCTCTCCTTTCCAGAACAGGATCAAAAAACATTCACTGACTCCAGTGCTGACTCCATGCCAGGAGCTGTCAAACGCCAGGATACTAATATCCTGACAACAACCTTGGGAGAAAGGTAATCCCTATTTTTCAGATGAAGGCACTGTGGCACAGAGAGGTTAAGTAGCTTGCCTAAGGTCACACAGCTAGTGGTAGATCTGGGATTCTATCTTGGACCAGCTAGTTCAGGTCACAGGGCTTGCTGCTTGCTGTGCTGGTCACTTGATCCAAAAAAGAGCAGAAACTGGCTGGGCTTGGTGGCTCAGCCTGTAATCCCAACACTTTGGGAGGCCGAGGCAAGGGGATTGTCTGAGCCCGTGGGTTCGAGACCTGCCTGGGCAACTTGGCAAGACCTCATCTCTACAATAAATCAAAAATTAGCCGGGTGTGGTAGCGCATGCCTGTAGTTTCGGCTACTTGGAAGGCTGAGGCAGAAGGATCACCAGAGCCCAGCAGGTCGAGGCTGCCATGGCCAGGAACGTGCCATTGCACTCCAGTCTGGGCAACAGAGTGAGACTCCAACTCAAAAAAAAAAGGAGCAGAAAACCTGTCCCAGGGCAGGACACGAGGCTCTCACTACACTCTCCCCTCCCCTCCTTGGTGTTACCTTCAACACTGCGAAGGTGAGACATGAGGCCATGGAGGAGAAACATGAAGGCAACAGTCTCCTGGCACTCAGCACTTCTGTCTGGCCTGGGGCCACACAGACACATCCTGTCCAATCCCATCTCCACGCTGCCTGACTCAGCCTGGAGTTGGGGGGGGATGGCAGGTGGCGGGGGTGGCGGGGAGAGGCTGAGGCCCAGCTGCCAGCTCCCTGCCTCGGCCAGATCGGGACAGGACCACCCAGAGGGTCATTTCTGGGCAGTTCTGTGGTCATCTCCCCCGCCGGGGAGGCTCCAGGTGTTCCAGACACCCAAAGTGCCACTTTGGGGACCAATATAGAGACAGGAAAACGGCTGAAATAGCAGGGACGGCTTCCAGAGCCAGAGGAGGGCTGTCACACGGCAAGGCCGCCCAGGAAGGGGCTCTGGAGGAGGGTGGCTGGCACCCCGGGTAGGGCTAGGTAGGCGAGAAGACTCCCACTTCCCTTCCCGTCAGCCACGGGCCTCTCGCCAGCCCTGCCCCCACAGTGGCCACAGGAAGGAGAACCAGCTCAGCCCTTCCAAGCCTCGGTGGCAGCAGGGTTGGCCTCCAGCCTCAGAGCAGCTGGGTTTGGTGTCCCCATTTCACTGGGAGGAAAATTGAAACAGTGAGGAGAGGCTGGCCTCAGACCGCACAGCTGGTGGGTGATGGAAGGGGGCCCAACCCACCTCCGGCCCAAGGACCCCAGCCTCAGGAAAACAGAGTTGTGCCCTCAGTGCCAAGCCCTGCCCCACCCCTCACTCCCCTCAGAGCACACACAGGGTGAGCCCTGGCCCCTCCTGCCCACCGGCCTGGCCTTAAGTCTCGTCAAGAGAACTAAAAGCCCTTGTCAGAATCACCAGAGTTAAAATGCAGGTTCCTGGGCCTCACTCGGAGCTGCCAACCCAAAGGCCCTTTGGGCGAGGCCCAAGAATCTGCATTCCAACAAGTCCTTAATACTCTCTGGTGACTGGTGCCTCTGCAGGGTGAGGACATGGGCTGGAGGACTCCACGGTCAGCACTGTAGTCCTGTTAAGGGCAAAGAGAATTTTAAAAATTAGCCAGATATGGCTGTAATCTCAGCTACTCAGGAGGCTGAGACGGGAGGATCGCTTGAGCCCAGGAAGTTGAGGCTGCAGAGACCAGTGATCACGCCACTGCACTCCAGCCTGGGTGACAGTGCAAAATCCTGTCTCAAAAAAAAAATAAGCCAGGCTCGGTGGCTCAGCCTGTAATCCCATGCCGTTGGGAGGCTGAGGTGAGTGGATTGCCTGAGCCCGCGGGTTCGAGACCCGCCTGGGCAGGCGAGACCTCATCTCTACAATAAATCAAAAAAATCAGCCGGGCGTGGTAGCACGCGCCTGTAATTCTGGCTACTCAGAAGGTTGAGGCAGAAGGATCGCCAGAGCCCAGCAGGTTGAGGCTGCGGTGGCCGGGAGTGGCCACTGCATTCCAGTCTGGGCGACAGAGTGAGACTCCAACTCAAAAAAAAAAAAAAATAATAATAATAATTTTTTTTTTTTAAAAGAGCAAAGGTCTTCAAAGCCAGACCTACTGGACTTGAAATCTGCTTCTGCCACCATGCTCAGTGGCTCATGCCTGTAATCCCAGCACTTTGGAAGGCCGAGGTGAGTAGATTGCCTGAGCCCAGGGGTTTGAGACCAGCCTGGGCAAGTTGGCGAGACCCCGTCTCTACAATAAATCAAAAAATTAGCCGAGCATGGGCAGGCGCCTGTGGTTCCAGCTACTTGGAAAGATGAAGTGGAAGGATCACCTGAGCCCAGCAGGTCGAGGCTGCGGTGGCCGTGAGCATGCTGCTGCACTCCAGCCTGGGCATCAGTGAAACTCTGACTCAAAAAAAAGACAGTATCTGCCCCTGTTAAGTAGTGAGTAACTTGACCTCTCTGAACCTCAGTGACCCTATCTGCACATTGGGGGTAACAAGAGCCCCATCCTCATCAAGCGGTTGTGAGGATTAAATAAGGCCAGATGTGTACACACACAAGCACACGCACACACACAAATACACACATGCACACACGGGAGGATTATATGAGGGCAGGGGTGGTTCTCCTTGATGGGACCCAGGGCGGTCCCATCAAGATCAGACAGCAGGCTGGGAGTGGTGGCTCACATCTGTCATCCCAGCACTTTGGGAGGCCAAAGCGGGAGGATCCCTTGAGCCCAGGAGTTTGAGACCAGCCTGGGCAACATAGCAAGACCTCATCGCTACAAAAAATCAAAAAAATTAGCCAGGTGTGGTGGTGCATGCCTATAGTCCCAGCTATTCAGGAGGCTGAGGTGGGAGGATGGCCGCAACAGATTCTGCCTCAAAATAAAATAAGACCAGGCAGCAGGAGCCCAGCTCAGAAGGATCTGGAGAGATTTCACCCTGAGGCCCAGGTGGTCCCTTCGTATTTTCTGGGTCCTGGACACCCCGCCCACACAGTGCCATCCCCCTCACGTATTCACTCATTCCTTTAATCCACGCAGAGGCCCCGCTCCACCTCACCCCACTACAGGCCAGGATTGTCCCAGAAGCCCTCCCAAGCCCCGGGCAGGGTTTGTTGTCCTGATCTCAGGGCTCATGACCCTTTGCTTATGCCTCAGTGTCCCCTAAAGACCAAGCTCTCCCCAGGCCAGGAGCTTGTCTCCTCCCCCCTCCCAGCAGAACTCCGTTAAGTCAGGCCCCGGGACAGAGGCGGGGACAGGTCCCACCCCTCCCTGCCAAGGCCCCCTCATCAGGTGGAGAAGAAGGTTGGGGGATGTGGCTGCACAGGGGCGACCGCACAGCCTCAGCCCAGCATGAGCCTGGAGAGACACGTTCCCTGGTCTCCCCCAGATGCCCCCTGGGGGGGTGGCCACTTTGTGGAGAGGAGAGACAGAACAGCTTCCTGGAGGTGGCGGGCTTTAGGCAGCCCAGAGCAGAACCAGACAGACACCCACGCCTCCCCACGCCACTGCAGGAGGAAGCAGGGGCAGCTCTCGTCTCTCCTCTGAAGCCAGGAAACACGTAACCGGGCATGAGGGCGGGGCGGAGCCCGGGCGGGTGCCAGGATTGCAGCACCTTGGCCTTGCAGCCAACCGCAGGGGAAGCAGCCCTTGCTCAATGGAGGGTTGCGACAGCCCTCCCCACCAGCCCGGCGTGCCCGCCCTCACCTGACTCTGGAGCTCGCTCTGTTGCTTGAGGCGAAGGTTTTCTGGGGTGTCGGCCACCATGGTGAAGGACTGCTTGGGGTAGTGTCTGCGGGACAGAAGAGCAGAGTGGGGTCATTCTGGGCAAAGGGCAGGAGGCGGTGGGCTTCTCAGAGCTCTGGCTCTCTCCTGGGAACTTCCTCTCGTGCCCGGGCAACCGCCCCGCCCAGGCCGGCAGCAGGAAGACAGAGTCGGGTTCCTCAGTCAGCCCGGGCTGGCTGACGTGGGAAGAGAGCAGGCCGGAGTGGTCGGCAGGCCAGGGAGAGCTGTCCTGAGCCAGAGGAAGGCTCCTGGAGCACTCTCTGAGGGCTGTGGGCTACCCTTACTTGGGGATAATCTGGGCCTTGGGGTCCACCGCACAGGGAGGCCGAGGAGACTGGGCCAGACTGGGAGAAGGTGGCACCGGGTCGGGAGTACACTAAGTTCAGAAACGGAGACCAACCGTGCAGAGGAAAGCAAGGGAGAGACAGGAGGCAAGGGGGACACACATATCCAGGGGGACTTCCTGGAAGAGGTGGTGAAGGAGAAAATACACACAGCCAAAGTGATGTTTCTTTTCTTTTCTTTTTCGAGTTGTAGTCTCACTCTGTCACCCAGACTGGAATGCAGTGGCACAATCATGGCCACCAAAGCCTTGACGTGCTGGGCTCAAGTGATCCTTCCACCTCAGCCTTCCAAGTAGCTGAAACCACAGACACGCGCTACCATGCCCAGGCTTATTTTTTATTTATTGTGGAGATGAGGTCTGATCAAGTTGCCCAGGCTAATCTTGAACCCCTGAGCTCAGGCCTCCCAAAGTGCTGGGATTACAGGCTTGAGGCACCACGCCCAGCTTGAGGCCAGAAAGGTGGTCGCCTGCGGTCCCTGATCCAAAATGCTCAGGACCAGTGTTTTGGATTTCGGACTTTTTCAATTTTGGAGTATCTGCAAATACATCATAGGATATCTTGGGGAAGGAACCCAAGTCTAAACACAAAATTAATTTATATTTTTATGGGGTTTTTTGGAGTCAAGAGTTTCACTCTGATGCCCAGGCTGGAGTGCAGTAGCACGACCAGGGCTCACCACAGCCTCAACCTCCTGGGCTCCCACCTCAGCCTCCTGAGTAGCTGGGACTACAGGCACATGCCACTACATCCAGCTAATATTTTTATTTTTGTAGAGACGGGTCTCACTCTGTTGCCCAGGCTGGTCTTAAATTCCTGGACTCAAGCAATCCTCATCCTCCTACCTTGGCCTCCCAAAGTTCAGAGATTACAGGCATGAGCCACCATGCCCGGCCTTGACTGTGACCCATGACACTGGGTGAAGTGTGGCGTTGTCCACTTGTGAGGTCATGTCGGTGCTCAAAAAGTTTTGGATCTTGGAGCACTTCAGATTTCAGATTAGCGACAACCAGCCTGCAGTAACAACAGTTAAGCTCTGCCCCATGCTAAGGGCTTTGTGTCTAGTTCACCAAATGCTCACAGCTACCCTTCCGTGGCTAGTCCTGTCAACATTCTCCTTTGACCGATGGGAGAACCAAGGTCAGAGAGGTTAAAACAGTGTGGCAGTGAGCGGTGGGGCTGGGGTTTGCACTCAAGGTCTTGAGAGCCCGGCACGCTGAGCGGAAGCCCTAGGATGAGTCTCCAGGCCTAGGATGGCCCAGTGTCCCGGTCTCAGCAAGCGGGCTGGCTTGGGGGTGGCGGGAGCCAGGGCAGCCCAGAGCCAAGCCTGCAGGCACTCCAGGACAGGCCAGTCCAGCCCTCGCATTTCAGAGGACACAGCGGCCCGGCGCCAGGTCCCCCTCCCTGAACGGTCTACAGAATCAATGTATGTATCGCTTGGCTCATTGTCTTCCCTCTCTACTATTTCTCCATGAGGAGAGGGAGTTTGGGGTCCCTTTTGTTCACTGATTTACCTCAAGGTCCTAGAAGAGTAGGTGGTGCTCCATAAATATTTGTTAAATAAACAAATGTCACAGCAGGCGCTGAAGCCGGGCTGGGACTAGAACTCAGGCCTCTTCCCCTACCAGCCTCACAAGGTCCCCCAGCAGACCGGCTACAGAAGAGGAAGGCCTGAGGCCTGAGGAACGCCTGGGGGTTTAAGTGGATGTGCTGGTGTGAGAAATGGCTGGGGGTCCATACGGATCCCAATTATGTCAGGGACTGGTGGGCGGCTCCCGCAAACAGAAGCCCAAGGTCTGGCCATATTTGGCTCTGAGGACCATATCACGCCACAGATCCCTGACTCACAGGCCACCCCCAGATAAGAGCCCCATCTCTGGTGACTCACACCTATAATCCCAGCACTTCAGGAGGCCAAGGAGGGAGGACTGCTTGAGCCCAGGAGTTCTAGAGCAGCCTGGGCAATATAGCGAGACCCTGTATCTACCAAAAAAATCAAAAAATTAGGCCAGGCGCAATGGTTCATGCCTACAAGTCCAGCATTTTGGGAGGCCGAGGTAAGAGGACTGCCTGAGTCCACGGATTCGAGACCAGCCTGGGCAACTTGGCAAGACCTCATCTCCACAATAAATCAAAAAAATTAAGCCGGGCTCGGTGGCTCAGCCTGTAATCCCGCACCTTGGGAGGCTGAGGTGAGTGGATTGCTTGAGCCCGCGGGTTCGAGACCCGCCTGGGCAACTTGGCAAGACCTCATCTCTACAATAAATCAAAATGAGCCGGGCGTGGTAGCACACGCCTGTAGTTCCAGCTACTTGGAAGGCTGAGGCGGAAGGACCGCCGGTGCCCAGCAGATCGAGGCTGTGGTGGCCGGGAGCGGCTATTGCACTCCAGTCTGGGCAACAGAGTGAGACTCCAACTCAAAAAAAAAAAATCAAGGCCGGGCTTGGTGGCTCAGCCTGTAATCCCAGCACTTTGGGAGGCCGAGGTGAGTGGATTCCCTGAGGCCGCGGGTTCGAGACCCACCTGGGCAACTTGGCGAGACCTCATCTCTACAATAAATCAAAAAAAAAAAATGACCTGGGTGTGGTAGCGCGCGCCTGTAATTCCAGCTACTTGGAAGGCTGAGGCGGAAGGATCGCGGAGACCAGCAGGCGAGGCTGCGGTGGCCGGGAGCGGCCACTGCACTCTAGTCTGGGCGACAGAGTGAGACTCTGACTCAAAAAAAAAAAAAAATCAAAAGTTAGCTGGACATGGTGGTTCATGCCCATAGTCCCAGTTACTCGGGGGATTGAAGCGGGAGAATCATGTGAGCCCAGGAGATCAAGACTGCAGTGACTGCACCACTGCACTCCAGCCTAGGCGACAGAGTGAGATCTCAACTCAAAAAAAAAAAGAGAAACCAATCGCCTCCTGGGACTTCCTTCCACACATGTCCCCACAAGTTGGCTGACACACTAACCACAAGCCACCCACCTGCCCAGCATGTTCTCCGGCCACCCACACTACCCTGCACCAGAGATACCTGTAAACAGGTGACCTCCATCTGGGCCACCAATTGTAGAGGCAGGACTTGGGGTTTGGAGGGAACTCAACCAAGAGGGGACACACCGGGCTCTTATCCTGCTGCTGACTTGCTGGGTGACCTTGGCAAGCCCTTTTCTCCTTAAGCTACTCTCACTGTCCTAGACCCAGGGTCTTCTAGCGGGAGGGGGGCTCCTGCCCTTGCCCCTGCCCCAGCCCCCACACTCCCCTGAGTTCTGGCCACCCAGGTCAGTCCAGGATCACAGCAGGAGGCAAGCAGACTAAGAAAGGCAAACACAGGTGCCTGCAGCTGGCAACAGACACGGTCCATGACAAACACAGGGCTAAGGCTGGGGTCTGGTCCCCACACTGCTAGGACCACCCACAGCGGAGGAAGCTCCCTTCGACAGTTCCAGGCAGCCGGGCGTGGTGGCTCATGCCTGTTATCCCAACACTTTGGGAGGCAGAGGTAAGAGGCTTTCCTGAGCCCAGGGGTTCAAAACCGGCCTGGGCAATTTGGCAAGACCACATCTCTACAATAAAAGAAAAAATTACCCGGACGTGGTGGCACGCGCCTGTAGTTCCAGCTACTTGGAAGGCTGAGGCGGAAGGACTGCCTGAGCACAGCGGGTCGAGGCTGCGGTGGCCACAGTGTGCCACTGTACTCCAGCCAGGGTGACAGAGTGAGACTCCGATTCAAAAAAAACCAAACAAACAAGTTCCCTGCAAGGTGGGGATCAACTGCAAGTCTCCTCCTAGACACTAGAAAGAGCAGAGGAACTGAAGTAAGACCTCGAGCAGAACTGCTGGCCCCAAGGCCCTAGTGGGGAGGGCTTCATAATGACCCAAGTCAGAGTCATCCCAAAGATGTCATGGGGGGGGCTGTGGTGAGGAGGCCACCACCTGCAAGTGGAGACAGAAGTGGGTGGGGTGGAAGGGTTGGAGCCTCAATTCTGAGAAGACAGTGCTGATTAGCATCTAGAGGGGACCGGGACAGGGTGGCTGGCCAAACATGTCCACAGGAGCCAGTCTGCAAGCCCTGGGGTTTTCCATTTGCTGGAAGAGACAGGGTTAAAACAAGAGGGCCAAGCCGGGCATGGTGGCTCACACCTGTCATCCCAGCCCTTTGGGAGACAGAGGTAAAAGGAATGCTTGAGTCCAAGACCAGCCTGGGTAACTTGGCTAGACCTCATCTCTACAATAAATCAAAAAATTAGCTGGATATGGTGGTACACTCCTGTAGTCCCAGCTACTCAGGAGGCTGAGGCAGAAGGGTCACCTGAGTCCAGCAGGTCGAGGCTGCGGTGGCCTTGAGCGTGCCACTGTACTCTAGCCTGGATGACAGAGTGAGGCTCCAACTCAAAAACAAAACAAAACAGAAGGCCAGCTCCAGTGGCCCAAGGACAGCAACACAGCCCGCAGTTCCTACACACACCGTCTGGGCCTTGTGCACCAGGAATACGTAGACATGCCCTCTGTGGCCACACCGTGTCCAGGCCTGCCAGGCCAGCAGGTGCACACAAGGCAGCCGTAAGCAGGCCACACCCATACCTGCCACACCCCATGCCGAGAGTCTCTGCTCCTCACCCTACACCCCTCAGAGGTCTCAGGAGCCCCCAACACTCAGTAAGTGCCTGGGGTGGGATGGCGGGTACTTCCCCCCCCTTTGGAAGTACCGTCTCCCCAAGTCTCAGCCCCCCACAGCGCATCAGAAGGGAAGGGGTGAGCCAGCCTAGATGTCAACTCAGCTTAATTTGGCAGAGATGGGGGATGACTTTAATCCTGCATCAGATTAAGCAAGTTAAAGAAGAGCTCTGAGCCTGCAAATCTCCCAACCCTGCCCCCCAAGTCAGAGGAAGCAGGCAGACCCACACCAGCTCCGGCGTGGGTCAGCCCCGCCCCCTCTCCGCAGCCCCCAGCCCTGCGAGACAGCCCTGCCTTTCCCTCCCCCTGCTCACTGCGCTTCCGGTTCCCATGGCAACCGCATCCTCAGCTCCAGGCAGGAGAGCCATGAGCGCAGACACAGAGAGAGAGACGGGAGGGGGGTTGCAGGGGTAGGGGAAGAGGCACAGATAGCAAGGGGGGATCCTTAACTGAGGAGCCCAGGAGGGCAGAGACTGCATCTGCAGGACCTTGTGGACACAGCTTGGGTGTGGAAGACAGGTGCCTCGGATGTGTTTCTAGAAGGGACCTTAGGAGAAGGGCCAAGCTGTGCCCCTCCCCCCCCCCACCATGCCTGGCTTCCGAGAAGGCGCTGACCGATCTGACCTCCTTCCAGAGACAATTTCTGGGACTCTTCCCTTCCTCTCTGTCCTCGGGGTGAAACTGCTGCCACCTGGTACCCTCGGGTCCCGGCAGGGATGGACGGATGTGCGTGCAGACCAACGTGGGTGCCAAGACAGGCCAGGGACCACCCATCCCGGCTGGTGACCCCACTGGAACCCGGCTCCACGACAGACCCGGTTTTGGCGAGGGAATAAGGGGCAGGGTGAGGAGGCCCGGGAACAGAATGGAGTCCAGAGCACAGCAGCTCTTTGTCCCCTCATGGGCCAGCCCGTGGTGGCCCCCGTAAACTGTTCCAAGTGGGGGGGCTCTCCACAGACTCCTCACCCCTCTTCCCTGCCATCAGTGGCTCTGAGGGGAGAGAGGCATGGAGACAGTGCCCTAGGACAGAGGATGGGACCCAGCGTCCATGGGGGCAAACCAGGAGAATGCCTGCCCTGGCCAGGAAGAAGTGGAGCAGCTGCTGGCAGCAGCCAAGCCTTCGGGAAAATGTCCAGGCACACAAAGCAATGTCCTCGCGTTTGTCAGTCTAGGACAGGCAGGGATTCTCACTGTGCCTGCTTCACAGATTAAGAAACTGAGACTCCGTGTCAAGGACACAGACCCCGTCCAAGGCACTCTCTCTGCAGAGCTGCCCAGCCAGCTCAGGGCAGGCTGACATCTCTCTGCCAGATGGACCCCTGTCCAACTCCTCACTCCCCCACTCGCTCCCCCCAGCACTCAGAGGTCTGGGGAAAGATGTGCTCAGCCGGGTGGGTGCAGAACAAAGCACTTCATCCTTCAAATCCAACTACTGCCAAGCTTGGTCATGATGAGATGCCCTGGAGCCTGGGCAATATAGCAAGACCCCATCTCTAAAAAAAAAAAAAAAATTAGCAGGGTGCAGTGGTACGTGCCTGTAGTCCCAGCTACTCGGGAGGCTGAGGCAGGAGAATCGCCTAAACCCAGCTCAAGGCTGCAGTGACAGCACCACTGCACTCCAGCTTGGGCAAAAGCAAAATCCTGCCCTCCCCTCAAAAAAGAGCGAGATTCTGGAATCTCTCAGCCACCTCTACTTAGGATCTGCTTACTCCTCAGAACTTCAAAGGGAGGTATCTTGAGAGGCTGGACCATGACTTGTAGGGATACGAGAGACAAACTCTGTCCCAGGAAATGGGGTCCCGAGGACCGGACTTGCCTTCCCACACAGAGGGACTCCGAGGACAGGGAGGATGCTGCAAATACTCAAGACTCGAGGGTTCCAGGTGACAGGGATAGCCTGTAGGGCACCAGCCCCACTCTCTGGTCCAGCCATCAGCTCCATTCTTAGAGCCATGCCGAGATCTCAAGCTCCCTTTCCACTTGTCACCTCACCCCTTCCAGGCCTGGCCCCCTTCAAAAACCACAGCTTTGTGTTCAGGGAGGAACAAAAATACATCAACAAAACAACAAGGAGCTTTTGGTTTTACCAAAAGCAAAGAAAAAAAACACCCCCACATCCTGCCTCTGGAAAGAGCTGATTCCAAAAGCCCCTGCTGGGAACACTGCCACAAGGCGGATGGGGAGGGCTCCCGGCTAACCCAGTTTCTCACCCAGCCCCTCTGGCCTTAGGGGCTGAAGTAGCCGGGATAGGGAGCAACAAGGAGGCATTGTTTGGCCAAAAGGGGGAAAAAAAGAGCAGTCAAAAAAGATCAAGGCTAGACTTGAGAAAGGACTTACCAGCCCTCAAGGATTACAGATGAAATAAAAAGAAGAAAAAAAAACAAAGCCTGCACCTGCCCCTGTTGGCAATACAGCAAGAGAAATAACTCTGCTAAGTTGAGCGAGACATGGAGTGCTGGGCCTCAGTTTCTGCATCTTTAAAATGGGAGTGTTAGGAAGCAAAGTGATCCCCAAGGTTCCCCAAGGTCCTGCATTTGGCCGTTCTGGCTACCCACCTACGCTTGCGCCGCGCCCCCCTCCTCCTGCTACTAGCCTCAGTTCCTGGGACATCTGATCCCAATTTTCCCAGTCAGAGGCAGAGACTTCCGGGGAGGTGGGAAAGCCCCAGGTCCCATGCGGATCTGCCCACCACCTCTTAAAGCAGCTGGGATTAAAGACAGTTTGTGAAGCCTGTAATCCGCGCCTTTGGGAGGCTGAGGTGAGTGGACTGCCTGAGCCCGCGGGTTCGAGACCCGCCTAGGCAACTTGGCAAGACCTTATCTCTACAATAAATCAAAAATTAGCCGGGCGGGCGTGGTAGCGCCTGCCTGTAGTTCCAGCTACTTGGAAGGCTGAGGCGGAAGGATCGCCGGAGCCCAGCAGGTCGAGGCTGCGGTGGCCGGGAGCGGCCGCTGCACTCCAGTCTGGGCGACAGACTGAGACTCCAACTCAAAAAAAAAAAAGACAGTTTGCAAGACACCCGTTGGTCCAGCAGAGCCCACCCGCTGCCATGTGAGGCCTGGGGGGAGGAGTGGGAGCCCGGCCTCTAATTCCCCAGAACCAGGGACCTCTCCACCCTCCGCAGCCCATCACCCCACAGCCCAAGGGCCCTGGAGAGTGGACCCCAGATGATCAGTGAAGAAGACGAAGCTGCCGCTAAGGCCCCCCTTTCCTTCCCCAGCCCATACCAGCCCCTACTTGACACCTCAAAAGCTGGTTTCCCCAGTCGGTAACCCCTTCTCCTGTCCTCAAATCCCCAAGGAGGAGGCTACAGGCCCGAGCCTCCACCCCCAGCCCTGACCTCCAAGCTCAGAGACTATTTGCATGGAGACAAAGAAGCAGGTTTGTACCAAGCCAGGGCCTGTGGCGGATCTGGCTCTCTTGGAAAATCCAGTTTACAAAACAAATAATCTGAGGGCATAAATATCTGCAACCACAGCAGGCTCACCACACCCACCCAGAAGCTTCAGGAAAGAATTCCTGCCGTTGGCTATTGTGCAAAAGCAGGAGTGCACCTCTACCTTGCCTCAATCCTGAAGGTGTGATACAAACCCAGGTGTCAGTCCAGCTTCCAGTCTTCCTCCCCCAGGGTGTGTGTCTGGTGCATATCAGGCACCTGTGTTAACTGCACGCGTGGAGCCCAGCTCGCCAGGCAGGCCTGCTGTAAGCTCTAGCCTGTGTCCTCTACCCTGTCTCACCCCCAAACAAGGCCGACACAGAAAGAGAAACAGAAGAGGCCTTTTTGGTCTGACACCGTGGCTCCCAGCACTTTGGGAGGCCAAGGCATGGTCTCCCAAAGGAAGACTATTTGACCCCAGAAGTAGAGACCAGCCCAGGTAACATAGCAAAACCTTGTCTCTACCAAAAAAAACAAACAAACAAAACAAAACAGCCAGGCATTGTGGTCCCACCTACTTGGGAGGCTGAGGTGGAAGGATCGCCTGAGCCCAAGAAGTTGAGGATGCTGTGAGCTGTGATCATCGTGATCATGCTACTGGGCAACAGAGTGAGACCTCAACTCAAAAAAAAAGAAAAAAGAGGCCTTTTCACTGCTCACAGTCACTTTCCAGAACTGCAGTCTCACTCTTGAGAAGCTGCAGGGAAAGACAGCTTTTGCTCCTCTCTGGACCACCCTCCTGCGAGCGCTCTCACCTCAGAGAGGGCCCAAGATGGGCAGAGAACACAGAGGTCTCCCTGCATACACGCACTCACTGGGTGGGCCCAACTCACCAGCAATGCGAGTCCTGCACTGAGGGGCTGGTGGTCCGCAAAGCAAGGCAGGAACAGGAAGGGGGAGCCATACCCTGAGAATCCCAGGACTCAGGAACCTGAATGTCACTCAAGGACAGCACCAGAGGCAGGAAGAAAATAGGAGAAAGTGAGGGTGCACACTTGGCCTAGTGCCTGGCACACAGTAGGTACTCAATAAATACTCTTTGGTCTTTAGTCCAGGGTTCAGCACCCTGGGTAGGAACTGCTAGTCTCAGGTGATCCCTCCGCCTCAGCCTCCCAAGCCGCTGCAACTAAAGATATGTGCCACCACGCCCAGTTAATTTTTTTATTTATTGTAGAGACGAGGTCTCCTCACGTTGTCCAGGCTGGTCTCGAACTCTTAGGTTCAGGCAATCCTCTAGCCTCCGCCTCCCAAAGTGTTGGGATTATAGGTGTGAGCCAGTGTGCCCAGCCCTGGGTAGGGATTTTTAGCCCTGGGGAGACCAAGGCTCAGCAGGTACAGAGGACACTCCTTGCGTGTGGGGCCCACATCTGGGTCTTCCTGGGAGTCCCCACATCTGGCTTGCTGGCCCGGACTGCAGGCAGGAGGGGGGAGCGTGATGGGGTCTGTCTTCTCCTCCTCCAAGGTCCTCCCCAGGAAATACCCTAGCTGGGCCCAAGGTCAGTGGGGCATGGCAGAGACTGCGGCTATCAAGGGGTGGAAGGAAACAGAGGGGCCAACATGCTTCTTTCACCTCGAGGTCAGAAGGAAAACAGGGGACCCTCGGCTTAGGCACAGGGCGGGGAACTATATCTTCGGCCTCTCTGGGACCTCCAAGGCCCTGCAGGAGCCTCCACCCCTTTGGCTGCAGCCTCCCCAGAAAGCAGTGAGAAAAGTAAGCAGCAATGACGGCACTAGGCTAAGAAAACACAGAGAAATTGAGGGCAGACCTCTGATTTTCCTTCAACTCCCAATGCTTACCGAATCCTAGGCTACCATGTCTCAAGAGGCCATGTGGAGCCCCTGCCACCCATGGGACTCAGGCCTCAGCCAGACTCCTGCCTGGAGGGGCGGAGGTTCAGATTCTAGCCTAAAGCGCTCCAGCAGCTGAGGGGTTAACTACCCTGGCTTCTGTGAACCCCACCCCACTCCCCAATGGAGGGAGGAAATGGCAGAGAATCAGGGTTTGTGTGAGCCCTTAAGAATTCGAGGAATGTCCCATTTCCCTGGGGGGGGGTGGGAGGGGCTGGTGGGGGAAGACGAATGGTGGGGGTTCCTAGAAGGGTCTGAGATGGGGCTGCCACCCTTCCCCTAGCCTAGGCACCCAGTGCCCGGGTTCTTCCAGAAGGGACAACCTTCACGTTGCTTCTTGGGCTTGAGATTTGAGCAAGAAGGCATCTTCCCAGCACCTGGCACAGGTTAGCAGGCAGGCAGCAAAAGGCTGCAGAGTGATCAAACTCCCGGGGGCAGCCATCCAAACTGGAGGGTGGGAGAGGATGAGGGAGAGACAGCCATTCTAAGAGGGGGTAACTCCCTAACCCTGTTTAGGCAAGTCCTGAATTTCCCTTCCTGGGTGAACATCGGCTGCAAAGAGCCTTCTGACTGAGAATTAAAAAACAAAAACTGGACTCAAGTCGGATCCTAAATTTATGTGAACACTGTGACATGGCTGCTTATTGCAAGCGACTTGTCCTTCCCAAGCCTCTACCCGAAAGGGGGGCTGTGAGGTCCCAACACTTACTACTCACAGGTCACCGTGAAGATGGAAGGTGGCTGCCCTCTCTGGGACTGCATGGGACTGGAGGGAGGGCCCTGGCTTCACACCTTCTCCCCGCCCCTACCTCAGCAGCCCAGGGGTTTTGGGTCCCAAAGCAGAAGGAACAGAGCTGAGGAGACTACACTCAGTCTCCACTGCTCCCTCACCAGGCAGGGAAGAGATCTGCCTGGGTCAGGCCACATCCCATGTGCTACTCCCCACACCAAATCCCACTTCTCAAGAAATGAACACCAGAAAGGCTGGAGTCCAGGTTCCAGAAAGTTTCCTTGAAGGGAACACAGAAGGAAGGAGCCCCCAAAGCCTAGGAAGAGCCTGGGCAAGAGATGAAAACTGTCAAATGCTGTGGCTCATGCCTGTAATCCAAGCACTTTGGGAGCTACTTGTAGAAGTAGAAGCAGCTAGGTGCAGTGGCTCACACCTGTAGTCCAGCACTGTGGGAGGCAGAGGCAAGAGGACTGCCTGAGCTCAGGGGTTTGAGACCAGCCTGAGCAGCATAGCGAGACTTCATCTCTACAATAAATCAAAACATTAGCCAGGTATGGTGGCACATACCTGTGATTCCAGCTACTTGGAAGGCTGAGGCGGAAGGATTACCAGAGCCCAACAGAACAAGACTGTGGTGGCCACGAGCAGCGTGCCACTGCACTCCAGCCTGGGTGACAGTAAGACTCCGACTCAAAAAAAAAAAAAGAAAAAAATAGCCAGGCTCAGTGGCTCAGCCTGTAATCCCACACTTTGGGAGGCTGAGGTGAGTGGATTGCCTGAGCCCGCGGGTTCGAGACCCGCGTAGGCAACTTGGCGAGACCTCATCTCTACAATAAATCAAAAATTAGCCGGGTGTGGTAGCACGCGCCTGTAGTTCCAGCTACTTGGAAGGCTGAGGCAGAAGGATTGCCAGAACCTAGCAGGTCGAGGCTGTGGTGGCCACCACTGCACTCCAGTCTGGGCGACAGAGTGAGATTCCGACTCAAAAAAAAAAAAAAAGGAAGAAAAGAAAAAAATATATCTAGATGTAGTCCTAGCTACTCAAGAAGCTGAGGAGGAAGGATTGCCTGAATTGAGAAAGTCAAGGCTGCAGTAAGCCATAATTGTGCCACTGCACTCCAGCCTGGGTGACAGTGAGACCCTGACTCAAAAAAAAAAAAAAAAAAAGAAAGCTCCCTCTCGCGCAGCAAGATGCAGTGGAAAGAACAGGCTGGAACCATTTACTGCCCAAAGACCAGGTCTGAGCGAGCCTCTTACCAGCCATCCCATCTTGAAAATACGCCTTCCCTTCCCCAAGCCTCCTTTCCTCACATGCCAAGGGGGGGTCCCAAACAGCCCTGGTTCCATCCAGCGGTTGTGAGGATACATTGTGAGGATCAAGCAGCGGGGAGGGAGGGAGGGAAGGACTGGCTGGGGGGGAGCCCGGGCACCCCACCCTGCCCTGCCCACACTCACGCGTTGCAGTAGGGCTTCTTCTCGTAACCTTTGTAGTTCTTCATGTTCAGCGTCATCTTGCAGGTCTCGCAGTGGAAGCATGCTTTATGCCAGAACTGGGGGGAGACAGAGGGGGACACCCATCAGACACCAGGACTTCAGGGGCTCAGGCCTAGAGAGGGACTGTCCTAGGCCCACGGCTGTGGGGGGGTATGGAGTCAACCCAGGTGAGCCAGGGCATCTCAGGTCAGGGCTCTGATCACGATCCTCCCCTTCCCTCTCTTCCACGAACCCCAAGCAGTCCTTTGAGCTGTCAGAAGGAGCAGAAGGATGATGGGAAGAGCCCAGTTAAGGAGGTGGTGCTGCAGTGGCGCCCAGGTCAGCCCCAGCTCCCAGACGGCTCCGGGAGTGGTTCATTGCTCATGCAAAGCTGTGGCGGGTTGCTAAGAAGCTGAACGTGAAGGGGCAGCCAGCTCCTCTCGCCGCCACGAAGGCCCAGCCCCCAGCACACAGGCCCAGATCCAGGGCCTCTGCTCCCACACCAGGACCTCCCGACACACACACAGGCCACCTGGGAACCCCGGGTGATACCTCCCACCTCCCATGGGACCCTCGGCCAGAGGAGTGGGGTGCGTGGGTGGGGTGGGTGGCCTCTGCCACCACACCCATACCCTTCCCACCCTCCCCTCCTCTTTCTCCCACCCCAGCAGGAGGGCGCCCAGCCACAGGTCTCCACGGAAGAGCGCTGCCTCAAAGCCTTGGAGGTGACCTCCAAAGTGGACATCAGAGCTCTGCCCAACCCACCGGATGACTGTGGGATCTGGCGTCCTTGTCTGCGGGATGGACATAGCAACACCTGGCTCTCCGGGACTGCTAAAGATTCTTGACCTTCATCTGCGAGACCCTCGGCACCTGTGAGCCCTCCGGCGCTGGGTGCTGGGCACACCAGGCATGACCCTCGGCAGAGGGGCTCGTGCCCACACGCAAGGCTGTGCGTGTTGGGATGCAGATGGGGCTTTGTGGTAACCCGCCACAGTTCCTATGTGCGTGAGAATGAGAGACTCCAGCCAGGCCCAGGAACCAGCATCCATCTAGGGTGGCTGAGGCGGGGGACAGAGCAGAAGGTGCTGAGGGAAGGAGAAACGAGGACACAGGAGCGGCCCCACCCGAGAAGGCTCGATGTGCATGCCAACCCACGCACATGTGACCTAAATCCACCCCCAGCAGCCCAGGATGAATGAGCCCCGGGACCAGCACGAGTGGACCCTGGAATCCAGGCTGCCCCAGTGACCTGGCTGGCCTGTCCCTGCTCCATCTCCCGGCAGTCAAGGGAGACACTCCCGACCTCCAGGGGAGGCTGGGTGGAGCCCAGGGAGCCCAGCCACAAGGCTGGTTCTTGGCCATCTGTGTGAAGAAAGTCCCCCGAGATGGTGTTTTTCCAAATGCGGTTCCCAAACCTAGAGGTGCTGCGAGTCTGCAGGGGTGGGGGAGGCGGGGAACACGCAGAAAGAGCGACGATTCAACCTGCCCTCCTATGGCCCGCTTCAACCAGAGGCCCCCCAGGGTAATATCAGGAGGACATCGCTTATAATAGGGTCTTCCCCTTTCAAAGAGACACAGAGGAAAAACCTAACGGTGGAATATTGAAGTGAGGGGAGATCCGCTCTGTGGGAAGACGGCCAGCTGGAAGTCTGGAAGCAGAGGGGTAGCGGGTCTAAGCTTGGCTCCCTCCCAGCCCGGGCCCATCCCAGCCCCTCCAGCAACTTCCAGACTCCTCCTGGTGCATACCCCCATCCCAGACAACCCCCCAGAACACTAGAGCAGGGTGGTCCCTGCCTCTCCCCCCCCCAGAGGCGCTGGCAGAGTGCCCCAGCCTTGTCACCGGCTTACCCTTGTCTGCCTGCTTACTCACACACGCCCCGGCCAGGGCCCCGGCCTCCCCCACCCCCTCAGGGGCCTGCCAGGAAAAACATTCTCCGGAATCCAGACCATGACCCAGTTTCACACACACATACGCAGGGACACACACTGTCCTAGGGTGGGGACCTCCGGGGCTGCCTCCTGATTGACGTGGGGGAGAAAAAGGGAGAGAGCCAGAAACCCCTACTCCAGCAAATGGGTAGGCTCCCAACCTAGGGCCAAGGCCCTTGGGGAAGGAGGCAGAGTGTGGCCAGGCTGGGACACAGGGCCACACCTATCAGGGGCTCACAAGACCCCCTGACTGCCTCTTGGAGGAGGGGGAGGCCCTCTCAGAGGGGAAGGTGCAAGGGTACCTGCATAATCAACGTTTGCATACCTAACCTTGAATTGTACCCCACATCTTTATAATAAAAAATAAATGGGTAATAAAAAATACTAATTACAAAAACAAAAGGGGACGGCGCCCACTTCCATCACTGGCTCCTGCCCCCCTCACCCCAGAGACCCATGCTCTCAGCCAGACACACTAGAGGCTGGGATGGGGGAGGCCGGTCACCCACAGGGGCTTGGGGCAGATGAGGGAAAACAGCCTCTGAGCTCAGTCTCTGCATCTGTAGAATGGAGATGAAATCTCAGATTGGCAGGGGTGCCGGGAAGGGGCAAGAGACGCGTGGCTCCGCGTCAAATGCCAGTCACTCTAGCTTTGTGCCACCCACCCCCTCTCTGGAAGAGGGCTCCAGGGTTCAAGAACACCCAGCAGCTCCTGCCTGCCACTGTGTGCTTTTCAGAGTAGGAATGTTGAGGGAATGTTGGAATGCTGAGGGAGGGGAGGCAGTCCCTCCACTGCCCCTGTGCACCAGGCCTGGGTGGGGTAGCAGGACCCCAAGCTGAAAGGAACCCCGTTGTGTTCCAGTGGGGTCTGGCAGAGGCCACTGTCCAAGAAGCAAGTCGAAACAATCCCACAGGGACTCTATGTCTGCCTCTTTGCCCCGTCCCAAGAGACCATCCCAGAGGGGTCAGGTAAGATTATTTCAGAGCCGGGCTCGGTGGCTCAGCCTGTAATCCCGCACCTTGGGAGGCTGAAGTGAGTGGATTGCCTGAGCCGGCGGGTTCGAGACCTCATCTCTACAATAAATCAAAAAATCAGCCGGGTGTGGTAGCGCGCGCCTGTAGTTCCGACTACTTGGAAGGCTGAGGCGGAAGGATCGCCGGAGCCCAGCAGGTCGAGGCTGCGGTGGCCGGGAGTGGCCACTGCACTCCAGACTGGGCGAGAGTGAGACTCTGACTCAAAAAAAAAAAAAAGATTATTTCAGAAAGGCATTCCCCGGGACTTGGGACTCAGGGGAGCAGAGTACACCTGGAGGCGTTTAACTCCAACACTTCTGCCAGCAGAAGTCCATGGTTTCCCCATTCACGGAGACCAGACAGCGCCAGCCCAAACCTCCACTGCCTCTTCGAAGCCTCTCAGCCCTGCGAGGCTCCAGAGGGTCACCCCTGACTCTCCCTGCCCTGCCTGAAAGCCACTCTACAGAAAGGCAAGCAGAGACTGGTGGAGGCAGAAGCCCCGCAAGGATTCCCCTCACAGGAGCTAGGCCTGGCCCAGCGCTGTCCCTCCGAGGCTGGGGGAGGAGGGAAGAAATGTGGCAAACTTCAGGTCACTGTGCCTGCAGCCTGGCACCTTGCCCCCTGTACCCAGGCTGCCTGGGATGGCCGTGACTCAGGGGGGTGGAGTATGAGACCTCCCGCTCCCTTCCGGTTGCCCATGGTTTCTCCCTTCTCCCAAGGGCAGCACCAGCCCCACCCTGGCTGGGTCACCAGCCTAGCCCAGTTGGCCACCTGGGCTGCTGGCTTAAAGGCACAGATCTTGGCCCCACCTCCACAAATCCCCAGGGGGCACTATTCTTCCTAATGTCCCAGCTCCCCCTGCCTCCAAGATCCCAGGCCCAGAGCATTCATTCCCCCAGACAGGGTCAGGAAGGGGTGGCACCCACTTTGGGCACTAAATGAGATAGTGGAACTAAAAGTACTTTTCGCAAACACGCGGGCAGAAGACCTGGGCGGAAAGAACCGTGATGTGAATTTTAACTCTGGCTGAGAGGGCGACGAGTCACAGCAGCTAGCTGAACTGGGCCTCCATTTGTGGGGTTCACGGTCTTACCAGGGCAACCACACCCGCCTTGGAAGCCTGCTGTGGAGACGGAGCCCAGCACGCTGCACTAAGTAACAGCTTTATGAATGGATGGATGCTCACGAGATGATGGTGAGGTGCTCTGAGCTTCAGCAAGGAAACCGAGGCACCACAGCTGCAAGGATTTCACCCCGTTGAGGTGGGCAGGAGAGCCCGCCCCAATGGGGGATTCCTGGGGACCTGGCAGCAGCCCAATCCTCTAGTCTTCCACCTGCTCTCAGAAGCCCTGGGGAAGATTCTTGACAATACAGGTCTCCAGATTACAAGGCACCTGCACCAAGTAGGCGCTCAATAAATATTTGTTGAATGAATGAGCGAATGAGGTCACCCTGTCTCTCCCCCAGCTCTAATCCCAGAAGTCCTCTGGGGAAGCAAATCTCGACCTCCTTCCTCAAACACTGTCATCAGCAATACATATTTATCCAGCCTGCAGAGCACACTGGGTACTGTGGGTTGGGGGGCAGGGTGGCCTTCAGAAGTGACAAGGCCCCCTATGCCTTTGGTAGATAAGGCTCGGGAGAAGAAAGGGCAGACACCAAGGACAACGCTTGTGCTCTGGGCCACGTTATGGGCTAAACGCCATAGAGGGCTGTAGTGAGGGAGTCTAGTTTGACTTTCCCTGTGATGGGGAAGCTGGTCAGCAGCTACACCCATGGGACTGAATGCTCCCCCCTCCCACCCTCAGCCTAGCATCCTCCAGGACCACTCCCCATTCCCCAATCCCCAATCCCCATTCCCCATTCCCCAATCCCCATTCCCCATTCCAGGTGCTGGTCCTTATGGCCTGGGGCAGTTGGAGAGGAACAGGTCTTACATTGTTCAGGCCTGTGGCTCAGTGCAGGGGGCAAGGTTTCTCCAGGGCCACTTCTGGTAGGAAAGAATTCTAAGCAGAGGGAGGGATCGCCAGCTCCCACTTCCCGGGGCAACCCCCACTCAATTCTCTTCCAGCCAGGGCAAGAGAACAAGGGGAGGGCACCTTGCAAGAGCCCTGCTCTCCTCCCTGCAGTCACCCAACCTTGAACGTTTTTACAAGGGGAGCGGGTGGCAGGCTGGACAGAGGTATCCCCAAAGGTAGGGAGGGCACAGCCTAAATCACATCCTCTTTGGTACTTAGGCAGGCACTGGAGTGTCCCATCCGACCTGCAAGGAAATGACATCACTGTACCCATCTGACAGATGGTGAATACAGAGGTCTGGTGCCACTCGTAAACCTGGTAGAACAGGCCCAGAACGAGGACCAGGTCTCCCAGCCCCCAGGCGGGAGATCCGTTCTTCGTATATTGCTTCTGCCTTCCATGGGTGAAGGGCCTGCTGCCTCTGCCCAGTCCATGACTGTGGAGAAGACCAGGAGCCCAGGGAACCCAAGATGCAGAAGCCAGTCCCCACCACCAGGGAGAAGCAGAAGCTCATTGTGCAAGGACACAGAAGTCCAGGGGGGACTAGTGACTCTAAGCTCAAGTCCCACCCTCCAGAAGCCGGCAGGGTCGCCCGGCAGATCACCTTCCCTTGTGCCCACAAGATGTCTCTCCTTTCCTCCTGCCCAGACAAGCCCAAGAGGGGTGGCGGACACAGCAGCAGCCCCATATGCCCCCAAGAGCAAATTCAAATGTGCTTCAGAATCTCAAACCCCACCTCTTCACCCTGACTCAGAGGCTAAAGGTCACTGAGGAAATGACAACCCCAAGGGGAAGGGGAGACACAACGCGGCCAATGAACTCTCCTTTCCCAAACAAAGCCGGCTTCAGGTCAGCAGTGAATTGGCCCCAAGCCTCTGCACCCCTCTTCCATCCTGTGCCCCTGCACCCCCCCTCCATCCAGTCCCCCCTACGCCTGCCAGTTCAGACGCAAAGGAGGAAATATTTGGACTTGGGGCCAGCTTTGGGCGGTGGGTGAAAGGCATCACGAAGGAACAAAATCGCAGAGGCCTCCCCTCCACACTGCGGGGGGGGTGGGTGACGACACGGGGCAGGTCTTGCCTTAGGATCTTAGGGACCTCCAGGACGCCAGGATCCTACCCCAAACAGTTCCACTCTCCGTCCCTCTCCAGAAGTATAATGGCAACCAGATGAAAGAATGCAGCATGGGGGGTCGCGCAAGGGCCTCCTAGGGATAGCGAATTTCCACGAGGCCACCCTCCCCTCCCCCCAACACCTTCCCCTTTCCTCAGCTTCCCCCGAACTCGGCCAACCCCACCCTCCATTGGCGAAACCAGCTTTGAAAAGTTAGCTCTTTGTTCTACAAGCCGGTCTCCGGGCTCTGAGAGCAATTTCAGGAGATGCCGGAGACGCACCCCCGCCCACCCGACTTCGGCCCCCGACCCTGCCCGGCTCCGGCCGCCGGCCCAGTACTAGGGGTTGGCTTTTCATGGGAGGTGGGGGTTGGGAAGCCACGGAAGAGGTCTGCGAGTGCTTTAAACCACTGCACCACCAAGGGGGCTGCAGGTCGTTCAAAAAAGGGGGGCTCGAGGTAGAGCTCGGGTCCTTACCCGAGGCCCCCTCCGCCACTGCAACACTCGCGGACCGGCAGCCCCCGCCCCCCAGCCTCCAGGCCGAGGAGCGAGGCCATCCACGGCCAGGGCGGACGGTTTCGCTGGGCCCCCAGCCTCTGCCCCGCCCCCCCGCCGCCCCCTCCCCCTCCTCCCCCTCCCCCTCTCCCAGCGCCCCGCGCTTCCGCCTACTTGGCGCTCGGCGCGGAGGGGAGAGGGAGCGGCCGTCTCCTCTCGCTCTCCCGGCCCTGAGGGGCGGGACTGCACCTCAACCTTCCCCCCACACCTCGGGGCCTGGCTTCCCCGCCGCTCCCGTCCTCCCCGCGCCGGGGGGCACAGAGCTCAGCCTTCTCCAGGAGTGGCTGCCCGCCACGCGTGGACTCCTCGCCTCGGCTCACCCCAGATCTCGCGGGTTCCAGACGGATCTGTCCCCACACCCCATGACACCGCCCGCCGCCCTCCCTCCATTCTGCTGGGATCGCAGGGAGAAGAGGCGGCGGCAGGACCCGGCCCTCTCGCCTCCCTCGATTCGGAGCGCTGCCCGGGGATGGCAAGGACGCGCGTCCGGGTGCGGGGCTCACCTTGTCCAGACAGTTCACCTTCTCCGTGGGGTACACGATCTTGCAGCACCGGGCGCAGCTGGGGTTCATGGCTCCGGGAAAGGCTGGGGCGGGACGCTGGAGCTCGCTCGCGTCCTCTTGCCCGGGGCGAGCCGGAGGGGCGGCCGCGGCTGCACCACACAGGCGGCGGTGGCGGTGGCGGTGGCGGCGACGGCGGCTGGAGCTGGGGAACTGGCCTCCGCCTCCGCCCTCCTTCCCCTAATAAACACGGCAGGGAGGAGGGGCTGCACCGGGCGGGCACGCGCCTCGGGCACGGGCCGGGGCGCGCGCGGCGAGGCGCGCTCCCCGGGCGACGTGGGGCGGCGCGGGCGCGGGTTCCGGTAGGGCTTCGCGGCCGAGGGTGCCGGTGCCCCGCGCGCGCGCCGGGCTGTGCCCTTCGCCCCGGGCGCTGCCAGGGCTGGGGGCGGCGCGGAGCCGGGCTGGCGGCACGTCTGGGGCGCCCGGATGCGGGAGGGGGCTAGCCCCTCACTTCCGTCGGGGTGGGGGTGGGCCCCCAGGAACGCCTGGGCGGATTCGCCGGATTCGGGGGCTTTCCTTTTTACCCGTCGGTACCTGGCGTGAACCTGCGGGCCGAATGGGAACCCCCGCCCTGCCCCCCAGCGAGCCCCGTCCCCGCCCACGCCCTTCCCCACAGTTGTGGGGCGGAACCCGTCCCTCCCTCCTGGAGTCCACGCGCCTTCCCGTGCGGCTCTTCTGGATCCCAGCACCGTGTGCTCTCAGCGTGGCCTCCTTTCCTCCTGCATTCCTTTCTCCTTATTTCCTGCCCCCAGCGTAGCGGCTGCAACAATTTCTTAGCACCCAAGAACCGCCTCCCGGCGCACGCTGGCGCGGGGGTATAGCTCAGTGGCAGAGCATTTGACTGCAGATCAAGAGGTCCCTGGTTCAAATCCGGGTGCCCCCTTCTGTAACCAGTAATGCATTTTTCATTTCCTACTCATATTTTAACATTGGATCCTAGGCTAAAAGAAAACAAACATGAAAAAGAACTCCCTTCTTCTGTTCAACCTTAGCGGAAAGCTTTCGGTTTTGCTTTGGGCCCAGCGGAGGAGACAGGGTATACCCAAGCACCACCAGGACCGAAGAGGCAGGGCCTTCAGCCTCAGATGTGCCAGCCAGCTGTGACTCCCCCAAGTTGGCATTCTGTTTGCTTTTTCTTTTTTTCTTTTTCTTTTTTGAGTTGGAGTTTCACTCTGTCGCCCAGGGACGGCCACCGCAGCCTCGCGCTGCTGGACTCTAGCGATCCTTCCACCTCAGCCTTCCAAGTAGCTGGAACTTCAGGCGTGGGCTACCATGCCCAGCTTATTTTTTTATTTCTTGTAGAGACGAGGGCTCACCAAGATGCCCAGAATGGTCTCGAACCCCTGAGTTTAAGCAATCCTCTCGCCTCGGCCTCCAAAGTGCTGGAATTACAGGCTTGAGCCACCGTGCCCGGCCTGGCATTCTGTTTCCAATGGGGGTAGAGGGTCAAAAAAGGGAAACCCACAGACACAGCTCTTGTGCAGCTTCAGCTTTCTGCATCCCCAGTGGCATGGACATGCTGTATTCACCCTGCCTGGTGCTGACACAGCCAGTGACAGCACTTTGAGAACGTTCCAATGGCCTGTGCACACCCATCGGCTCATTGTCATGTACAAAAATAAAGTGATATCCCCATGCAAACTGATATACACGAATGGGGTGTTTCTGACTTGCGCATGCATCAGAATGACTTGTTACAACACCCTTTGTTTCTGATTCTAGAGGCCTGGAGTGGGCCCCAAGGGCTTGTATTCCCGACAAGTTCTCAGTTGCTGCGGGTGCTGCCGGTCTGAGGACCACACTTTGAGGATCACTGAAGTCATAATAAAAGGCCGTCGAGTTTCGAAACCTGAAGATGAGGACAGATATCTGCCGGCTGCGCGACGTGCAGTGTCCCAGTGGGGCCAGAGGAAAGCATTCCATGTGAAAAGAAAAGGAAGGGCGTCCCCATCAGCTAGGTTTTGCCCAAAAAAAGGAAAAAAGAACAACGAAGATAGAAAGTGACATGCCGCTTGAGTCAAGGGGCAGCTGCGGTATTTAAAACTCGGAATCTGGTTGTGTCATCCCTCGGAACCCCCAGGGAATACTCGAGTGCATTTTCTTTTTTGTTTTTTCTTTTTTCTTTTTTTCTCCGGGGTCCCACATAACTGTGAGTGGCACCTCCAGACTGGACAGAGAGAGATCCGTCCAGTGCAAAGCCCAGAAACAACCAATTTTCCTTCTCTTGGTCTGACGAACTTACAACCTCCAGGTTATCAGGCCAAAGCCCTGCCCTTGAACTAAGGCAAAGGAGAGTGGAGGAAATTGTCGATTTTTGCCGTCTACCTTAGATCTATCCTGTTATAAACCTTCTGAATTTGGAGTCTTCCTCCTAATCTTCCAGGTCAGGATAGGAACTCTTGCCTGGTCCGACCTGCCATGTTTTGCCCTTTCCCTCCCTACCCCTTCTCTCCTTCTCCCACTCCCCTCTCCCCCTTCCCCCCCTCCCCCCTCTCCCCCCTCCGAACTGTAATTAACATGTAACCAATGGAGCTCAGAGATGGGAATCGCCTTTGTGCTAGCAGTGCAGAACATATGTGGCTTTTCGCCGTTGGGGTGTGTGGCTCAGACCAATTTTTTTCTTTTAAATTGGAGTCTCACTCCTCGCCCAGGCTGGAGCGCAATGGCATCCTCACAGCCACAGCAGCCTCGACTCGCCGGGCTCAGGTGATCTTTTTGCCTCAGCCTTCCCAGCAGCCGGAATTACAAGAGCGCTACCACGCCTGGCTACTTTTTGATTTATTGTAGAGATGAGGTCTCGCCAAGTTACCCAGGCTGGTCTCGAACCAGCGGGCTAAGGCAATCCAGGCGCCTGGACTACCAAAATGCTGGGATTACAGGTTGAGCTACCAAGTCAGACCCAGACCCATTTTAAAGCAACCTCTGAGCCGGGCTCGGTGGCTCAGCCTGTAATCCCGCGCCTTTGGGAGGCTAAGGTGAGTGGATTGCCTGAACCCGCAGGTTCGAGACCCGCCTGGACAGCGAGACCTCATTTCTACAATAAATCAAAAAATCAGCTGGGCGTGGTAGCACATGCCTATAATTCTGGCTACTTGGAAGGCTGAGGCGGAAGGATCGTCGGAGCCCGGCAGGTCAAGGCTGTGGTGGCCGGGAGCGGCCACTGCACTCCAGTCTGAGGACAGAGTGAAACTCCAACTCAAAAAAAAAAAAAAGCAACCTCTGGGTTGAGTCTGTTCGAAGCGGAAAATCAGGTGGGTGGAAGAGACAAAGGGTATCTCCAATGAGCTTTGGATTCAGGGGTGAAAAATATTGGGGAGAGCAAGGGGGCACCCGGATTTGAACCGGGGACCTCTTGATCTGCAGTCAAATGCTCTACCACTGAGCTATACCCCCTCTGCTGGTGGCAATCTTGCAAATTGTTTTTATATCAGCCTCAAAATTTTCATGACAATTGCTAGTGTCTTTTTTGCTAGATGATGCTGAATTTACCAATGAGGAGGGACCGATTAAAAGACCAATCAAAACACAGCGGCAGGTTGAAAGCTTGTGAATTCAGGTACCAACCTGCCTTTTCTGTTTTTTGTTTTTTTGAGTTGGAGTCTCATTTTGTCACCCAGGCTGGAGAGCAGTGACACGTTCCCGGCCACTGCAGCCTCGACCTGCTGGGCTCAGGCTATTCTTCTGCCTCAGCCTTCCAAGTAGCTGAAACTACAGGCACATGCCACCATGCCCGGCTAATTTTTTGATTTATTGTAGAGACGAGGTCTCGCCAAATTACCCAGGCTGGTCTCAAACCCCTGGACTCAGGCAGTCCTCTCACCTCGGCCTCCCAAAGTGCTGGGATTATAGGCATAAACCACCGTACCTGGTTGGTTGGTTGGTTTGTTTTTTAGTAGCAATGTCACTCTGTCATCCAGGCTGGCGTGCAGCAACAAGCTCATGGCCACTGCAGCCTCAACCTCCTGGACTCAGGTGATCCTTCGGCCTCAGCCTTCCAAGTAGCTGGAACCACAGGAACGCATCACCACGCCTGGCTAATTTTTTTTTTTTTTTTTAGTTGGAGTCTCACTCTGTCACCCAGACTGGAGTGCAGTGGCCGCTTAATTTTTTGATTTATTGTAGAGATGCGGTCTTGCCAATTTGCCCAGGCTAATCTTGAACCCCTGGGCTCAGGCAATCCTTTAGCCTCCACCTCCCAAAGTGCTGGAATTACAGGCGTGAGCCACCAATCTGCCTTTTCTAGGCCTAATTCTTTATCCACAAACCCACTCATCTCTCTCTCCCCTAACAATTCAGAGAACAACCTCTTGCAAAACTGGATAGGAAAACTTTCCCCCTGGTCTCTCCAAAAAGAATACAAACATCAGCTAAAAAGACACCTTCACTGAGAGGCCTTTCTGGCTCTACATTCCAGCGATTCCTCTCATTTTTTGCAGGACGTGTCCGTCTCTGTACAGGATATATGGTACTTTCAATAGGAAAACATAAAGATTCTCATGCAGCCAGGTTCAGTGGCTCAGCCTGTAATCCCGTGTTTTGGGAGACTGAGGTGAGTGGATTTCCTGAACCCGCGGGTTCGAGACCCACCTGGGCAACTTGGCGAGACCGCATCTCTACAATAAATCAAAAAATTAACTGGGTGTGGCAGCGCGCGCCTGTAGTTCCAGCTACTTGGAAGGCTGAGGCGGAAGGATCACCAGAGACCAGCAGGTCGAGGCTACAGTGGTAGGGAGCGGCCACTGCACTCCAGTCAGGACAACAGAGTGAGACTCCAACTCAAAAAAAAAAGGTACTCACGCTTACTGAGTTTACAATCTACTGGGAACAGACTAGAAACAAATGCACAAATGAGTAAACAAGGAAATACCCAGTAGTGATAAGGAAAATCGTTAAAAACAAAAACCAAGGCTGGCACAGTGGCACACGCCTGTAATCCCAGCACTCTGGGTGGCTGACGACTTCCTGAGCCCAGAAGGGCCAGGCTGTGATGAGCCATGATCATGCCACTGCCCTCCAGTATGGGTGACAGAGTGAGACCCTGACTTGAAAAAGAAAAACAAGACCTGGCACAGTGGCTCATGCCTGTAAGTTCAGCACTTTGGGAGACCCAGGTGAGAGGATTGCCTGAGCCCACGGGTTCAAGACCAGCCTGGGCACCCTGGTGAGACCTCATCTTTACAATAAATCAAAATATTAGGCAGGCATGGTGGTGCATGGCTGTAGTTCCAGCTACTTGGAAGGTTGAGGCTGAAGGATCACCTGAACCCAGCAGGTCAAGGCTGCGGTGGCTGTGAGCATGCTACTGCATTCCAGTCTGGTTGACAGAGTGAGATCCAACTCAAAACAACAACAACAAGATGTGTTACAGAAGTACTGGGGACTATTTCAGGTCAGATAGTCATGGAAGGCTTTTTCTGAGCAGATGATTTTGCAGTTACTGCCTGAACGATCTGAAGGAGGCCACCATTTCACCATCTGTGGAGGAAGGACATTCCAGGTGGAGAAAATGGCCACTGCGAAGATCCTAAGACCAGAGTAGCTGGAGGAAGGTGGGCCAGGCTGTGGGTGGCCTTGTAAGCCATGGTAGGGAATTAGGATTTTTTTTTTTTGAGTTGGAGTCTCACTCTGTCACCCAGACTGGTGTGCAGTGGCCGCTCTCGGTCTCCGCAGCCTCGACCTGCTGGGCTCCAGCAATCCTTCCGCCTCAGCCTTCCGAGTACCCGGAATTACAGTCACGCGCTACCACGCCCGGCTGATTTTTTGATTTATTGTAAAGATGAGGTCTTGCTGCCCAGGCGGGTCGCGAACCCGCGGGCTCGGGCAATCCACTCACCTCAGCCTCCCAAAGGCGTGGGATTACAGGCTGAGCCACCGAGCCCGGCTGGGAATTAGGATTTTATACCAAATGGATGAAAAGCCATTAGGAAGCTTTGGCTAGGGGAATTTGAAATAATCACCCAAACTGCTGGGGAGTTTATAATGAGTCAAGGGTGGAGTGGACCCAGAGTATACATGCAATGAAATAACATTCAGCCTAAAAAAAAAAAGGAAGAAAGAAATCCTGCAATATGCAACCACATGGATGAACCTTGAAGACATTATGCTAAGTGATGAGATAAGCCAGTGTGTGATTCTACTTACATGAGATAACTAAAATAGTCAAACTCCCAGAAGTAAAGAGTAGGATGATGGTTACTAGGGACTGGGGGAGGCGCTGATCCACTAATCTAAAATTTTTTATACAAATTAATAAATTCGGCTGAGGTGAGTGGATTGCCTGAGCCCGCGGGTTCGAGACCCGCCTGGGCAGCGAGACCTCATCTCTACAATAAATAAAAAAATCAGCCGGGCGTGGTAGCGCATGCCTGTAATTCTGGTTAATTGGAAGGCTGAGGCGGAAGGGTCGCCGGAGCCCAGCAGGTCGAGGCTGCGGTGGCCGGGAGTGGCCACTGCACTCCAGTCTGGGCAACAGAGTGAGACTCCAACTCAAAAAAAAAAAAAAATTAATAAATTCCAAAGCCCTGCTGTACAACATTGTGTCTCTAGTTAACAATACTGTATTGTATACTTCAAAATCTGTTATGAGGGAAGATCTCATGTTAAGTGTTTCTACCGCATTAACAATAAAAAAGAGACTGGACACAGTGGCTCACTATGCAACATAGTGAGACAAGCACCTTGGGAGGCTGAGATGGGAGGATCCCCTGAGCCCAGGAGGTACAAGCTATAGTGAGCTGTGATCTTGAAACTGCAGTCTTAGCCGGGCTTGGTAGCGCGCGCCTATAGTCCTGGCTACTTGGAAGGCTGAGGCGAAAGTATTGTTGGAGCCCAGCAGGTCAAGTCTGCAGTGGCAAGGAGCATGCCACTGCCCTCCAGTCTGGGCGACAGAGTGAGACTCCAACTCAAAAAAAAAAAAAAGAAACTGCACTCCAGTCTGGGCGACAGAGTGAGATCTCAACAGAAAAATAAAATAAAATTAAAATTAAAACGACAAGCCGGGCTCGGTGGCTCAGCCTGTAATCCCGCGCCTTTGGGAGGCTGAGGTGAGTGGATTGCCTGAGCCCGCGGGTTCGAGACCCGCCTGGGCAGCGAGACCTCATCTCTACAATAAATCAAAAAAAAAAAAAAAAAAAAATCAGCTGGGCGTGGTAGCGCATGCCTGTAATTCCGGCTACACGGAAGGTTGAGGCGGAAGGATCGCCAGAGCCCAACAGGTCGAGGCTGCAGTGGCCGGGAGCGGCCACTGCACTCCAGTCTGCGTGACAGAGTGAGACTCCAACTCAAAAAAAATAAAAAATAAAAGTAAAAAAATTAAAAGGATAGAGACACTAGTTAGGAATCTACTGTAATAATACAGGTTGGAGAACATGGTGATGTCCTAGACTACAGTGTTGTATTAGTTTCCTGTAGTCGCTGTAACAAATTACCACAATTTATTTGCTTAAAACAACACAAAATGCATTATCTCACAGTTCTGGAGGTTAGCATTCCAAAATAGATTTCACTGGGCTAAAATCAAGATGTTACCATGCCTGCATTCCCTTGGTAGGTTTTAGGTGAGAACTCGTTGCCTTGACTTTTCTAGCCTCTAGAGGTCACTGCATTCCTAGGCTCACAGCCTATCCTCAGTTTTTGAGCCAGCACCTAGCATCCTCTCCTTCAGACTTCTATTCTTCCATGTCTCTCCCATGTCTCTTCCTTGTATAAGGAACTGTGAGATTACACGGAGTTCACCCGGCTAATCCAGGTAGGTCTTGAACCCGTGGGCTCAGGCAATCCACTCGCTTAGGCCTCCCAAAGTGCTGGAATTACAGGCTGAGCCACCAAGCCTGGCTTGTTTTGTCTTTTAAATATCAGGGCTGGGCTCAAGCCTGTAATCCCAGCTGAGGTGAGGGGATTGCCTGAGCCCACAGGTTCAAGAACAGAGTGAGAATACAACAACAACAACAACAACAAAAAACTGAGAAAGAAGTAAAAAAAAACCCAAGAGTTTTCTTTCTTTTTTTTTTTTTGAGACAAGGTCTCACTATGTTGCACATTGCCTAGGCTAATCTTAAACTCCCGAGCTCAAACAATCCTGCTGTCTTGGCCTCCCAAAGTGCTGGGATTACAAGCAGGAGCCACTGCACACAAAGAGGTTTTTGTTGTTGTTTTTTTGAGTTGGTGTCTCACTCTGGCACCCAGGCTGGATTGCAGTGACACCCTCATGGCTACCGCAGCCTCGATCTGCTGGGCTCTGGCGATCCTTCGCCTTAGCCTTCCAAGTAGCTGGAACTACAGGCACCCGCAACCAAGCCTGTCGAATTTTTTAATTTATTGTAGAGATGAGGTCTCGCCAAGGTGTCCGGGCTGGTCTCGAACTCCTGGGCTCAATCAATCCTCTTACTTAGGTCTCCCAAAGTGCTGGGATTATAGGCGTGAATCACTGCACCTGGCCTGAGGAGTTAATTTTTTTTTAGATGAGAAAATATAGTTTATTTAAAAACTAAATTAGAAAGAGAGAGAGGAAAAAAAAGAGGAAATTCACTTCCCCAAGGTAGGGGAGGGGGCCAAAGCCAGGAAGCATGGCTACAGTCATAACTCAAAGAGCACATGGCCGCCTCAGGAATTTTTAAAAGCCAGTCGAAAGCCGGGCTCGGTGGCTCAGCCTGTAATCCCGCGCCTTTGGGAGGCTGAGGTGAGTGGATTGCCCGAGCCCGCGGGTTCGAGACCCGCCTGGGCAGCGAGACCTCATCTCTACAATAAATAAAAAAAAAAAAATCAGCCGGGCGTGGTAGCGCGTGCCTGTAATTCCGGCTACTCGGAAGGCTGAGGCGGAAGGATTGCCGGAGCGCAGCAGGTCGAGGCTGCGGTGGCCGGGAGCGGCCACTGCACTCCAGTCTGGGCGACAGAGTGAGACTCCAACTCAAAAAAAATAAAAAAAATAAAAGCCAGTCGATTTTCCTTCGGTTGCTTGAAATCGCAGGTAGATGTATTTGCCACCCCCCCCTTGGCAAATGCTACAAATCCCTTCTCCCGGAGTTGGTTAGTAACCATTTATAAGCACACTGTTTGGGTACGGATAGACCGGGTGAGGGTGCAGAGGCGCAGGGAGGCGTGCAAGACTGCCGGGGCTGGCAAACCGGAGGTGCTACGCTGGTAACCCAGAGATCCGAGTAAACTGCAAAGAAAGAAAAGCTTATTTAAAAGTAAATTAGAAGCCGGGCTTGGTGGCTCAGCCTGTAATCCCGTGCCTTTGGGAGACTGAGGTGAGTGGATTGACTGGGCCTGCGGGTTCAAGACCCACCTGGGCAACTTGGTGAGACCTCATCTCTACAATAAATCAAAAATCAGCCGGGCGTGGTAGCACGCACCTGTGATTCTGGCTACTCAGAAGGCTGAGGCGGAAGGATCGCCGGAGTCCAGCAGGTCAAGGCTGCGGTGGCCGGGAGCGGCCACTGCACTCCAGTCTGGGCGACAGAGTGAGACTCCAACTCAAAAAATAATAATAATAAAATAAATTAGAGAGAGTAAGAGAAGGAAGAAAGAAGATTCACCTCCCCAAGGTGGGGGAGGGGGAACCAAAGCCAGGGACAGCCATGGCTCAAAGAGCACATGACCACATCAGACTCTAGCAAGGCAATGGCCCCTGGTTGCTTGTGGTTGAGTCCTTTTAACCATTCCCCTAGATGGGGGCGGATCATTAAGGTGATTGGGTGGTGGTCTGCTTCATGTCATCACAAAGGGGCAGGCAAGCGCAGGTACTAATGATGTCAGGTGATGGACAGCAGGCAGATGGGTGGGTTAGTCACATGATTGCTGCCATGGTGGGGCTTCTTTGTGTCTTGTAGGTTAGCCCTGGGGGGGAGTGATTCCTGCAAGAGACTTTTAGACATTTGCAATTCACAAATTCCTTGACCAGAGGTGGAGTGGTCCTTTGGGTTGCCCTGGTCTTGTATCTGAAGGAGATTTGCCTAGGGGGGATGGGATAGGCTGCTGTTTGTCCTGCAGTAGAATGTCTGAATGGTTGCTAATGATTGCACTGAGGCAAAAAGACTAAGAATAAGCTAAGTTTCTTCTAGGTTTCTATAGGTACCGTTCACACACCACCACACCTGATTCTGTTTTCTCCAAAAACAGAGGCCAGTGCTTCGGCTGGAAGAGAGTGGGGGAGACATAACAGCGTGGGAGGTTTGAGATAGGACAAAGCGTGCATGGGAGAGGGTCATTTTGGAGAGTGAGAAAACGAACATATTTGGGCAGTGGTGTGGAGAAACCAGGCAGAGAGCCTGTTGGCGTTGATGGAGTAACACAAACCTTTTTTTTTTTTTTTTTTTTTTTTTTGAGTTGGAGTCTCACTTGGTCGCCCAGACTGGAGTGCAGTGGCCGCTCCCAGCCACCGCAGCCTCGACCTGCTGGGCTCCGGCGATCCTTCCGCCTCAGCCTTCTGAGTAGCCGGAATTACAGGCGCACGCTACCACGCCCGGCTGATTTTTGGATTTATTGTAGAGATGAGGTCTCACTGCCCAGGCGGGTCTCGAACCCGCGGGCTCAGGCAATCCACTCACCTCAGCCTCCCAAAGGCACGGGATTACAGGCTGAGCCACCGAGCCCGGCTAACACAAACCTTCTTTAACGTTGAATGTTCAACAACATTCAGCTGCCTACGTGCAGGCTATTAGGTTGTGGTTTGGCAGGTGAGAATGACCTCTGACTTACAGTGAACCAGGCACTGTGCCCAGTGCTTTGGGGAATACAAAAAGAATGCAACATGATCCCTGCCCTCAAGGAAATTACAGTCTGGATGGAGAAACACAATATTTACTTCAAGAGGAAAAAGATTATTAAGAGCCCACGATTGAGAAAGCAAATGCAGAGAGCTCCAGGGCTCCAGAGACAGGAGGTTAATAAGAAATATGAAGTCGGCACGCCTGGCTCGGTGGCTCAGCCTGTAATCCTGCGCCTTTGGGAGACTGAGGTGAGTGAATTGCCTGAGCCCGCGGGTTCGAGACCCGCCTGGGCAGCAAGACCTCATCTCCACAATAAATCAAAAAAATCAGCCGGGCGTGCTAGCGCATGCCTGTAATTCCGGCTACTCGGAAGGCTGAGGTGGAAGGATCGCCGGAGCCCTGCAGGTCGAGGCTGCGGTGGCCGGGAGCGGCCATTGCACTCCAGTCTGGGTGACAGAGTGAGACTCCAACTCAAAAAAAAAAAAGAAAGAAATATGAAGTTGGCCAGGTGCGATGGCTCAGCCTGTAATCCCAGCACTTTGGGAGGTAGAGGTGAGAGGATTGCCTGAGTCCCGGGGTTAGAGACCAGCCTGGGCAGGCAACTGGGTGAGACGTTATCTCTGCAATAAATCATAAAAACTAGCCAGGCATGGTGGTATGTGTCTGTAATTCCAGGTACTTGAAAGGCTGAGGCGAATCGTCAGAGCCCAGCAGGTTGAGACCGCGGTGGCCATGAGTGCCACTGCACTCCATCCTGGGTGACAAAGAGTGAGACTCTGACTCAAAAAGAAATATGAAGTCACAAACGCTATCTTCTTTTTTCTTTTTCTTTTTTGAGTCGGAGTCTCTGTCTCCCAGGCTGGAATGGAGTGGCACGCTCATGGCCACTGCAACCTCACCCTACTGGACTCCGCTGATCCTTCTGCCTTAGCCTTCCATGCAACTGCAACCACAGGTGTCCAACACCATGCCCGGTTAATTTGTTTTTTAATTTATCGTAGAGATAAGTTTTCACCAATTTGACCAGGCTGGTCTTGAACCCTTGGGCTCAGGCAATCCTCTCACCTCTGCCTCCCAAAGTGCTGGGATTATAGGCATGAGCCACCACGCCTGGCTCTACAGACATTCTTAAAAATTGGTAGTGAGGCCGGGCTCGGTGGCTCAGCCTGTAATCCCACGCCTTTGGGAGGCTGAGGTGAGTGGATTGCCTGAGCCCACGGGTTCGAGACTGCCTGGGCAGCGAGACCTCATCTCTACCATAAATCAAAAAATCACCAGGCGGGGAGCGCATGCCTGTAATTCCGCTACTGGGAAGGCTGAGGCGGAAGGATCGCCGGAGCCCAGCGGGTCGAGGCAGTGGTGGCCGGGAGCGGCCACTGCACTCCAGTCTGGGCGACAGAGTGAGACTCCAACTTAAAAAAAAAAAAATTGGTAGTGAGATGCGTGTCTGTAGTTCCGACTACTTGGATGGCTGACACTCACTGGGGTGGCTGTGAGCGTGCCCACTGCACCCCAGCCTAGGCGACGGAGTGAGACTCAAAAAAAAAGAAAGAAGCCAGGCTCGGTGGCTCAGCCTGTAATCCTGCACTTTGGGAGGCTGAGGTGAGTGGATTGCCTGAGCCCACGGGTTCGAGACCTGCCTGGGCAACTTGGCGAGACCTCATCTCTACAAAAAATTTAAAAATCAGCTGGGCGTGGTAGCGCACGCCTGTAATTCCGGCTACTCAGAAGGCTGAGGCGGAAGGATCGCCAGAGCCCAGCAGGTCGAAGCTGCGGTGGCCGGGAGTGGCCACTGCACTTCAGTCTGGGCAACAGAGTGAGACTCCAACTCAAAAAAAAAAAGAAAGAAAGAAAAAAGCCGGGCTCGGTGGCTCAGCCTGTAATCCCGCGCCTTTGGGAGGCTGAGGTGAGTGAATTGCCTGAGCCCACAGATTCGAGACCCACCTGGGCAACTTGGTGAGACTTCATCTTTACAATAAATAAAAAATTAGCCGGGCGTGGTAGTGCTTGCCTGTAATTCCGGCTACTCGGAAGGCTGAGGCGGAAGGATCGCCAGAGCCCAGCAGGTCGAGGCTGCGGTGGCCGGGAGCAGCCACTGCCCTACGGTCTGGGCGACAGAGTGAGACTCCAACTAAAAAAAAAAGAAAAAAAGAAAGAAAGAAAAAATTGGCGGTGAGAAGGAGGAAGAGGGCAGGCAAACATAGCAGAAGGAAGGGTTTTCCTGTCCAGGGAAACCTGTTGAAGTTTGCATGAGCCAGGGTGAAAGTGACTGAAGATGCTGGGGGAATGGAGACGCGAGGGCACGTCTGGCCAGGAGCAGAGATGGTTTTGGGAAGGACAAGGGAGGCACTTCCTCTGTGTGCAAACGCGGGGCTGGGAAGTCAATACAGTCAGGAGGTAGGGAGGATGGGAATCAGACTTGAAGAATTCCCGGATGCAAGAGGTCGAAAAGGCTGTCGTGAGGGGCGAGAGGGACTGTGAAGCCTCGGTCAGAGAGGATTTGGACTTCTCCCTTCTTTTTGGGGTCCATGTTGCTTCTGTAAGCTCCTCTGGGTTCTCATCAAAACAGGCATCAAACTGCTGTCAAGCACTGGGAAGCAGTGGCTGGTCAGTAAGGCTACATTTAAGCTGCAATCTCCCTTCCTCCAGCAGAGGGGGTATAGCTCAGGGGTAGAGCATTTGACTGCAGATCAAGAGGTCCCCGGTTCAAATCCGGGTGCCCCCTAGGCCCTCCCTTTTAAGATGGCAGGAAATGATAAAGTTCATGGAGTATTCTGTGGTGTGGGTCCTGAGAATACAGAAAGCAATGCATTGTGTATCACCTTCTTCCCCACCTTTGTGGATTGTCATCTTCCAGTACTCAATTCAACATGCAAACAAGGAAATTACTGTGGAAGGTAATCAGGGCAAACTTGTACCTCCCTGAGCTCTGTATGTTTTTCATGATAATACTAACACAATTCATAGCAGCAAGGGAGCATTAAAAATACTAAGACTTGCCAGGCTCAGTGGCTCAGCCTGTAATCCCAGTACTTTGGGAGGCCAAGGCAAGTGGATTGCCCAAGCCTATGAGTTCAAGAACCGCCCGGGCAACTTGGTGAGAACTCCTCTCTACGATAAATAAAAAAAAAAAAAAATTTAAAAAAAAAAAAAGGGAAAAAGAAAGGAAGGGAGGGATGGAGGAGCTAAATGTCTCCAAGGCTTTAGGCCTGAGCAACTGGATGATGATGTCACCATCAACCAAAATGGGGACGGTGGGCCGTTGCCTGCTAAGCTATGGTGTGGCCATATACTCTTTGAGGTATGACCAGGTCATGTTTTCTTAAGTTTTGGTCCCCTCCCCCACCTTGGGGAGTTGAATCTCCTCTCTTTCTCTCTAATTTACTTTTTATTTTTATTTTATTTTTTTTTGGTTGAGTCTCACTCGTCGCCCACACGGGGAGTGCAGGGGCCACTCCCGGGCACCGCAGCCTCGACTCGCTGGGCTCCGGCAATCCTTCCGCCTCAGCCTTCCGAGTAGCCGGAATTACAGGCGTGCACTACCACGCCCGGCTGATTTTTGATTTTTTGTTGAGATGAGGTCTCGCCAAGTTGCCCAGGCGGGTCACGAACTCGCGGGCTCAGGCAATCCACTCACCTAAGCCTCCCAAGGCGTGGGATTACACGCTGAGCCACCGAGCCCGGCTTCTAATTTACTTTTTAAATAAACCATATTTTCTAGTCTAAAAAAAATGAGGACGATGATGGCCATGAGAGGAACCGTTTCATTGGTTGCCGGGTTGGAGTCAGGTGGCCAAGCATGATCATAGCACACTGTGGCCCTCAACTCCGGACTTCCAGTGATCCTCCCACCTCAGCCCCCTGAGTAACTTGGATTACAGGCGCACAATACCTCATCCAGCTCCCATTCCATTTTTTGTTGTTGTGTTGTGTCAGGGTCTCACTCTGTCACCCAAGCTGGAGTGCAGTGGCACCATCACTGGCTCACTGTAGCCTCGATCCTTCTGCCTAAACCTCCTGCGTAACTGGGACTACAGGCTCGCAACACCACAGCTGGCAATATTTTTTGTTGTTCATACGAGGTCTTCCTATGTTGCCCAGACCGGCCTCACATGCCTTGGCCTCCCAAAGTCCTGGGATCACAGGTGTTGAGGTGAATGAGCCACTGCGCCCAGCCCCATCCTATTTGTTTTGTTTTTTGAGTCGGAGTCTCACACTGTCACCCAGGCTGGAGTGCAGGGACACGCTCACGGCCACCGCAGCCTCGACTTGCTGGGTTCAGGTGATCCTTCCGCCTCAGCCTTCCAAGTAGCTGGAACTACAGGTGCCGGTCACCACGCCTGGCTAATGTGTTTGAGTTATTGTAGAGACGAGGTCTCGCCAAGTTGCCCAGGCTGGTCTGGAACCCCTGAACTCAGGCAATCCTCTCGCCTCTGCCTCCTAAAGTGCTGGGATTTCAGAGGTGAGCCACCGCGCCCGGCCACAAACCATATTTTAATTACTTCTTATTCTCTGGTGTCCAGAGAAGTGCGTGGCACCTACTACGTGCTCAAAAGAGGCGGTGGGCAAATGATCTAAACGTGTCCGTGTCCCCAACTGCTTTCGAGCTCGCAGAGAGAAGGAGCCGAGCGCCATTCGCTTCCGCCTCTCCACTGCTGGATCCGAGCGACGACTCAAACCGATGCCGTGGATTTATGACGCTATCTAACAGCGCCCTCGGGCGGAAGAGGCGGGTTTAAGAAGTCCCGGTCACGTGCGCGGTGGGCGGGGCATCAAAGTCCACATCCCAGTATCCCCTGTACCTACTTCCTTTTTGTCTCTTTCCGGCGTCCAAGATGTCGAAGAGAGGTGAGGTTTTTGGCCTTGGGGGATCCTTCGCCATCTGTCGTGCGGTGGCTTCCGGCCTTGTCGGGAGCAGCGACCCTGGGAAGCTAGGGCGCTTTGCTCTCCTCCCGGTGGGAGATGGAGAGGAGGGGCACCCCGAGAGCACTGGGAGGGTCCCCGAAAGTGATGCGGGGAAGGGGGACCCTGGAGCGTTGACCTGAGAGGGTCCCGACGTGATTCTAGACTGAAGCTGGCGAGATGGCTACACGAATAGAGCTGCTGCAGTAACCGGGCTGCACTAGAACTAGTCGAGTCCCAGGTTCGGGCGTTCCCTGCGGTCTTCTAACCTTGGGGAATAGCTGGGTGTTGTAAACGTCGGAGAGAGCGTTGGGTGTCCCCTTGATCTTGTTGTAAGTGGAGTCCTAGAGGGAGCCAGTCTGTGTTATACAATCTTCCAAAGCAGGTGCGATTAACTGTACTGTATAGACCGATTCTCTCTCGGACTCCACTGACGCCCTCCCCCGTGCCACCCCGGTTCTCACCCGATTTCTCACTATTGCCGCCCTCACGTCGAGAGGGGATCTCCAAACTACGTCCAGACAGCGATCTCTATCTTGTTTACCTTCCATTTCTGCCTGCAGGACGTGGTGGGTCCTCCGGTGCGAAATTCCGGATTTCCCTGGGTCTTCCGGTAGGCGCTGTGATCAACTGTGCTGACAATACAGGTGAGGCCTTCGTCTGCACCCTGCTACACTCCCCCTTTAAAAGCACTCGATGGGTCCTTTACTAGTGACTCATTGAGCCGTCAAGAAGGGGCAGAGTAAAAACACCGCTTTTGGGTGAAGTGGCAGCATGTTGTGTTGTTTTGCTTCAATCGGTGGTGTGACAGCGTGTTCGTGGACCCACTGGGCAGTGAACGGGAGGGGAGGGGCTTTGGAAGATGTAATCCTGGTGGAACTGCCTAACACCTGTCCAAAAACTTGGTTTTTGTTGATTTTTTTTGTAGGAGCCAAAAATCTGTATATCATCTCTGTGAAGGGGATCAAGGGACGGCTAAACAGACTTCCCGCTGCTGGTGTGGGTGGACATGGTGATGGCCACAGTCAAGAAAGGCAAACCAGAGCTCAGAAAGAAGGGTGAGTAGACACCGAGGCCTCTCTGTCTCCTGGTGGCTGGCTAGTGGAGGGACTTCTCCCGTTATTGGAAAATGGGACATTGGCTTTACATAAAGTTCTCAAGGCCTCTTAGAGTTTGCCTTCCTTTGAGAGGCAGCATGAGGTAAAGATATGAAGTTCTCCTGCAAGGCGCTTGCCTGCTTGAGTCCTTCCTTGGCGTCCAGTGTCAGCTGAGGGCCAGGATAAATGCCACTTGCCCAGCTTAGCTCATCCGACACTTGTAGCCCACCTCTCGTACCCATGCCTGGAGAAACACATTGTCGTCTGCTGGTCTTCACGGTCGCTGCTGGGTGCCATCCATAACCCTCTTGTCCGTTCAGTACTTGGACTCCAGTTCAAGACCTGTATACCTTCCACCCTCAGACTCTGCACTTGCTGTGTGTGGAGTGCGCTCAGCCATCATCTTCAGCTTCCTTCCTATTGACATCTCTCCACTGTCGCCCAACAAATAGTCCTTAATCCAGGTAGAAATTGTTTTGTGACATTGAGGGTTGTCTCTTCCACTTCAGGTGCCATGAGAGCAGGTCTTTGGGTTGTAGCTGATTCCTTGGCTACAAGTTAACACTGTGGTGCTTAGCAATTATACTTGATAATCGCCTGGCTGCTGAGATCACAGTTCTGAGACTCCTGTGAGTCTCCTTTTCTGGTGTTAATAATTTGAAAGGGCGGTGGAAGCCAGGTGCCTGTGTTTTAAGGCTGGTTACTTATATAGATTAGGTTGATGAACTCTAGGTTGTGACCTGTCCGAAGTTTGTCCTGGTTGGTTCTAAATCTCCTTGTGATCGAAACAAAAACAGGGGCAACCCCTTCGGGTTCCCTTTCTCTGTGGGAGCTTTTCTGTCCTCTCAGATTCTGCTTTCTCACTTCAAAAAAAAAGAGAGAAACGGGTAGCCTGAGGCAGTGGCCCACATTCAGCTGCTTGGAAGGTGAGGCTGGAGGAGTCAAACATTGCTTAGTTTTGGGCTCCCCCAATTTGGCTATCAGGGTATGAATTAGAGGGGAGGCCTCAGAGCTGTTTCAGCTTGTCCTGTCTGGCTTTAGCTACTAAGTGTAGTTGAACTTTTTAGCCTCAGGAATCTTATATTGTTCACCTTATTTAATACCCACATGAGGGCTTGTTAGCTCTGTGATGAGCTATCAACTAATCAGTGTTGCGTGGAGTGAGGATGTGACTGCACAGGCTTGGCCTTCTGCTCAGAGTGCTTCTGAGTCTGGTCAGTGACCTGGGAATCTGTCAGAGAAGAGCAGAGCAAATGGCCATCACCTCGTGCAGGAGGACACGCTGTGGGTCTCAGTCACTGGTGGCACAGACCAGAGAGCTCGCTGTGATTGTAAAACTTGTGAATTTCCAATTCTATTAGTTTTCCCCTTGATCCTTGTTTCTGTTAAGTGAATACATCCCCTTCCCTTGGGATTTATGCTGTATAAATAACAGAGAAATATGGGAGAGGGCAAACTGGAAGTCTAGAGTTGTGGATTTGTGGCCTTATGTATACCTGATGCTTATTTGAAATTTAGTGGCTTGTAAGTAGACAGGGGTCCACCAGGAGATGCTCTCACTGAATGGTACCTCTCTGTGTATGTCCTTTAACTTGGCCAGGGGTTGTCTACTCACCTGGATGTTTTTTGTCTGATATTTGCGTCAAGGAAGGTCATTATTCCTGTCCTTATCAAAGTCCTGTATTTCTGGTGCTTCATGCTGAAATATAATGTCTCTATTCTACATGAGGAAAATTTGAACTCCAGGGATTAAGAACTTGTTCTGGGTCTGCAAGTTAATGCCAAGTGTGTCTGACTCAGATTGGTTTTTTTTTTTAATTTTTTTTTGAGTTGGAGTCTCACTCTGTTGCCCAGACTGGAGTGCAGTGGCCACTCCCGGCCACCGCAGCCTCACCTGCTAGGCTCAGGCGATCCTTCCGCCCTCAGCCTTCTGAGTAGCCGGAATTAAAGGCATGGGTACCACGCCCCGGGTGATTTTTTTTTATTTATTGTAGAGATGAGGTCTCGCTGCCCAGGTGGGTCTCGAACCCGCGGGCTCAGGCAATCCACTCACCTCAGCCTCCCAAAGGCGTGGGATTACAGGCTGTCAGATAATTCTTTTAGCATTATGTATATATTATATATATTTTTTTTTTTTTTAAGGCATTATATTCTAGTGTGTGGGGATGCTTCATTTCAGGGGTCTAGAGAATTGGCTTTTTCATTTTAGTACAGGTAGGTTTCGGGGTTAGTTACAAAAATGGAAATTGCTCATCAAAAAGTTAAACATAGCTGGGCGCAGAGGTTCATGTCTGTAATCGCACCACTTTGGGAGCCTGGAGTGCAAGAATTGCTTGAGACCAGCCTGGGTAATGTAGCACGACCTCCTTGCTATTAAAAACAGAAAATGAGTTGGACATGGTGTCACCTGCCTGTAGTCCCAGCTACTTGGGTGGATGAGGTGGAGGGTTGCCTGAGCCCAGAAGGTCAAGGCTAGTTAAACAGAGGGCCAGGAGTGGTGACTGATGCCTATAATGCTGCTACATGGGAAGTTGAGGCAGGAGGATCACTTGAAACCAGGAGATCTAGGCTCTGTAATGTTCTGTGGCCAAGCTTGTGAATAGCTGGGCAGCACAAGGAGACATCCTGTCTCAAAAAATGTTAAATACTGGATTAATGAATTTCAATTACCTAACTCTTAGACCTTCAAGAGATGATGGTTGTTAATTTTTTATTTTTTATTTTATTTTATTTTATTTTATTTTTGAGTTGGAGTCTCACTCTGTCACCCAGGCTGGAGTGCAGTGGCTGCTCCTGCCCACTGAAGCCTCGACCTGCTGGGCTCCGGTGATCCTTCCACCTCAGCCTTCCAAGTAGCTGGAACTACAGGTGTGCACTACCACACCCGGCTGATTTTTTGAATTTTTTTGTAGAGATGAGGTCTCGCCAAGTTGCCCAGATGGGTCTCGAACCCGCGGGCTCAGGCAATCCACTCACCTCAGCCTCCCAAAGGCGCGGGATTACAGACTGAGCCACCGAGCCCGGCTGGTTGTTAATAATTTGTTGTATGTCCTTTCCTGATTTCTGTGCAAAAAATGCCCGTATCATTTTTTTCTTGTCAGTGAGGAAACTTGCTTTTCCCAAATGACCTACATACAGAAAATAACAGGCATACAGATCGGTTTAAATGGATGCACAAGATTCCATTGTGTACACAGGCCATGAATATTTAGGCTAGCTCCAGTATTTGCTTTATGAAGACCACACACTTGTCCTGCAGTTAGGAGGTTAGAAAGGCTTGAGGTAAGATGTATATGTGATCAGGTGTACATAAAAGTGTACAGTCAAGATCCTGGGCATACCATGGATTTCAAGGGCTGTGTACGTTTGCACAGTAGCAGTTACAGGTTTTCTTTAATTAATTTGGCATGTAAATAAGCTGGTGTTAGTAAAACCTAACCCATAGTACCTAAATCTTTGTTTAATTCCAACAAACTGGAAAGCAGTAACTGTTAGAACCAGATATATGCTTTCCTGGCATATTGATACCTGCTGGTGGAATATTGCCTAAGGAAGGGCTAAGAGCATGGCCTCAAGCCGGACTCGGTGGCTCAGCCTGTAATCCTGCACTTTGGGAGGTTGAAGTGAGTGGATTGCCTGAGCCCGTGGGTTCGAGACCTGTCTGGACAACTTGGTGAGACCTCATCACTACAATAAATTAGAAAAATTAGCCGGGCATGGTAGCATGCGCCTGTAGTTCCAGCTACTTGAGAGGCTGAGGTAGAAGGATTGCCAGAGCCCAGCAGGTCGAGGCTGTGGTGGCTGGGAGTGGCCACTGCACTCCAGTCTGGGCGACAGAGTGAGACTCCAACTCAAAAAAAAGAGCATGGCCTCTGCACTCAGAGTGAGCTATCTCATTTCCAGTGTTGTGATACTGGGATCTTACTAGTACCCATTTGGTAGCTGAAGTGGGAAAAGGCATGGGCGGTGCTAAGCAGGTGTCCTCCTGGTGTGTTGCTGGTCATCCAAAAGAATACACATTCCCACTTTGACCATTGAGGAAATTCTGGCAGTTTTGACTGTAGATTCTCTCCAGTGTCAACTGCTTCTGTGGGGTGCTGGGACAGCAGGTAACTGACTACTGTCCTTCTTTCCCCTTAGTGCATCCAGCAGTGGTCATTCGACAACGAAAGTCATACCGGAGAAAAGATGGCGTCTTCCTTTATTTTGAAGATAATGCAGGCGTCATAGTCAACAATAAAGGCGAGATGAAGGGTAAGGAAGAAGTCCATGTTGTTCCTTGCCTCTCTGAGGTTGAGTGGTTGGTCTAGAAGTCTAGGCAAAGGGTCCACTGATGTCTTACTGCGTTTACCTCCTTTTTTTCTACAGGTTCTGCCATTACAGGACCAGTTGCAAAGGAGTGTGCAGACTTATGGCCCAGGATTGCATCCAATGCTGGCAGCATTGCATGAGTCTTCAGTGTATTTGTAAAATTTATAAAACTATTAAAAAGTACCTTCTCCCAGTACTCTCCTCCCTGTTCATTTCTACACTCTTCCTGACACACACACCCTGCCCCACTCTGAAATGAACATTTTTTCTGGGCATCTGTTAAAAGAAAAATAGATTCCTGTCAGGCTCAGTGGGGTCATGCCTGTATTCCGAGCACTTTGAGAGGCTGAGGCAAAGTACTGCCTGAGCCTGGGGTGCAAGGCCAGCTGGGCAGTTTGGCGAGACCTCCTCTCTGCATTCAGTTTATACAAAATTAGCCAGGCTAATTTTGTTGCCCAGGCCATGGAGCCCTAAAAACACAAGGTAGGATGCTTGATGTCAGGATACCCTGCTTAACGATGTCCTGCAGTGACCAAGGCATTGGAGATGAGGTGGTGTGTAGGGAGATCCCAGACACAACACATAGCAATTGCCATGGATATTTGTTCTCATGGTAGAAGATTAATAGTACCTGTAGGTGATTTTGACAAACAGGATGACTGTATATAGTTTGTATTCCAAGTTCTACTTTGAGGTTGGAAGGGGATGACACAACTATGCCAACACAACTGACGTAAACCTTGGCAGATTTTTTTTTTTTTAATAATCGGAGTCTCGCTCTGTCACCCAGACTGGAGTGCAGTGGCTGCTCCTGACCACCGCAGCCTCGACCTGCTGGGCTCGGGCGATCCTTCTGCCTCAGCCTTCCAAGGAGCTGGAACTACAGGCGTGCGCTACCATGCCTGGCTAATTTTTGATTTATTGTAGAGATGAGGTCTCGCCAAGTTGCCCAGGCAGGTCTCAAACCCTCAGGCTCCCAAAGCGCAGGATTACAGGCTGAGCCACTGAGCCCGGCTTTGGCTCAATATTTGTAATAAATTCTGGAATTTTTTTGGCAAAAAATCCCCTTGTAAATATTGAAGCATCAGCCACCAGGGATAAGGAAAAATAAGGCAAAAGTGTGAGGATTTATTTAAAATGGTAGGCCTGAGGGCATCATGCCACACTAAAGTAGATTTAAAATTTACCAACTTTAGGCCAGGCATAGTGGCTCACATCTAGTTCCAGCTACTTGGGAGGCTGGGGCTCACCTCAGCCTCCCAAAGGCGCAGGATTACAGGCTGAGCCACCAAGCCCAGCTTCAACCCTCTTTTTAAAAAAAAAAAAAATTGAGGCCAGGCGCAGTGGCTCATGCCTGTAATTCCAGCACTATGGGAGGCCAAGGTGAGTGGATTGCCTGAGCCCGCGAGTTCGAGACCCACCCGGGCAACTTAGGAGACCTCATCTCTACAATAAATCAAAAACTAGCTGGGCGTGGTAGCACGCGCCTGTAGTTCCAGCTACTCGGAAGGCTGAGGCGGAAAGATCGCCAGAGCCCGGCAGGTCGAGGCTGCAGTGGCCGGGAGCTGCCACTGCACTCCAGTATGGGCGACCGAATGAGACTCCAACTCAAAAAAAAAAAGAAAAGTGATAATTGTGCTAAAATGCTAGTTATTAAATCTAGGTGATATAAAGACAGCCATAAAAAAGAATGAAATCATGTCCTTTGCTGCAAGATGGATGGAGCTAGAGATGATCATCCTAAGTAAACGGACTCAGAAACAGAAAACCACACTGAACACTGCATGTTCTTACTCCTGTGGGAGCCAGTCACAAGATGGAAATAATAGACAATGAGGACACCAATAAGGGGGGCGGTTAGGGTTCAGAAACTACCTCTGGGGCACAATGTTCACTATGTGGGTAATGGGCCACCTGAGACCTAGTCCCCACCACTACACAATATGTCCATGTGACGAATACACGTGTTACCCCTGAATCTAAAATTAAAAATTAAAAAAAATCTAGTAATTAATATATATAAAGAAGTAATCACCTATGTCATAACCAGAAAAAAATCATTGTTCACATTTTACTGTATCCTAATATATATGTTAATTAGCTGGGTTCAATGCTGTATGTGGAAACAAAAAGGAAAAAAAAAATAGCTAGAGGACAAACGTGTCCACCTACTGTATTTGTTTTTTTGCAGAGATGGAAATGTTGCTGTGTTGCACAGGCTGGCCTCCAAACTCCTGGCCTTAAGTAATCCTTCCACTTTAGCCTCCCAAAGCACTGGAGTTACAGGCATGAGCCACTGAAATTGGTCTGCTTTTTTTATTTTTTGGTGGGGACAAAGATTCACTCGGTCTCCCAGGTTGGAGTGCAGTCACCCGATCCCCTCACTGCAGCCTTGACCTTGGAGGCTAAAGTCATCCTTCTGCCTTAGCCTCTTGATGGCCCCCAAGCTGGGTAATTTTTTCTTTCTTTCTTTCTTTTGTATTTTTTTGCAGAGAGGAGGTCTCACTATGTTGCCTAGGCTGGTTTTGAACTCTGCACTCAAGTGATTCTTCTTTTTTTTTTTTTTTTGAGTTGGAGACTCACTCTGTCGCCCAGACTGGAGTGCAGTGACACACTCCCGGCCACCACAGCCTCGACCTGCTGGGCTGCGGCGATCTTTCCGCCTCAGCCTTCCAAGTAGCCGGAAATACAGGCGCACGCCACCATGCCCGACTAATTTTTTTTTTTATTGTAGAGATGAGGTCTCACCAAGTTGCTCGGGCGGGTCTCGAACCCACGGGCTCAGGCAATCCACTCACCTCAGCCTCCTAAAGTGCTGGGATCACAGGCACCAAGCTCTGCTTCAAGTGATTCTTCTGCCTCTGCCTCCCGAGTGCTGGGGTTATTAGTGTGAGCCACCAAGCCTGGTCCATTTTTATTCGTTTTTATTTTTGTTTTGTTATCTTTATTTATTTATTTATTTTGTTTTGAATTGGAGTCCCACTCTGTCACCCAGGCTAGAGGGCAGTGGCGCGCTCCTGGCTAGCGCAGTCTTGACCTGCTGGGCTCCAGCGATCCTTCCGCCTCAGCCTTCCAAGTAGCTGGAACTGCAGGCATATACTACCATGCACGGCTAATTTTGTTTTTTTAATTGTAGAGATGAGGTCTCACCAAGTTGCCCAGGCTGGTCTCAAACCCATGGCTCAGGCACTCTTTTCACCTTGACCTCCCAAAGTGCTAGAATTATAGGCGTGAGCCACCTCGCCCGGCCTTTTTTTTTTTATTGATTGATTGATTTATTGATTTATTTAGTTGGAGTCTCACTCAGCCCCCAGACTGGAGTGCAGTGGCCGCTCCCGGCCAGCGCAGCCTCGACCTGCTGGGCTCCGCGATCCTTCCGCCTCAGCCTTCCAAGTAGCTGGAA